>JAHRHZ010000085.1:4718956-4840981 GCA_024137785.1 Ginglymostoma cirratum | reverse complement strand
GGCCTAGACCCTTCTTCTGAAGAAAGGTCTAGGCCCGAAACGTCAGCCTTCCTGCTCCTCTGATGCTGCTTGGCCTGCTGTGTTCATCCAGCTCTACACCTTGTTATCTCAGATTCTCCAGCATCTGCAGTTCCTGCTATCTCTGACTAGACAAGTGACCTATTTTTCCACAACAGATTATCTTTAGTTCGACTTGCTCTGAAACATTTCATTTTTAAAACTTTTCTGTTGCAGTAAGTCTGAACTGGTGATGGTGAGTGAAGTAACATCTGGGTCTCAAGTGAACAGGACTGTTTATCCCCTTAGTCAATCAGGTTGAAGGATTGTAAAATTAACAGCACAAAGACGGAGAGGGAAATATAAATTAGAGGGCTAAATTCAATGCCAAATCAAATACAGAATGATAAGGAAAGAAAGATTGATTGAGAAAGAGGCCCGTTGGAAACTTGCTGGGAAGTGGGAAAGCAAGCAATATGAATTTGGTGTATGTATTTCACATTTACTGTGCAGGTTCATGAATTTGATTGGTGAGGGTGACAGTGAGATGCCTTTTACCAGAATTTTCTGGTAGCATGGGACACTTCAGTCTGCAATTTGTGAATTTTTTGAGCTAACTGCTCATCTGACCCTGGCCATTAGTGTCGCCATTATTTTGACAGAAAAATCTAGGCCATTTTCTGCTTCACTTGTGTGTGTAGATCCTCTCAAATGTTTGTTTTCTTGAAGAATGTTGGCCTTTATTCTCTGTGACCAAGTTTAAAAAGTGATCTTTACAAAGGAAAGAAATGTTGAGAACTGGATGGTCCTCAGAGAATGGATTTGATCAATAATTATTTCTATCAGGTTCCTGTTTTATCAATTTCTTCTGGCCTTGACTGTTTGATGGGAAGTGGTTCCATGGCTGCTGGTTTACCTGTTTCAATTATTCTAACATACAGCACTAAACAGTGATCACTGACAGGCCATTCAGTAGCTGCAATATCAGAATTGAGATCCATCAAAAATTAACATTTCAAGTACCACAAAATTTTCTTAGTTGTTATGTACTTTTCCAACTTTTATCTTTTTTATAATCAAAACTAATGCATATTATTACTTTGCTTCTCAGCTTAGGTTTTAAAATAATTAGTACACAGTTTGCTATTTAGAAACAAAAAAAAAGTGACCTGCAAGAATTTAGCAAGATTTCTACGATTGCTACAATCTAGAAAGACAAGGGCAACAGATCCATGGGAACACTACCAATTGCAAGTTCCCCACCAAGTCACTTGTCATCCTGACTTAGAAATATATCACATCACTAGGTCAAAATCCTGAAACTCCTTCCTTAACAGCACTCTTAGTGTCTGTATACACTAATGATTGTAGTGGTTTGAGAAGACAGTTCACCACAATTTTATCCAGATAATGAAGGATGAGCAGTCAATGCTGATCCAGCAAATGACATCCACATCGAATGAAGGAAGAAAAAAGTTGTGAGCTTGACCTGTAAATTTCAGGCCTCACTTCTGTCTCTGTCAGCTAGAAGAAATTCCATCTATCCTCTGAACACTTTGCATTTTGCATTTAATGGGGAGGCGATATCAGACTGTATAATGACTGGGCGGTTAAGCCAGAGACCCAGGTAATGATCTGGGGACCTCAGTTTGAATCCCACCATGGATTTTAATAAAAATTTGGAATGAAGAGTTTAATGATGGCCATGAAACCATTGTCAATTGTGGGAAAAATCCATCTGGTTCACTAATGTCCTTTAGGGAAGGAAACTGTCATCCGTATCTGGTCTGGTCCTTATGTGACTCCAGACCCACAGGAATGTAATTGACTCTCAATCGCCCTCTTGGCAATTAGGGATGGGCAATAAATGCTGGCCTGGCTAGAGATTTTACTGACATCTGATCGTAAAGGCTGTAGAAATGTGAAGTCTGACATAAATGTTAGATATATGAAGTTTTCAATATTGCATTGTCACTTAGTCAGTAAAAATTAATGTTTATTTTATTTTCTTCTACAGTTCTCCGTGCTGGATACTGACAGGCCAATATTTCAGCCATTCCCATCAGAAATTGTCTTTCAAAACTATGAACCTTTTGAAACCTATGAGGTTTCTCTGATTCTGCGGAATCATGATCAGGTAAGTCAGAAAAGATCTATAAAGACAATTGGAATTTTCTCTTCATCGTTTACATGCAGGCATGCAGTTAAGAAAGATTAAATGTGGTTCATCTAAGCATGAACTCAACATGAAGCATTTTGGCCTGGGTTTTAATCCTCGAGGCACGTAGTGGGAGTTGGGGAAATTCCTACCTTTTCTTACCCGCCTTGGGAGAAAGTGGTCCTGGATGATCTTCAGTGTTAGGGAAGGCTCAGGCTGCATTTGGTTCAGCCGACCCGGGAAAGAACTCCAAGGCAAGCTGGGTGCTGAGGCAGCCTCTTTAAAAGATTTGTCTGAATTCTGTAGGACCTGTCCTTGTTATAATGAAAAATGTACGGCCTGTCAACCTACATACCCAGAGGGCCAGAGCTGTCATACAGTCATAGAGATCTATAGTGCAGAAAAATGCCATTTGGTTCATCGCATCCACGCTAGTCAAAAATAACCACCTAACATTTGCCTTGCTGCGTCCGTTCCACCTCATGCCCTTCCACCCATTCCATGCGTTCTCCTGGACCCCGACTCACCCTCATGCCCTTTCTTACCCTCATGCCAGGCAATGTCACTTCCATGCCAGTTCACCTACTACATGGGTATAGAAGCAATGAGCCCAATGATGACAATAGGATGGTTAAAAAAGCCATTCTTCTGTAACTTTACATTATTTTGACAAATGTCCCTTTTCTCCAGGATAATAGAAATGTCAATCATCATGACCCCTTAAACTAGCAACAGCAGAAACTCTAAGCTCTCGAAATCTCTTAATTCTGTGCAAATAAATATTATGCAATTGATAACAGAGAGCCAGAGCTGTCAATAAGCACTGTTTTCCCAGTGTCTCAAGAATTTTAACAGATTAATGGCTTTCTGAGTTCTCAGCAAGGCTTTAATATTATGTATTTTTGGCTGAGAGGGGCTATGAGCAGGTTCTTTTGAGCTTAACTTTCAAAAGATTCCTACATGCAGGCTATGGTTCAGAATGCATTGTCGTAGCTGTGAGGATTGTCAAATGCAGGCTCATGAAACTCTGGGATTGGGTCAGTAATCTGGAATTGGGACCTGTCTGCAGTTTAAAAGAGTTCCCACGTTATTCCAACTCAGTGAAAATTCAGGCCTTAATCCTTGTGCAGAAGTCCTTTCTTAACTTGAAAGCAGATGAAGTAAAACCACAAAATACATCTAATCTCTAAGTTCAACTACTACCTCTTCTCCACTTAACTACAACAATGGTCTTGACCACACCAGCGCTGGAACTTAATTCCAAGGGAATTTGGAAGTTTGTTTACTTGTGCTTATGCCCTTGCTCATATTCTCCAATCTCATTCTCAATCAGATGTTTGCCTAGCTCTTTATTGAAGGAGTTCTTTGTAGACACATTCATTTCTCTGAGGAATTGGCGATGGGGAGAATCTTTCTTTTGATCCCTAGGCACTCTAAGTTTGTTAATGTTGAATATACATGTCATCGCATTGGAGCTCACTGACAGATAGGTTGCTTGAATCTACATCATGAGGAAATTTATTACAGGATCAATTTTTATGGGTATACTCCACTATTCTGCTCAGTATTAATGTTAAAGTAATAATATTTGGTTCAATGTGATAGAAGACTCTCCACTTTCCGGGATGAACACAACTCAAGAGACTCAGTACCATCCAGGGCAGAATGGCCTGCTTGTAGCCTATTCATCACCTTCAACATTCACTCCTTCCATAACAAACACAGTTGCAACAGTGTGTGCAAGATGCGTTGCAGCAATTCATCGGGTCTTCTTAGATAGCACCTTCCATACCTGTGACTTCAACCACCTAGAAAGCAAGGGTAGTAGAGCACGGGAATACCATCACCTGCAAGTTTCTCTCCAAGACACACACTATATTATGATGAAATCCTGTATTTTTTGTTCTATCTATTTTGTATTGTGCAATGTCCTTTAGGGAATGAAACTGCCATCCTTACCTGGTCTGGCCTAAATGTGACTCCAGACCCACAGCAATATGGTTGACTCTGAACTGCTGTCTGGGTAATTAGGGATAGACGATAAATGCTGCCTAGCCAGTGACGCCCTCATCTCATGAATGAATAAAGAAAAAAAAAGCCAGCCATCTGTAAATTTGTAATATTTCAAAATAGCTCCAAGAGATTGCTGCATGCCGCTGTTCCAATATATTAGCTGCATCCAATACTGCTGAAGTACAAAGGTGTGGCTTGTTGCAGGGTTTTCAGTAAGTTACACAAAACAGCTCTAGGGTTTCTGAATAGTCAAGTATTATGCAGTTGAACAAGGGCAGTCAGAAAAGAAGGTTGATACTTTTGAACTGCTAGCCAGTCAGTTATTTAGGAGCAAGAGAAAGAAGCCCATCCTCTGAAGGTGTTGCTGTAGCAACCTCCAAGTCATGAGGACTAAAGAGAATTCTGTGGAGGCAGGAAGTGGAGCTGAATGTTTGGGTTAGGGCTCAGGAAAAGCCATGCGCTACTAATAGTTCAATGCAGCTGAGAGCAAGGGTTAAGGAAGCCCACAAGTAGTATTGGCTTTGCGCGGCTGAGCGCTCAGAGAAACACACTCACAGTACCAACTTGGTTAACCTAGCTTTAGAAGTCCGTGACAGAGCAGCTTTTGAGGGAGTTCCAAAGCTAAACCTTCAATGGAGAAAAAATATAAATCCCATGTAAAGTTTAATGAGATTTGATTACCCACATTGTCACTAAAACCTGGGGATTGTTGTGGAACGTATGGGGTTGATCTTGACTGCATTTTCTGTTTGATGTACTTTGTTGGATGTTTAAACACAGCTTGCCTGCCTCTCATATTTTCCTTCTGAATGTTGGAGATAAGTTGTAGAGTCGTAGAGTCATACATCACTGAAACAGACTCTCAGTCCAACTTGTCCATGCTGATGAGGTTTCCCAAATACCTAGTACCATTTGTCTGTGTCTGGCCCATATTCATTTAATTGTCCAAATGTCTTCTAAATGTAACTGTATCTGCATCTACCACTTCCTCCAGCAATTCATTCCACATACGCAGCACCCTCTGTGTGAAAAGGTTGCCTGAGCTTCTCTTTTGACTTTGACAAAATAGGCGTGCCATCTGTGGGCAGCAGCAAAATCCAGAATATACCAATGCCTTAGCTAATGCAAGGTCAATGGGGGTCTCTTATCAGAACCATAAGGAATAGAAGCAGGAGAAGGCCATTTGGCCTGTCAAATCTGCTCCACCATTCAATAGGACCATGGCTGATTGACGTTCCTCACACCCACTTTCCTGCCCTTCCCACCCCCAAAGGGACAACTGCAAACTCCTCTTATCCGATGGCTGCTAAGTCCATCGATTAGTTTTCCTGCTAAAAAAATAGATGCTTGTGCGGATGGGAAAATATGGTCATGTCGCACTCCCCCCCCCCCCCGCGGGCCATGCTATGTCCGCATTGATCACTCAAAGGGGAAGGCATGAGCAGGGCAGGCCAAATGACTTCCTTCATGCATGATTGGCATCATATCACTTCTCCCCAACACCCCCGCAACCCTCCAGGCCTGGTCCCATTTTTCTTAATCCTTTGGGATCTCCAGAACCCACACTGTTTTTGGTCGTTCTTTTTTGCCCTTGGCCACCTTTTAGCCTCGCCCGTCCCTCTCAATGCCCCATTTTGGAGCAGGTTATGTGGTGCCTGGTGATACATCACCCCCTCCCCTACCCTCCCCCACCAAAGCACACCTTTGGGGTTAAGTTGGATCAAATTCAGAAGCTCCCTGCCTGTCAGCATTATGAATGCCCTACTCCTTAAGGACTGCAGTGGTTCATGAAGGCAGTTCATCATCACTTTCTTAAGGGCAATCAGGGATGTGCAATAAATGCTGGCCTATTCAGCAATGTTCACGTTCCGTGAACAAATAAATGAAACAAAATTAACACAATTGTTTTCTGAAAGTAAAATCAATTCTAACATTAGGGTGACTGTAGGTCAAACCATGAGCTTGAAAAATTTTAAAACGCACCCTTAATTTGGTGTTAAAAAACACCTATCCATTAGTTACGGAACTGATTTTTCCAAATGAATGAAATCTTTAGAAGCAGTGGACCAAGGAGCTCTTCACCTGCTTTCAACTCCTTCAATAAAACTCAAAGGGTATGTTATGTGGCGTATAAACAGACTGGAGGTGACATTAGTAAGGAGGACCCTGAAAATTGGCCCTGGTATGAGTTGGATAACAAAGTCGAGAACAATTCTCAATGGACTCACTTAACATGTTTCCTGTTTCATTTCTTGATAAAGTCAGTCAATAAACCAATGTTTCTTTTCAATATGTATTCAACATATTGATTTAGAAATATTGATAATCAATTTTAGTTTTAATTATTAACCTTTCCACCTTAATCGGATGCTATTGAGGAAAGTCTAGCCTGTATCATAGAGTTACAGCATTTAAGGAGAAAATTTAGTCTTCTGAGCTGATGCCCGGTCACCCCAAGACCAATTCAGCTAGTCCTACATCCCACCCATTTCCTGGAGTCTTCCAATTTTTTTTTCCATGCTTTTCTAATTAAAAAGTCCTCATTGAATTCGCCTTCACCAAATGCCCAGACAGTGTATTCCAGATCCTAATTGCATGCTGCACAAGGAAACTTTTGTTGCTGTTGGTTATTTTGCTACTCATTTTTCATGGGTGTCCTGTAGTTCTTGACCCTTTCGCCATCGGGAAGTTTCACTGTATTCCATCTGAACTTTTTCTGCAGACAGTCAGAAGCCTTCCAATCCATCATGTTTGTGTTGGCTGTAAGAGCAACACATGGTGCAATAACCCATCTCTTCTCTGTCATCCTGTACATTTTTTCTTTCCATATAATGATTCTATTCTGATTCTTCAATTAAACCTGCTTCCACCATGCTCATAGGTAGTTATTTCTACATCCTTAACCACTCACTGCTTAAAAAACATCCCCATGTTGTTATTGCTTCTTCTGCCAATTACCTTAAATCTGATCTTTGGGCGGCATGGTGGCTCGGTGGTTAGCGCTGCTGCCTCACAGCGCTGGCGACCCGGGTTCGATTCCACCCTTGGGCGACTGTCTGTCTGGAGTTTGCACATTGTCGCCATGTCTGCGTGGGTTTCCTCTGGGTGCTCCTGTTTCTTCCCACAGTCCAAAGGTGTGCAGGCTAGGTGGATTGGACATGCTAAATTGCCTGTACTGTTCTGGGATGTGTAGATTTGGTGGGTTATAGGGGGATAAGTCTGGGTTGGATGTTCTGAGGGTCGGTGTGGACTTGCTGGGCTAAAGGGCCTGTTTCCACGCAGTAGGTATTCTATGATCTATGATCTAAACCAGTTCTAAAGAAGAGTCGGACCAGACTTGAAACATTAACTCTGTTTCTTTCTCCGTGGATGTCACCAGCACTGTTGAGTCACTCCAGCATTCTCTATGTTGTTTCAGATTTCCAGCATCCACAGTATATTGCTTTTACAAGTTAAACCTGTGCAGTCTGGTTCTTGATCCTTCCATCAATAGGAACAATTTCTTGTGAGCTACCCTGTCCAGAAGGCTTGTGATTTTGAATAGCTCAATCAAGTGTCATTGCAAACATCTCTTCTCCAAGGAGAACAGTCCCAATCTCTCCAATCTATCCATATACTGAACCCTAGAACATGGAATCTCTTCTACACGCTCACTAATGCTTTCCTATTCTTCCTAAATAATGGGAATGCCCATAATGGGACACAGTTCTCCAGTTGAGATTAAACCAGTGCCTCATAAAGATTTAACATAACCACCCTGATTTTGTAACATATGCTGTTATTTCTTAAAATGTAATTTCAACCTGTTGTTCCACCTTCAATGCTCAACTACATTTGGGCCCTGCTGCTGCATCCCTCCCTAGAATTGTGCTCTAATTTCTTTGTGTTTTTTTAACCAAATGAATCTCATCACAGCTTTTTGCATTAAATGTTGTCAACAACTTGTTTGCCTATTACACCAAATTATAGATGTTCTTTTGAAGTTGTCCACCATCTTCCTCAAAGTTCTCAATACTTTCAAATTTTGTCATGTCTGTACATTTTGAAATTGTGCTTCTACCCCTACTGTCTAGTCATTAATGTAATGTAGGAGTCCTAAAACTGAATCACTGGGAACTGCTCATCACTACTCTGTTTCTTGTCACTAAAACAATTTCTTATTCATGTTTCTGTTTTAACCGATTGCAGGAGCTGTAACTTAGCTCACAAGTATGTTTGGTACTTTATTAAATGTCTTTAAGAAGTCTAAAGTCCATCTGCAGCACATCAACAGCATTACTCTCATCAACCTTCTCTGTTATCTTAATTAAAAAATCAGGCAAATTAGTTAAACATGATTTGTGTAGTGATTGTAATGAGGTCAGCTAGGTGGACCTCAGAGAATCTAGGAATTCCCTGACTGGGCTGTTAATCTGGTCAAATAAGGGACCCCTGGCAGACAGATAAGAACAGGAATGTCAGATGTTCTGTTCACTCTGAGGGAGCTGGCTGTGAGGGAGCTGGATCAGGGTCAAGGACTTTCCATGTGTAAATGAAGGGTGATTTCGTGATAGTATAGTGTCCTCTGTGGAGTTATTTCAATTTGCATTTGAGAAATCCAGATTTTTCTTTTGTCTTTCAGTGTTTACACAAGTGACTATGAATTTTGTCTCTAATTATTGTTTCTGAAAGGTTGCCCCTTCTTGAGGTTAAATTGATTGCTGCGTAGTTGCTGTTGGACTCTTTTTAACAAGTCTGTAACATATGAATTCTCTAATCAGTCCTAGAAGAAAGAAAGAATTCAATTTTGTACTTGATTGTATCCAAACTATCTGTTCTTTAAAGGCAGTCCATTTTTCCATTACAATTTCCCTGCCAATCTTTGATTCTAGTTTATCTGGTCCTGATTCATGCTAGACTGTAGTCAGCTTTTCCCTGGTTAAATATTTTCACTCTGAATTGTTCCTTGAACTTTTCTATAGCCAACCTAAATTTTATTCTTCCTTTATGCTTTCGCGGGACGTGAGCATTGTTCACTGGGATACCAGCCTAGTTTTAATAATGAATGATTAATCGTCAGACTCGCACCCCTAACATTTTGAACTGAGTGGTTTGCAATTAAAAGTCAATCACATTGCTGCACTTAAAAGTCAATCACACCTCTGGATTATCAATCCACTGATATTAATACTATGCCGCAGTATCTCTGAGACAATACAATACAACCTCTAAGTGTTACCATTTCGGTTTTTAAATCTCAGAACTGTTCTGAGGAAGGGTCACCGGATCTGAAACGTTAACTCTGTTTTTTCCTTCACAGATGCTGCAAGACCTGCTGAGCTTTTCCAGCAACTTTGATTTTGTCCCTGATTTACAGCATCCGCAGTTCTTTTGGTTTTTCTTTTTTCTAAATGTCACCCACTGACACTTGCTCTAGTTGGCCCACCTTGTTCCCAACATTAATATCATCCTTCTCATCAGACTTGAAACATATCAGTAAAAGAATTTTTCTAAACACTGTCTAGGATTTGGCCCTCTCTGCCCTTCATGCTAGTATTAGCCCAATTTGTATTTGGACAATTAAAGTTCCTCTTTGTAACTACTTAACATTTTTACTTGCAAATTAGCCATTTAATCTGTCAGTACAGTGCTGTCTTCTCAGTAGTGCAGTGAAGTGTAAGTTTAGAAATACCCTTGAATTGTTGGAGTGTGATTTGAACCTATGATCTTCTAACTTGAACGTGAACTGTGCCGTGGTTGATATAAGATCAGAGAGGCGTAGACATGACTATTGTTGTGAAGATAATGTGGACTGAAAGGGCTTTGATGGGATCATATTTCCACTGTCATATCTTGTCAGAAGCAACCACACAGTGGCATTTTTCATTAAACTACCATGATGGCTTTTGACAGCATCAGACAGGATTAGCAGAGAATATAGACGTTAAGCATTGATAAGTGTTTCTAGTTTTTCTGGGATGGCAGGACAAAGTCACTGTGACAGTTTTTTGATGTTAAATAATCTCAGCTCTGCTGTATGTGAAAAATGAGGTGCTGAGAATAAAACCATTCCATCTAGTGTAATAATCTTCAACATCATTTGACTGGTTGTGGAACACTTGAAAAATGGTTCCATATGAGTTGAAATTTTTATTAAAGCACGTCTGACACTGGGGGGCCAAATGTTTGTTGAGAAGGTAGTCAGGCCAAGTTGACAGATTTGACTGACTTGGCACATTTTAGCTTTCAAGAGTTAGAAATAGTATGGAGTCATGTGTACTGTCTCTGGAGGCTGCCCAGAATGAGATTAAAGATAGGCAGATGGAGAAGCCAGAAGCCTGGAATGTTCTTCTATGTTCACTGGGATATCAGCTCAGCTTTAATAATGGTGGTCAGACCCTCAGACCCCCACCCCTAACCTAAACATATTCACTCTGTGGTGGGTTGGTTGTGGAATAAGGGTGGGGGCCTCAGATTGAAGGAAGCCTGAATTTCAAACCTTGTTATGGTCACTTGTGAGCTTCTGGGTGGGGCTGTCTCTCTTGTTCAAAGGCATGCAAAGGTTCAACCATCTTCAGCTGCTTCATCAATGACCTTCCCTCCATCATAAGCATCAGTTGTGACTCCTCAGATATTGAAGCAGCCCATGTCTAAATGCAGCAAGATCTGGACAATGTCCTGGCTTATGTTGACAATTGTCAAGTAACATTTGCATCACACAAGTGCCAGTTGATCATGTCAAACAAGAGAGAATTTCACTATCTCCCTTGATATTTAATGGCATTGCCATCACTGAATCCCCCATGATTAACCCCCTAAGGTTAGTATTGATTTAAACTGAACTGGACTAGCAAGTAAATAGAGTGACTGCAAAAGCAGGTTAGAGGCTGAGAACCCTATAGCTAGTAACTCATCTCCTGATTCCCCAAAGCCTGCCCACCATCTACAAGGAACAAGCCAGGTGTGTGATGGAATACTCTCCACTTGACTGAATGAGTGCCGCTCCATCAACACTCAAGAAAGTTGACACGATCAAGGACAAAGCCACTTGTTTGGCACCATATTCTCAAACACTCACTTCACTATTGACATTCAGTAGCAGCAGTGTGTACCATCTACAAGGTACACTGTAAATATCCACCAAATACATAATCACTTCCATCTAGAAGGACAGGGGCAGCAGATACATGGGTACACCACTACCTGCAAATTCCCCTCCAAGCCACTCACCATCTGACTTGGAAATATTTTGCTCTTCCTTTAATATTGGCTGGGTCAACTTCCACCCTAGCAGCATTACTGGTGTGCTAACATCAAATGGATTGCAGCAGTTTAAGAAGGCTGCTCACCACCACCTTCTCAAGGGCAATTAGGGATGGGGCAATGAATGTTGGCCCAGCCAGTGACACCATAAATAAAAAAAGGTCAAGGGATCAAGGGGCAAAGCATTAAGAAGCAAAGGGATTCAGGCTGCTGAACCCTACTGCCAACACCCCTGTCATGACCTTAACTGCGCTATGTTATCCCACCACTCTATCCTCCATCATCACCTGTGGCCTCGGTCCCTCACAAACCTAGGTCATGGGCAGGTGCATTGCCAGCAGCAGCCACTAACTGCTGTCATAGCTGAGCAGTGCACAGCTGCAGGCCTCTGATTGTCTGGCAGATATTGTGGAATGGGAATTCTGTCTCTGACTTCCTTGATTTTTGGGATGACTTGCCAGTACTCAACTGAGTCTCTGAGAAGCACTTAAAATATGACAGGCCTTCCTAAAAGGAAGCAGTGTTGGGCCCTGACTGGCTGTCCAGCCGGTGACAGAGATCCTTGTCAGCTGTAATAAATACTCTCCTTGGAGATTGCAAGCTGTGTTTTCTTCAATTTTGAATGCATAATGGCACTTTTCCAAGTGCAAAATGCAATCTAATACATCACAACACATACATGGCGTTGGTGAATGTCAGCTTCCCTTTGCAGGAAAGAGCCCTATAATGAATCACTGTAGTAAAAACTACATCTACTTTACAATGCAGCATGAAATTGTTGAAACTGAAAGCCTGTCACTGAAAGAACTCCAGGACTAAGTGTTTATTTTTCTGGTTTCCCACTTGGGACTGAGGCTCGCCCACTGTTCACAACTCCTCTAAGGAGCTATGAGCCCCATTTACTTGGGAAGTGGCCTGACTCTACAAAACTTGCATGTTGTGTTTGAACTGCCATCCGGCAATGCGGCTGGAAGGGCTTATTCCACACCTTGAAAATGTCAAGAATGTGAACGGGGTGGGAATCCTGGAACCAGGTATCTTCATTTTTAAAAGGCCTCCCAACTTAGTGAAAATCCAGACAAAGATCCGATGACACCAGTCCTAATGATTAAGCATTAGATGTCAACTGTAGATACTGACGATGTATTAAAATTACCCATACCTCCTTTGCATCACACCCCTGCCCCCTCCGAACATTCGACTGGAGCCGCCCTTCAGTAAAGAGAATTTGCAACTGTTGTGGAGAAGCTTGGAATTTGCTATGGATGGAAAGAAATCAGGATTTTAGCTATGTGTTTTTTGATTGCTACTGTGTGCCTATTTTCTCTGCAAAATGCAGCAGATTTCCAGTGGGTCAAGGGTCTGCTATGTTAAGTAGTAGCAGTTGCCTTCTAAAGCAGATATTTCTGCCGATTTGTGTTGTTTATGTTTCAGTACAATTCATCTGAAATCAGCTAAACCATGCAAATATTTGTGCAATTTTAAGCACAAATTACATTTAATGTAAATCATGTTTCTGTAAAATTTTGCGTTAGTTTTAAAACCACTGTGGAAACTGACTCTACCCTTACAACTGACTCCAAACCTACTTTTTGGATCACATTTTAGTAACCTTCCCAAATAATTACCTGTGTGCCTCAAGATAAAATTTTAACTGAGCGTGTTTCTGGGAAATACCTTGAGACTAGCTAAAGGAATGATATAAATGCAAGTTATTTCTAATGGTGCTTCCCAAAACTGTTGGCCCCAACTTAGTCATTCACTTCAAAAACTTCCCTCTTATTCCAAAAGCAATTTTCTTCATGATGCCTTATCAGAACATTGCTAAAGTCTAGGCCGATTAAATCTATTGAGTTTCCTTTTTGAATGAATTATTCTATATCTTCAAAGAACTCATGTCGGTTTTTTCAAGCAAGATCCACTAGCCCTATAACCATGTTAATGATTTGTTTTAATCGCTCAGTGTTTCACCTGATGATTCAGGAATAATCTTACATTGAACATCTAGAATCTAACTTCAGCACACAGTGAACAGCTTGGACCCTCAACTTCAGTGCAACTACATGATACTGAATTTCAAACAATCAATGGACAGTGCTAATGAAATTGGGAGTTTAGATATTTCAAGGGAACATTGAGGGTCATTTTCAACTTCACTGTTTCTGTGTGGGGGGAATTTAAAGGGCCTGATCATCTACATTGAGAAGCTATCTGATTTTAATTGTATTCAAACTACAAGCTACAGAATCAATATAGGAAGGTAGTCAGTGATAAGTAGAATACATGTTCTATGGAGTAAAATATTGCGGTACATTGGGAGGCACAAAAGTTGCTCCATTAGTTGCAAACTAACTCCATTAGTTGCAAAATATTATGGTTAACAAACTAGCAGTGTGGTCGTTTTATCATGTGATTGATAGGAATGTTTATAAGTAGGATTCCAGGAAACAATTTGCCTTTTCAGTTGGATGGAAATACATTATTGATTGAACATTCATCTGTGAGTCTTTAGTTCCCTTGATATCCTGCCATTCCTTTTTCATATATCGACACCAGGTTTGCCCCTCCTAACACAAAGCACTCATTCAAGTGGACCAACAAAGCAATGAGGTCAGTTATAAAGCTAATATTTAGGGTCCTCAAACATTGATTTCAGAGCCTGTTCAGAATTTGTTGCGGCTTGATATGTAGTATGACACATCCAAAGTGTGGAAATATTTTTGTGTTGTCTGTCATATTTGGTTTTGGGATTCAGCTATTGGCATCTTGTGGTTGGAAGTGGTTCACTGTCACCAACTTTAATGAGAAAGATTCAATGAGAAATAGCTCTTATCTTGAATGATGTGTAGTTTCTTGCAATCTGTTGGGGCCTTGCAGCCAGCACCCAATCAGTGTTTCTGTGATATCTTAACATGAATCTAATCACTGAACATTTACAAAGTAGTTTCTTTGCTTTCTGGTCAGACTGGTAGAGCCCCTGCCTTTATTACAAGTGTACTAAATAGCTGATGATATGTACATCATATTTTACTGAATTTAGACTTTCATAATCTGAATCTGTAAAAACAAGTAATTTTTAAAAAATGTTCACTGATTATTTTGTAAGAAACTACAATGATCATGATTTCACAGCAATGTTGCTGCTTCCTACATGTAAAACCATATTATTGCTAAGTGTGAACACTTCTAACAGTTTTGCTTACTTCATAAAATTCTGTCCTGTAATAATTTAATAAAGCATGTTTTCAGGTCCCACGGATGGTTAAAGTTATCCAGGAGGATTCTCCGTACTTCAGAATCATCTGTCCTACTGATGTGGGCCGCAAAGTGGCGCCAGGCATGACTACCACCTTCAAGCTAATTTTCAAACCTGAGGAAAACAAGGTGTGTTAACTGGGCATGGTATTTATTATAAAAACAATTCAAGTGTTACAATGGAATCGGATCAAAGCTGGGAATGGGCAATTGGTGACTGCATTTTAGGTGCAACATAGTCACTGAATGCTCAAAAATGGGATGTTATGTGCGTGCACACTTCCAAAGGGCGTGTGTGGGATTTTATCTGCCTGTACATGCATGCCTAACATACATCAGCAGCGCGCAGAGGGGATCATACGTACAAGGCTGATTTGACCCCAGAAGTCCCATTTCACAACTCTGCATTTCAGTCAATTCAAAGTCAATTAGACCATGAGACCATTAGACATAGTAGCAGAAATTAGGCCATTTGGCCCATTGAGTCTGTTCCATCATTCAATCATGGCTGATAAGTTTCTCAACTCCATTCTCCCACCTTCTCCCTGTGATCTTTGACCTTAACAATCAAGAACCTTCCTATCTCTGTCTTAAATATACTCAATGACCTGGCTTCCGCAGCCTTCTGTGGCCATGAATTCCATAGATTCACCACTCTCTGTCTGAAGAAGTTTCTCCTCACCTGTGTTCCAAAGGGTCTTACCTTCATTCTAAGGCTATGCCCTCAGGCCCTAGTCTTTCCTGCTAATGGAAACATCTTCCCAAAGTCCACTGTATTCAGGCCTTTCAGTATTCTGCTAGTTTCAATTAGATCCACACTTATCCTTCTAAACTCCATCAAGTATAGACCCAGAGTCCTCAAACGTTCCTTGTATGTTAAGGCTTTCATTACTGGGATCATTCTCGTGAACCCCCTCTGGACCTGCTCCAGGGCCAGTACATCCTTTCTGAGACATGGGTCCCAAAATTGCTCACAATATTCTAAATGTGGTCTGACCAGAGCCTTATTAAGCCTCAGAAGTACACTCCTGCTTTTATATTCTAGTCCTCTCAAAATAAATGCCAAGAATTATCAGCAAATAAAGTTACGGAAGTGTCATCAGTAGTGCTATCCAGCAGCTCAAGCTTTTACTCACTGATAACCTGCTTAACATTGGTCACTTTGGGATCTGCCAGGACCATTAGCTCCAAATATGGATGAAAAAGCAGAATTTCAGGCGTGAGGTGAGAAGATTAAGACAGCATAGAAATGCATTTGACGTGATGTAGCCCTAATAACATTTGGAGTCAACTGGAATTGGGGAAAATTCTTAAAACAAGATTAGAGCAGTGATCTCAGCTGAACTATTGTCAGCAGCTTCATTGATGACAATATCTCCATTACAGGGTGAGAAATGAGGATGTTTGCTGATTATTGCACAATGTTCAGTTCCATTCACTATTCTTTGAATACTGATTCAGTCTGTGCTCACTTGCAGCAAGACTTGGACAACATTCATGCTTGAGCTGTTTATGGCAATTAACGTTATTGTTGCACAAGTTTTGTAATGACTACCTCCAAGAAAAGAACAATTACCCAACCAGCCTTGACATTCAATTGCATTAACATTGTCAAATCCTTCACCAGCAACATTCTTTAAGTCACTACTGTCAAAAACTTAATTGGACTAACACGCACAAATCCTGTTGCTAAAAAGGCAGGTTAGAGGTTGAGTGTTCTGTGGTGAGTGATTCATCCGTTGACTCTGCAAAGCCTGTTCACCAGGTACAAAATTCAGGAATGTGTTGAATTATTTTTTACTTGCCTGGATGAGTGCAGCTCCAACATCAGTAAAGAAGCTCACCACCAGCAAAACTAAATAACCTCCTTGATTACCACTATCTCGGAACATTTCCTCCTTGTACCACCAACACATGTTGGCTGCAGTGATAACTGATTGCAAAATGCATTGCAGCAATTTGGTAAGGTGTCTCCAACAGCAATTTCCAACCACACCTACATCACTCAGAAAAACAAGGGAACAAGTGGGAATACCTCTACCTATAAATTTCCCTCTGAGCTACATCGAGCCTGACTTGAAAATCCATATGGTTCCTTTGTTGTTGGATCAAAGTTATGGAACTTGCTTCTCAACAACGCTGTGGGAGCATGTTCATTACTAAGTTATGACTTGCCACTACCTTCTTGAGGCAATTGTGGATTGGCAGCAAATGCTGGGATTGCCAGCTAACCTTACATCCCATAACAAATTATTAAAACCAATTCCTCAGATGAAGATAAGAGAGTGGGTAGGGCAGATGACCCTTTTTGTGTTGCAAATGTCCCTCACTGACTCAAAATAGTGAAACAGATAGGGTAGGGATACTTTCTGTCCCTTACTACTTGCAATAAGAAAGATGGTTGTGAAGGCAAGTGAACCCTTTAATGAAACAGTAAATGAAACCTTGACAAGAAGCAAGGCAATTCTACGTTACTGCAAAGCTCTAATCCTCCCCTATGGCTTACTGAGACAAAAATGAGGGCCTGCCCGTCAGAAAATGCATCCAGCCTACCTTCCCCTTTGTTACCTGTACTAATCAATAATGCAGATCTTGGGGAAATTGGAAGAGTACCTTGACCTCATAACCGCATCCTGTTCAAGAGAAATGATTGTGCCCTTTCCGTCTCTCCCCTCCATATCTGCTGAGGTAGTTTCACTTTATCTGCTCTCTCCATCCTCATCTTACTACCCTGACCTATAATGCCACCATTTTTCTCCCTGTTTCATCCTCCCTTCCCCTCTCCACCTCCCAGCGTACACCTGGCTCTTCTCTGGATCCAGTTGCTCTTCTGTGAGTAGAAACAGAAACTCATAGCAGGAGTAGGCCATCTGGATCTTGGAGCCTACTCTGCCATTCAATACGACCACGGCTGATCCTCTATTTCAGTGCAGCAGAAACATGTTCACCAGTACGGTATGGCTTGCTACCACCTTCTTGAGGTAATTGTAGATTGGCAATAACTGCTGGCATTGCCATTTAACCCTACATCCCAGAAACAGTTTATTAAATTAATTACAAACAGACTGAAGAACAGCTTCTTCCCTGTTGTTACCAGACTTTTGAACGGACTCCTCAAATGTTAATTCTGAACTCTCTCTCTGCATCTTCTTTGCAGCTGTAACACTGTATTCTGCGCTCTGTTCTGCTACCCTGGTGCACTTTGTGCAGTATGATCTGCCTGTATAGCACGCAAAACAACACTTTTCCCTGTATATTGGTACATGTGACAACAATAAATCAAACTCAAACTCAATTGCTCAGATAAAGAATAACAGAGTAGGTAGGGCATATGACCGATTTAGTGTTATCAATGCCATATTCACATTTTCTTCCCATACACCTTGATGCCTTTAAAAATTTAAAAATGCATCTATCTCTTCCTTGAATATATTCAGTGACTTGGCGTACACAGCCTTTTGTCATAGAGATTTCCACAGGTTTGCTGTACCTTCTTAGGTGAAATGTTATCATCATCTCAGACCTAAAATGGTCTTCCTGATTTCCTGAGAATATGTTCCTTTGTTCTAGACTCCCCAAACTGGAAAAAACATCCTTCCTGCATCTGCTGTGTCCACTCCTGTTGGAATTTTATGCAATTTAATCAGATCCCCTCGCTTCCTTCTAGTCTCCAATAAATACAGGCCCAGTTGAACCAATCTCTCCTCATAGGACAGTCCTGCCATCCCAGTATCAGGCCAGTGAATCTCCACTGCACTCCTTCTATGCAACTGTATCCTTTTTTAAGTAGGAAGACTAAATTGCATGTAATTTGCTATTCTTGTGGAGAAGAAGTAAGTAACCAATTCCATAACTGCTGTTTTATTTTTTCAGGACTATATCCATGAATTGATCTGTGTCACAGAGAGGGAGAAGTTTTTGGTGCCTGTCAAAGCTATTGGTGCACGTGCGATCTTGGACTTCCCAGATTTTATCAATTTCTCCACATGTCCTGTCAAATACAATACTCAGAAGATTCTCCTGGTTCGGAACATTGGTAAAAGAGAAACTAAGTTCACCCTCCAAACTCAAAAGTAAGAACAGTAGTCCCATTTTTTTTGGGGTGAATCAGGGCTGGGGAAAGAATTTAATGACCATGGAGGACTCAGGTGTTTATTCTTGACCACTTGTTGGTCACGCTATTGAATAGCAATAATATTTATTGCTGCTGGTCAAAAATTCTGTAATTTTTCAAGGTGAAAGATCAGGGGAGATCAATTAGACTCAAATAAACCCGGACTAATTACCTGATTCAGCTAGGGAATTCAGCTTAGAGAAATTGGAAAGTGATGTACACTGACATAGAAATAGTTGAATCCACTCGTTACAGTTGAGAAAGGAAAGGATTTGGATGTAATGGAAACACCAAATGCTATAAATATTCATCAGCTCGGGGAACATCTGTGGAGAAAGAACCAGAGTTAATGCCAGAAATTATATCAGTTATCTCCAAGACATTGAGTGTTCCTCCAAGCACTGCTCCCACGATATCCTTAGATCCACATTCATGGTCGTGCATTGCCATACAGCCATTCTCGCCCTCTCTTATTAGCAAGGCTGACTATTCCTTTGTCAGAGCCTTCCTGGTCTGCAGTTCTGTTTCATCTTGCATATCCCACAGCTTTAGCAAAAAGTTGTTTTGGGCTTAAATTTTTAAGTGTCAGTATTTTCCACCTCAGCACTGCAAAAGGCAATTGGAGCACACCCCTGCTTCTGAATATTGCCCCTCAGTAATTAAATGTTCTATGGAGAACGTACTAGCTCAGGGAGCATGTGCCAGCATATCTGAATAATGATGGATGTGCCACTGCAAAGATTTCACAAACTCTAGCAGAACAAAGTGCCATGAGCTCGGGCTGAAGGTAAGTCTGGACACTCTTGGCAGTTCAAAAGGAGGAGAAGTGAGATGTGATGTGAGGGCCAGATTGCAAAGGTGGGGCAGTGTAGGAGACAATGGGGTTGATGATCCCGTTTCAGGAAAAGGGATAGCTTTTTTGTGAGGTTTTTTTGACGAAAGTCCATGTAGAAAAACATCCTGGACCTCCCACCCCACCCCGAAGATTCCCACTTAATATTTATTACAACCAGATGGGAAGAGGCCTTTCAGAGGGTTTCAGTTGGCGTGAGAGCAGATAGGCTGCCTGAGGCCTCACCAGCTCTCGCTGTGGTGTAAAATGTATGGCAGATTGGGGGTGAATAGGTAGGTGGCTGAAAGGATGGAAGAAGAATTCTCCAGCTTCTGTCCCATTCCTGCAAACCCACCAGCATCAGCTGTAAAATTCTGCCCTTGGCCTTCCTTTTAGATGTTAAGGACCGTAAGCTTCAACAATTGTTTAAAAAGAGTTCTGAAGAAAGGTCAGGCCCTAAAATGCTAACTCTGTTTCACTCTCCACAATTGTTTTCTTACTTGGTAAGTATTTCAGACTTTTCTGTTTATATTTTAGATTTGTGGCATCCTTAATGTTTTACTTTTACGCAGAAACTCTGCCAAGCTTTTTGACTATTCAGTAGTGATGTGTCATGCTATTCTCCCATTTTCTCCTCAGCACATCATTAACTTTGTTAGTCCCAACTCAGACTAATGGATCATTTGCAAATATTTTGGGAAATACTTGTGTGTTAGGATCCCATCTGATGGTACTACTGGACAAATCAAATCCCAAAGTGAAATGATTTTTTGTAGAATTTATATTTTCCTTTTGTTCACTGTCAGACATTGAAGACATTTACAAGAGGCTGACAAAGTACCTTTTACAAAGGAATTACAGAATCACAGGATCAAAAGAGTCGTTATGGTTTAGAAGGAGGCTACTCTGTCTGTTGTTTCTGCACTAGCTGTCTGAGCATTTCTGCCTTAGTGCCACTCTCCTGCCATTTCCCTATTACCCTGCCATGTTTTTCTAATTAAATAATGATCTATTGCTCTCATGAATGTCTCAATTGAATGTGTCTCCACCATACTCTACCACATATTCCGTCATCTAACAACTCACTGTGTGGTAAAGCTTTTTTGCCTTACAGTTGCTTATTTTGAAAATCACTTTCAACCTATGTCACGTGGTTTTTTTTCATTTACAAGTGTGCATAATTGCTGTCCATTTACTCTGGCCAAACGTGGTGATTTTGAAAACTTCTATTAGATCTAGAGATTGTATATGTTTATCACAGAAAAGAAACACACAAACTATATTACCTTATACAAGACCTATTGAACCAATCTCCTCACCAATATCTAAAAGAAAATGTAATGCTTTATACCCCCAGCAATAACTTTGCAAATACTCAAACATCAGTGAAGAACCACCTCCATCTCCATGCTAAAGCTTCTTTCACAGCTAGCATAGCTATACTGATGTTGCCTCTAGTAATTTTTTGCCGTTCATGTCATTATTGTGGTTTGCTTTAGCTAATGTCTCTCCAAATCCCTTAAATCAAGCTTCATCTGACTTATTCCTTCACAGTTGTTCCCCAGACTTCATGTCTTTGACGAGATTGCAAGATGTCTTCCTCTTTGGCACGCCAAAATCCTGCTGTTTCTGGGTTTTATTTCCTACTGACTTCTCAGCACTTCAGGCTTGGGAGTTGCTATTAACAGAGCTCTTCTCTCTAAATGTTTTGTTTCCTCTCCCTGTCTCTCTGTTCAGTTAAAACTTAAAGTCAGCAAATATCTCCTTCAAGTGGCTTGCTGGTCATTTAGCTAAAATCACATGACTTGGAAATGCTGTTTGGAACTACGTTGTAGGTGGTGGTGTTCCCACATATCTTGTGCCTTTGTCCTTCTGATGGAAGTGGTCATAGGTTTGGAAGGTGCTGTCTTGGGAGCCTTTGTGAATTTCTGCAGTGCATCCTGTAAATAGTGCATGCTGCTGCTGCTGAGTTGTAGATGGACTGAATGTATGTTGATGTGGTGCCAGACACCTGGGCTGCTTTGAAGTTTTTGAGTGCTGTTGGAATTGCACTCATCCAGGCAAGGTGGGAGTGTTTGATTACCTTCCTGACTTAAGCTTTGAAGATGGTGGATAGGCTTTGTGGAGTCAGGAAATGAGTTACTTGCTGAAAGATTTGTAGCCTTTGACTCGCTTTTGCAGCCATGATATATATATGTGCTAGTCCAGTTCAGTTTCTAGACAATGGTAACTTTCAGGATGTTAATAATGGGGTAGTTGGCAATGATAATATCACTGAATGTCAAGGGGTGATGGTTAGATTTGTGCTGCACAAATGTGACTTGCTATTCATCAGCCCAAGCCCAGATATTGTCCAAATCTTGTGCAGTCATCAGTGAACATCACCACTTCTGACCTTATGGTAGAAGGATGATCACTGCTGAAGCAGGTGAAGATGGTTGAGTTTAGGACGTTAACCTACAGAGGTGTTCTGGAGCTGAGATGACTGACTTTCATCAACCACAGCCATCTTTGTACTAGGTGTGACTACAACTGATGGAGAGTTTCATCTGTTTCCCATTGACTGATTGACTCCAGCTTTGTTAAGGCTTCTTGATGCCACACTCTGTCAAATACAGCCTTAATTCAGTGCTTAAAACATTTTTCGCTGTTTCAAATGTTTCAAGTGGAAGTGCTAAAAATGATTTTAAACAAGTTTCCTTTAATGGCTGGGAACATTGATTTTCTCCTGGAAAGCTGAGAGAAGAATTTGCAAAAATATATCCAACTCAGGGAGCTGTACATTTCATTCTGATACTGACCTCCTCTTCTTGATGCTCCCAACCTCTTGATTTGCCAGCATCTGCCTGACTAATATGTTTCTTAATCCAAGTAATTTACTAGAAACAGAAGTAGCCCAAATACTGATTTCCCCCAATAGGGCACTGATCAATTTTCCCAACTTCCGCATTATTGCTCCAACTTATGCCCACTGATTTCTAACTTGTTAATCAGTGTGTTATTGATTCCCAGTGTTTATCCACTCACTTGCTTTGAGCTTACCTCTGATGTTAAATGTTCTTGGGAAGTCTACCAAGTTTGTAGGATGATTTGCGCTGTCACTTCAAAAATATGCAGTGATGTGATCAAATGGGATATGTGATTTTGATTGCTTCTTAAAAGGTTATTATAGTACTGATTGGTGTTCACGTTTGATAACCGAGTGGGTACCCTTGAACCCACAACTGCTTTTCACTGTTCTATGTCCCCATCCAGCATGACGTCTTCTCACTCCTGTGAAGTCCTTGCGTGTTTTTGGGTTTTTTCATAGGATAGAGTCACAGAGTCATAGAGGTCTATAGCATAGGAAAAGGCTCTTTATTCCACCGAGTCTATACCAGTCAAAAATAACCACCTAACTGTTCTAATCCCAGTTTCCAGCACAAGGTCTGTAACCATGCATGGGTGCCATTTTAAGGCAGCATTTATTGTCCACTCCCAATTGCTGTTGAAAATTTAGTGGTGAGTTACCTGCTTGAACCGCTGCAGTTCCATGTTGTAAGCGATCGCATATTTTTCTTGTTTTTTTGGACTACGGACAGAAATGAAAGTTAGGCTGCTTTCACTGAAAAGATAACAGAAGGGTTTTATTCAGCTTGAAATACAAGCGTTGCATATTGTTGAGCTGTGCCATACAATATTGCTTTTTGGTAGAGAAAGGGAAATCGAGACTGAACAGCACCAAAAATCTTTTGAGTTAAGGAAATTCCACTCAACAGCAGCTCTCTGATTGGTTCATCTGCAGAATATTAAAAAGTGCCAACAGTAGAAGGGAGAAAAAAAATACATCTAGACTGCAGACAACATCCTGCCTCTCTCTCACTAGAAAAAAAGTAGAAAACCCAAGGAAACTTAATAGAAGTCATACAAGAAATGATCTAAGTACCTGGTCAATCATTGTACCAAAAGAAGACCAAACAACTGCACCTCTTCATTGTGGAAATCAAAAAAATTGGCTGTAAACAGGACAGGATTGCTCTCAATTAAGTTGTGACAAATGTTTAGGGCCTTGTCGGAGATTTTTTGAACCGGGGCAATTTAAGATTGGGTATGGAGTTAGTGTAAGTTTTAAAGGATAAAAGAACAGATACTAGATTTCTCAGACTAAAATAAAGTAGTATTAAAAGCAGCTGAAATCCTCTTGCAACTGGAAGAGATACCCCTGACTAATTTATGTAATGATATGTGCTTTTGAGAGAGAATTGCTCTGCATTGTTTCTCTTGAAGGAGGATGTCTACTTCACGATTAAGGTAGAGTAATGGCTTTGGGTTTTTTAAAAAATTTAGACAAAAGAGGCAAGAGTTGTGGAGTCAGGCTCACACGGATCCACAGTTTTAATTTTTGTCTTTAGTTGTTGAAGTTGAGGCTTTGAATTTGAAGCTGCTAGATACAGCTGTCTCTCTGCTGCTGCAAAAGCTTGAGTGTTCTCTCTGCTACTACGTTCCTTCTTTCGGTATTCCTTCTCCTGGAATGAAGGAGATAACAAGTGAGGGAAATCTGTTTTGCTGAATTTGTCTTTGTCAAGAGTGTGTTTATGGGACGCTGGAACAGTTGATGAGTAGTAGTTAAATAATATATTATTTTGTTTATTATTTCAATAGAGTTAATGTTATACCAATTCTTTTTTGTCTGTATTTTAACTGTGATGTAAGAATAAAGTGTGTTTTGCTTAAATTCTAGTAGTTTAACCAATTGAATCACGTCTGGAATGTAGAGCCTTGCACTTGCCTCTAAATAAGATAAAATTTAGGGTCTAGGCCGTCTCCTTGAAATGTTTTGAGGGAGTTTGGTCTGGTCCATAACGATTAATAAAAGCTAGAATGATAGAATTAGCAAATAAATTGCATGTAGAATTGCATGCCAGAGTTAAGAAGGCAGAAATAATTGAAGTATTAACACAATATTTGGGCTTGGTATACATACAAGAGAGACCAGGTACTCTTAAGTATTGAGACATTGGAGTCAAATTAGATTGAATTACAATTGCAGCCGCTTCAGTAGGAGGGAAAAAATTGAAGCAGCTGGAGAACAGAGATCAGAGAAGACAAAATAAGTGCTTTGAATTTGGTAAGGAGGGAAACAGATACTCTTACCTTTTTCTAAATAAATGACCTAAACTTGGGTGTTGGGAACTATTTAAGACATCATTTCAAATGGAGATCATAGGGTTGTTAATTTTTGAAATTCTCCACCCCCAGTTGAATCATTGAATACATTTAATGATGAGATAGATAGGTTCTTGAAAAATAGGGGAGTCAGGAATTCAGGTGGGAAAGTAGAATTGAAGACAATACCAGATCAGCTCTGATCTTGTTTGATGGTGAAGCAGACTTGAGAGGGTCTTTTGGCCAGCAGCTCCAAAAGGTGGGATTCCACCTAAATGAGGGATGCCATTAGTCAGTATAACCAGCCAACAGTGCATTTTGGCTGCAGGATGGGCTTCCAATGGATAAGTATGAGTCGAGACTGCAAGCCCTCGTCATATTTCTACTCTGTGTGAGACTGTGTATTTGCGGAAGTGAGAGTTTGTGCCTGGGAGGGAGGGGATGTGTTGTGTTTGAGTGTGGAATTTGACAAGGGACTTGAAAGATGGATGGATGATGTGTGTGTGTTGGGGGGTAGTCTGAGTGAATTGGACAGCCCTCTCCCTTCCAGAAAACCTATTCAGAAAGCACACTGGGGAAGGATGAAAACCTAGGCTGAAATGTAACCGCTTCCAACTCCGACTTCATTATTAATTTTGCTGAGGTCAGCTAGGAGCATGTACTATCAGAAGTAAACCAAGGTCACTGTTACTTAAGCCTAACTTAGCTCTTCCCGAATACCCACCCTTTTCACTAGTGATCTGCACTTGGATCTAGATTGCCTTGGTCTAACTTTGCTTCTTCACTAAGATGATTAAATTTATAAATGAGTAATTAATAATCAAATGTTTTGTTTTGGAGCTCTTTTAAAAAAAATGTCATGATTCCGGTTGTGCCAGACCTTGTCTTTCTAATGTTTACTCACATGAGAGAATGATTTAAATCTGGGTCTGCTGCAAAAGAGGTTGGACAAGCCTGATATAGTCAAATTCTCAAAAGTAGCAGGGCAAGTTGATAAGGTGGTTCAAAAAGAACATTGGCTACTTTGCTTTTAAATTGTGGATTAGAATATAAGTGTAGAGATCAGGGCAGAACTTTATTAATCACTGGCTTGGTCTCAGCTGAATAATTCTGGCCACTGCATTTCAGAAAAGATATACAGGCCTTCGAGAGGGTTTATAGAGAAAGTTTATTTTTGAGGAAGATGTTCGGGGATTAAGGACTTTAGTTGTGAAGAGTGGTTGGAAGAGTTAGAAACAGAGATGGTTAAGAGGAAAGATAACCCAAGTATTCAAAATGTGAGGCTTTGATTTGGGAGAAACATTATTTTCTGTGAGGAATAGATCAATACTCAGAAGACATATATTTAAAATCAGTGACAAAAGATCTCCTGGAGAGGAGAATTTTTTTTCGTATTTAAGAGTTGGCAGAATTTGGAATGCTCTATTTTAAAGGCTGGTGGAAGTTGATTCATAAATAATGTTAATAAAAGTGTTATAAAGCGGAAGTTGACCCCGCTGTGAGAACTAAAACCGAAACACCCAAAAAGGAGCCCCTCGCCATATAATCTGTTTAAGTAGTGTGAAAAATGGTGTAATCTGCTTTTCAGCAACTTCTAGTCGGTAAACAAAATAAATCCCTGACATTCACTTCAAAATCAACAAGTAACAATTTATTTATCTCACTCTAATTGTGAACAAATTAACTAAACTATTAACAAACCGAATCAATCCCATCTAACTACTAACTATTCCCGAATAAAGCAAGATTCTAACAGTATGCTGTTCCACTAAATACAAGCCCCACTTATATATAAAAAAAAATTAGTCTCTCGAAATTACAGCCAGGTTGCATGTCTTCTGGAATGTTCTGCGCCTTCTCCATCGATTCTTCTGTCAAGAATATTAACTAGTTGTGCCATTGGTACTGTTATTTAGATGGTACTTTCCCTAAGACATAGGGGAGGTTGTGAGAGCCAGCGATTCTGTCTTGAGAGCTGAGGGCCGTTAGCTCTGGCAGATGGCAGCTAGCTCTGGGATCTTTGTCCAACTGCCCCCTTCTTTTTATACGCTTGATGACATCACTATTTCTTACAATAGGATTGATCTTATGTTGTTAAAACCATCCAACTTTAATTTAATAGGTTTTTTGGTATCTAAGCTCATTGTCTTGGTAAAAAAGCCTGCTAACTATATGGCTTTTTGATACAAATGTTTCAATTTGGATGCTGTCTGTGTACTTGCAAACTTTCAAACTGCTTTATTCATTTCTTGACCCTTTATTCATTCTTGGGATGAGGACATCACTGGCCAGGCAGCATTTAATGCCCATCCCTAATTGCCCACAGGGGAGTTAAGAGTCAACACATTGCTGTGGGTCTGGAGTCATATGTAGGCCAAACCAGATAAGGATAGTAGTTTCCTTCCCTGAAGGGCATTAATGAACCAGATGGGTTTTTCCCAACTATCAGCAATGGATTTATGGCCATCATTAGGCAATTTTTAATCCCAGATATTTATTGAATTCAATTTCCACCATCTGCCATGGTGGGATTCGAACCCGGGTCCCCAGAATATTATCTGGGTCTCCGGATTAACAGTCCAGTAATAATACCACTAGGCCATCACCTTCCCATTGTTTGCTCACAGCCATCCATTTTAAGTTTCTAAGCACAGAAAAAGCACATCTTTTAAAGGGCCCATGCAATGCATGCCCCCCCCGAGCATTTTACAGTCACTAAATTCTAACTTCTTGTCTCCCAACCCACAAGTACTCTACCCAACTTTGCAATACTTCCCCCTTAAGAAAAAAGAACCATCATTATGAAAAGATAACTTCTGTTTTTCTTTTTAAACCTTAACTCCACTATGTCATTAATCCAGAGTTACATATTTTATACTAATTCTATTTATAAAACATTGAACAGTACCGTTTCTGTGGTATATAAGCACTTTTTTAAACTTGCGATAAAGCACCTGAGATATTTTCATGACCCGCAACATGTACAATTTGTAAATTAAATGCTTGTAACATGAGACGCGAATGAAATAATCTGGTGTTCTTGTCCTTAAATCTTTCCAGAAATGTCAAAGGATTATGATAGGTATACACAATTATCCCTGATGCATTGTTTGCAACGTAAACATTAAAATGTTGTAAGGACATTACCAAACTCTATAACACATTTTCAATGGTCAAATATTTTATCTGGTGGCTATTAAGTTTTTATTTGAAAAATAACTGTTTGGCCTTTCAATTCCATAGTCCTCCTGTAACAACACGGCTCCAACCCCTACATCACTAGTGTCGATGGTGACTTTGAAGGGTTTCAAAAACTTTGGCATGGCTAAAACTGGTGCAGTGGTTAACACTGCTTTTAAATTGTCAAATGCCTCCTGGCATTGTTCCGTCCATTGAAATTTTGTGTTTTTTTTTAACAAATCCACCAATGGTGCCGCTACGCTACTAAAGTTTGGTACAAATTTCCTATAGAATTTGCTCAATCCTAAAAATCATAGCGCTTCCTTCTTCGATTATGGTTTTGGGAATTCCTCGATGGCCTTTGTTTTCATGTTCCTGGGTGTTGTCCATCTGTATCCGATGTTGTGCCCTAAGAATGTCACTTCCGCCTTCGCGAATTCTGTTTTTGCCAAGTTTATGACCAATTTTGCCTTCTGTAATCTTTCAAAGAGCTCTGAAAATACTCCATTTCCACGAATGGCTGATGAACACTAAGTCATCTATATAGACAGCACAATTAGTCAGTCCTGCAACAGCTCTGTTCATAACCTTTTGAAAAGTGGCTCCTGCATTTTTCATTCCAAAGGGCATTGCATTAAATTGATATAGCCCATTTGAGGTTATAAAAGCAGAAACTTATTTTGCTTTCTCCAACAAAGGTACTTGCCAGTACTGCAAAGTAAGTTCAACTTTGTGATGTGAGTGGCTTGTCCTACTTCTTCTGCCCAATTCTTCAGCCTTGGAATTGGGTATGAGTCAGATTTGGTCACGGCATTGACCTTCTGATAATCTATGCAGTATTGTTGAGTACCATCAGATTTGGGAACCAACACGATTGGCGAACTCCACTCACTTTGACTCGTCTCTATAATATCTTCTTGGACCAGCGCTTCCACTTCCTTCTGAACCTGCACTGCTTTGGGAGGATTAAGGCTGTAGGGGTGTTATTTTATCGGAACAGCATTCCCTACATCAACCTCATGTACTATGGCACTAGTCCCCTCCATCCTATTTTGACATAGGTCCTCATAACACTGTAACAATTCCGTTCTCTGTTCCTGGGACAGATCGCTCACTGACCTATGCCATTCCTCAGGGACTTCCTCATTCAATTTATTCTGAGGCACATCAAAATCCAAATAATCTGGATTTGATTCCTCATTCTGAGTGGCAGTAACTAACACCTGTTTTTCCAGTTCCCTTTGTCTGTCCTCGTAATGTTTCAGCATGTTTACATGACATACCCGATAATTTTTTTTCCTATCTGGCATCTTTACCAGATAATTAATCAGACTTAACTACTTCTCAATCTGATAGGGACCACTAAAGCTGTCTTTGAAGGGATCTCCTATGCTGGTAACAGCACCAATACTTTATCCCCATGGGGAAACATACAAATTTTAGATTTCTTATCTGCTACTTATCTGCATCTTGCTTCGTTAGGTGCTGTGCTACCTTCAAATGTTGTCTAGCTAATTCACCTACTCTGTGTAATCTTTCTCTCACCTCAGATATATAATCCAACTGTGAGATCTCTGACTTCAGATCTATCAACATTTCCTTAATTAATTTTAAATGTCCTCTTACTTCATGTCCGAATACTAATTCAAATGGAGAAAACTGAGCTGATTCACTTAGATCATCTCTAATAGCAAATAATATAAGTGGGATACGTTTATCCCAATCGTTTAGGTAAGCCTGGCAATAAGCACTCAACATTGTCTTTAGGGTCTGATGCCGCCTTTCCAATGTTCCCTGGGATTCAGGATGGTATGTACTTGATTTAAAGTGTTTGATACTGGAACTATCTATGACCTCCTTTAATAATTTGGCAGTAAAATTGGACCCTTGGTGTGACTGAATCTCCCTGGGTAGTCCCTATCAGGTAAAGAAAGCAAGCAACTCCTCCACAACCTTTTTTGCCTTGACGTTCTGTAATGGAATTGCCTCTAGAAACCTGGTAGGCACATCCATTATGGTTAGCAACTACTGGTTCCCACTTCTGGTTTTTAGGGAGGGGATGTACGCAATCAATTACAACCTGTGTAAAAGGTTCTTGAAATATGGGAATTGTCATCAAAGGCGCTGGTTTTATCGCTGCCTATGACTTTCCTACCATCAGACATGTATGACAGACTCGGTAAAATTCAACCACATCTTCATGTAATCCAGGTGAATAAAAATGCTTCTATATCTTAACCTGAGTCTTCCTTACTCCTAGATGAGCTCCTACATCTAGTTTGTGTGCTACCCACAATACTTCCTGTTTGTACTCTATCGGCAACACAATCTGGTGAACTTCTGTCCATTTCTCCTCTGCACTAACCTGCCAAGGTCTCCATTTCTGCCTTAAGATTTTATCCTTAATGTAATAGCATTCTGAAGTACACTCTGATTCCATTTCCGAGTAGGCTTTATGGTATAAATCCTTTATCGTCTCATCTTTATGTTGTAGCTCCATTAATCATACGGAACTAAACACCTGTGCCTGATCCTGTACCTGCTTAGGTTTTTCCTTTACCATCTCATCAAACAGAATGTCAGGACCTCAACTCCTTCATCTTTCTCTTTTGTTTTCTCTTCTTGTTTTAACTTATGGCTCTGGGATCTTGTTACCACTTAGTCCAGAAACATTGCAGGGTATTTTTCTTTGACTCTTCAGTTTCCTGGTTTTCTGTTAGCTTTTCCACTACAATGGGCATCACTGTGATCCAGTTATGTTGTTTCCAAGAATAAACTATTCCTGCAATAACCAATTTTTCCATCACTCCCACTATGACTTCCCCAGTCTTGATTGGTCTTTCCAGCCTTATCATAGAATCACAGAATAGAATCATAGAATTCCTACAGTGTGGAAACAGGCATTCAGCCTAACAAGCCCACACCACCTCTCTGAACAGCATCCCACCCAGACCCATTCCCTGAAGCTCCCAAGTCTAACCCACCTAACCTAAACATCCCTGGTCACTATGGGCAATTTAGCATGGCCAGTCCATCTACCCTGCACATCTTTGGAATGTGGGGTGAAATTGGAGCATCTGGTTATCTTACACAGGGGAACACTACTTCTCTCTCCATTTATTCCACAGATTACCACTCTCTCGGACAATATTTCAGAAAGAGTGCAAATATTTTCATCTCTTACTATTAGTGACAGCTTAGCTCCCATATCTCTCAATATGTTAACTTCTTTACCTACTCCCCCTGTCCTGCCTGAAGTCTTTGAAAAGATCGGGTGTTATCTTACTATCTATCCCATGACTAGGCTGTGTATTCTCTGAAGCTCCTCAACTTCTGTTAGGATTTCCTTCACTACCTTAAATAATCCCACTGGTTTAGCTTCTTTTACCATGTCCTTTCTTCCAGTGCCTTTCTTAAACACCAGCACTATCACTTTGTGCGTCCCATCTTATTGCAGTAAAAACACCTGAGGTCTTTTACCTCTTTTCCACCCTCTTGGGTTTCTTTTTTTGCATGTGGTAAGCTGTTTCCAGTGTGATGTACTTTTTGTTTTTCATTGAAGGATGTCCCTATCTCTCAATTTCTGTTCCTCACGGAATGAAATTGCTGTAGGAAGCTATATTTCAATTTATGCACTAATGCGTATTCATTGCCATTTCTGCAGCTGCTCTCGCTGTTTTAACTTTTTGTTCCTCAACATGAGTTCTTATCACTTCTGGAAGTGAGATTTGAAACTCCTCCAGCAGAATAATATCTCTAAGAGCCTCATATGTCTTTTCTACCTTTAATGCTCTCATCTATCTATCGAAGTTGCTCTATTTAATTCTTCCAAACTTGATAGAAGTCTGACCTGGTTCCTTTCTTATATTTATGAACTGTTGTTTATATGCTTCTGGTACCAATTTGTAGGCACTCAAAATAGCCTGTTTTACTTCTTCATATTCTCCTGACACTTCCTCTGACAGTGCTGTAAACACCTCAGTAGTCCAGCCTACCATCTTGGTCTGAATTAACGTTACCCACATAGTCTCTGGCCAGTTCATCTGTTTAGCCAATCTCTCAAAGGAAATGAAAAAGGCTTCCAAATCTTTTTCATCGAATTTTGGTGGTGTTGGACAAACCTGTAAATATCCCTATGAGGCCTTTTGCTACGATGGGTTTGCTCATCTTCACTATCCTCCTCACTATACTCCTCACTATACTTACCTTCTACCTTCACCCCCATTCTTCTAAATCAACTTTCCTGTCTAATTGCCAATTTCGAAGTTCAAACTCTTTCTCCCTTTTCTTCTCTCTCATCCCTTCCATCTGCTGAGGCCTTCATCTGCCTTTCTTTTTGCCCTCCAGGGCAATTCTTTTTGTTCTTTTTATTCCGCCACAGTGATTGTTTCCTCTTCTCTTCCCTCTGCTTTCAATGGTAATTCAAACTGTTTCAGTTCCCTCTTATATTCAAGCTGCTTTATCTGCAATTGAATTCTAGCCGTTTTGAAAGATTCTGATGGCATTTCCAGTAAATTTAAATATCAAGCTATTGCAGTAATTACCTCTCCTTTTCGCACAGACAAAGACAACTCCAACTACATCTTGTCTGCCAATTCCAACAGCTTTGACTTGCTCACCTTTTGTAAAAGTTCCAAAGTCACTTCTTCCACCCTCAGAAACCTCTTAGTGATTGAAAGGGCCACTGCCCCACTTTTGGTTTAACCAACAACAAGCAGTTGAAAGTAAACAGGTTTTCCATTTCTCACTTAAGTTTTATTTAAAGATCCAGGTCACTGGTCCCCAAGTCTGTTTAAATCTGCCAGGTCCATACGTACCCTAAATGTGTTCAAATCTGTCCAAATCCCAGATGACAAGCCCTCAATCTGTGACAAAGCAGAGGCTAAGCCCCTCACTGGAAACTGAAACTAAAACACCCAAAGAGGAACACCTTGCCCTATAATCTGTAAAAAGAGAGTGAAAAGTGTAGTAATCTGCTTTTCAGCAACTTCTAGTGTTAAATAAAATAACTCCCTGACACTCACTTTAAAATCGACAAGTAACAATTTATTTGTTGAACTCTAACAGTGAACAAATTAACTAAACTATTAAAAAACTGAACTATTCCTGAATAAAACATGATTCTTGTTTTGCAATAAATAAATACAAGTTCCACAACAAATCCCACTAATATATATAAAAAAAAAAATTTAGTCTCGCGAAATTACAGATGGGCTATGTGCCTTCCGGATTGTTCTGTGCCTTCTCCATTGATTCTTCTGTCAGGAATATTAACTAGTTGTGCCATTGGTACTGTTATTTAGATGGTGCTTTCTCTAAGACATAGGGGAGGCTGTGAGAGCCAGCGATTCTGTCTTGAGAGCTGAGGGCCGTTAGCTCTGGCAGATGGCAGCTAGCTCTGGGGTCTTTGTCCAACTGCCCCCTTCTTTTTATGCCCTTGATGACATCACTATTTCTTACAATAGGATTGATCCTATGTTGTCAAAACCTCCAACTTAAATTTAGTAGGTTTTTGGTATCTAATTGATTGGCTAAATTCAAAAGCTCATTGTCTTGGTAAAAAAGCTGCTGCTCGGCTTGTTAACTATATGGCTTTTTGATACAAATGTTTCAATTCGGATGCTCTCTGTGTACTTGCAAACTTTCAAGCTGCTGCTCACAGACATCCATTTTAAATTTCTAAGCACAGAAATGCACATGATCTTTTTAGAGGGACCATGCATGCTTTGTCCCCTAGCATTTTACCAAACACCAAATTCTAGCTACTGCCTCCCAATCCACAAGTACTCTACCCAACTTTGCAATTAAAGGTAATTCAAAATGAGAATATACTGAGGTCTGGACAAAGGCTGGGATTGAGCAAATGGCTTTCATTCAAAGACCAAGCAATCCTCGATGAATGGCTTTCTTCTGTGCCGTCAGCTTCCATGACAACCAAATTGACAGCCACTGTAAATGGGCAATTAACAATGTCCATCCCTCCTCACAAGGACAAACCCAACTTTGTTCGTTGCCTGCTCTTCACCATGACTACAATGTGCAGCCACCACTGAACCTTTTGTTGAGTCGCTGCATGCCTCAGCAGGGTGCCCAATTGATCTGAAGCTGGCACCGCTTAAAATTACTTCTTCAGTTCTTTTCCTGAATGTAGGTCTGACCTCAACAACAATATCAGCAGTATTACTCCCTAGAATTTGGATGTAGTGCTGAAAGAGGTTTAATGAACTCAAGAATAGTCAAGGGCAGTGACTGCATTTTTAAATGCCGTTTCTTGACAAATAGCTCATACACTGCTGAAAATTTCACCTCATGCTTCACCAGTTTCTGACCTCAGTACAGACTTAGTACAAACATGGACAAAAGAGCTGAATTTTAGGGGTAAAGTGAGTGCGATTGCCCTTGTCATCAAGCCCACATTTTATAGAATGTGTCATCAAGGATCCCTAGCAAAACTAGAGTCACTGGGAATCAGGGAGAAAAGTTTTTGCTGGTTGAAGACATGCTGAATACATAGGAAGATGATTGGAGTTGATGGAGGTCAGTCATCTCAGCTGCAGGCCATCTCCATAGCAGTTCCTCAGAACAGTGTACTTAGCTCAGTCATCTTTTAGCTGCTTAGTCAATTATCTTAACTCCGTCATAAGGTCAGAATGTGCAATCATCAGCAAACAGCCCCAACCTTCAGTGCTATTTGTGACTTCTCAAATACTGAAGCAGTCATGCACAAAAGCAGCAAGGCAACAATATTCATGTTTAGATTGACAAATGGCAAATAAAGTTCACATCACACAAATGCAAGCAATGAATGGCCTCCTACAGGTGAGACTGATTATTGCCCCTTGACATTCAATGGCATCACCATTGCTGAGTCCTCCACTATCAAATGCCGGGGGCTACCATTGACCAGACACTGAACCGGACTAGACATGTAAGTACTGTGACTAGAGCAAATCAGAGGGAAGGAATCATCCAGTGGGTAACTCGCCTCCTGATTTCCCCAAAGCCTATCCATTACCTACAAGGCACAAGTTAGGAGAGGGATGAATACTGCCAACTTGACTAGATATGTGCAGCTCCAACAACAATGAAGAAGCTCAACACTACCCTGGACAAATCATCCCCCTTGATTGGCATCACATCCTCAAATATTTAGTTCCTCAACCACTGATGCTCAGTTGCAGCAGTGTGTGCCATCTACAAGATGCACTGCAGAAATTCAAAAAGCCAACACCTTTCAAACTTAAGACCGCTGCCATCTAGAACGACAAGGGTAGATGATATATTGGAATACCACCATGTGCAAGTTCTCCTCCAAGCTCCTCATCATCCAGATTTGGAAATGTATGTTGGCCCAGCCAAGAATACCCACATCCTGTGAATGAATTACTTTTTTTTAAACATACTCCCTGGCCCCAACCTTTTCCCTCGTGCCAGCAATTTATATTAACTGCAGTTCATGCCTCACGTTCGTAGGTTCTAAACCTCACAGAAAGCACCTAACCTACAGAGGACTTGGAATGGCTGCTGGTCTTTACCCTAATGGAGCAAACAATGCTTGCCGTCACTGGGGTGACTGTATCTGAATTCGTGACCAGCTGTGTGATTGAAAGCTTTAAAAAGGTGGAACACTGATATCTAATGCTCCATCTCACATCCCATTAACCTGTCTTCTCATTTATAAGCTATAGATGTTGTAAGCATGGACCTCTTGGTTTCTTTCTTTCTCCAACTGTGAAGCCCATTTCCTTTTGGAAGCCCAAGAGCTGCAACCTGTTGAGAGAGTAGTGTGGGAGTAAGAAGTGAAAGGGTAATAAGTTATTGGTAGTACTGACATTTTGCGTCCTTTGTTCTTTGTCTGGTAGAATGAGATGCTGGTTATAATCATATTGTGCCTAATTGCCATATAGTATCTAGTTCTAGCATTCTTTTGTGCAATGGTGTTGAAAATCTAATTATAATCTGATAAAATGAAACCAGAGTCTTTTTCCCAGGGTAGAAATGTCAATTACTAGGGGACATAGGTTTAAGTAAAAACGGGTAATTTTAAAGGGACAAATGGGACCAGATTAATTTAGGCTATCTGGTTGGCATGGATAAGTTGGATCGAAGCGTCTGTTTCTATGCTATATTTGTCTATGACTCTGTGAGATGTGAGAAGCAAGTTGTTTTTACACAGATGGTGGTAAGTGCCTGGAATGCACTGCCAGAAGAGATAGTGGATGCAATATAATAACGTTTAAGAGACATCTTGGTTGATATATGAATAGGCAGGAAATAGAGGGATATGGACCAGGTAGAGGCAAAACGTTTTTAGTTTAGAAAAGCGTTATGTGTTTGTGCAGTCTTGATGGGCAGAAGGACCTGCTCCTGTGCTGTACTGTTCTTCGTTCTTTATTACAACAGTGACAATGCCCTTTTAAAGTACTTCAGTGATTGAGCAGCTTTTTTATTTGTCCAATGTTTACAGAGACTGTTGTACAAACACAAGTCTTCTATTTCATCCTTCTAGCTCAGAAATGCAGCAGCGTTAAATATTCTTTGGACAGAATGATGTCACTAGCATCAGTGCAGTATAGTATTATACAGATTCTTCTGAATTTCCTGTAACTTGTATTATTGCACCAATGAATTAAAAAAGACCTGCTACTACTAATGTTTGAGTATGTACCTAGACTTGTAAATATTTACTCTCCAAAACTCATCCCTATATTTTGTTATTGCTATCTTTAGTGGATAAAGAATCAGTCGCATTAACCTGCTGTTTAAATTCCCACAGGTACTTTCGTCATTGTGTATCTATGTCAGGAGCAGTCATTTGTAAAATGTACCCTGCAGACTTTTGTATTGCTTATATTGCCATCTGTATAGAGCTCTGTGCAATTTTGTACATAAGATAAATGTGCTTTGTCATATGGTACTAAATATCAGTTGTGACTCTTCTTCCCTATTAAAACTTGAAATGGAGCAGATGTTGGCAATAGTCACTGTGATGCAAATCCATAAGCAAATAGCACAAACAGTCTAAATTACTGTCTCAAGTGGTTGGATAATTATGCAGGCTAGAGTGCTACTGATGATGGACTCCTTAGACTTCTTGGAGTCTGGGTCAGTTGTGCTAACTTTTAATTATGTGTTTAAATCTTAAACCAAGTTTAGTTGAGAGAAATGCTTACGGATATCCAAGGTGTCCAGTCCACCATATGTCAAGATGTGAATGTTCGCTCTGCTTCAACATATAGAATCCCTACAGTGTGGAAACAGGCCCTTCGGCCCAACAAGTCCACACCGAACCTCGGAGCGTCCCACCCAGACCCATCCCCCTATAACCCACCTAATCTACACCTCCCTGAACGCTACGGGCAATTTAGTATGGCCAATCCACCTAACCTGCACATCTTTGGACTGTGGGAGGAAACCGGAGCACCCGGAGGAAACCCATGCAGACACAGGGAGAATGTGCAAACTCCACACAGACAGTCGCGCGAGGTTGGAATTGAACCTGGGTCCCTGGTGCTATGAGGCAGCAGTGCTAACCACTGTGCCACGCTGCCGCCCCATGGTGTATTCCTCATCTCAGCTTTGTTGATCTGGAGAGTTGCTGAGTAGGTTGGAGGCTCTCTGATGCTGTTTTAAGATGGTCAAACACTCTGGATTGTTTACAACAGCAACCTAGCTGGTCAGCTATGTGGTAAATCCATCGTCCATTCTCCCAGATCAAGAGCAAATAGGGTAGGAAATATAGTAATATTCCAACTTCCACATTCTGTAAGTCTGGAAATTATTCAGAAATTGGGCATAGTTTTAACCTTTGTCCTTTTTTTCTGTTGCTTTGCATTTTAATGACTCCATTGTCTCAATGTACTGATGGTAATTTTTTATTATATGAAGTTTAATAATTTAGAGATAAAGGAAAGTTCTTTAAGCATCTGTTGCTGATATAAGGACATTCACTTTGATACCAGAATGTCTTACCACCAATCAATAAATGCGACATCCATCTGTGTGGGGCATTATATTTCTATACCATTTACATGAAATTGTACTGATGTGTTGATACAGAATAATTCTTCATTTGAAACATTTTTCTCCTGGGTCTTCATTGTATTTTGGATATCTATTTTCCAGGTCACCTTTGGACAGAAACCCACTGAAGACATATATCTTTCTTCAACTTTGTACTCTAAAAATAGGCTGAGTATGTATTTAAGCTAAGGATGCTATTCATTGCAGTGTTAACAGTATGGTCTCTGCAGATCAAGAGTTTGCAATCTCAATTTCATGAGTGGTGATGTCAGCTTTGAAAGTGGGCATTGGCTGCTTCTAACACTTGCTGAGTATCTTATTAAATAGTCATCCATTTTGCTAATGACTCTTATTTTCTACATCTGACTGATTTTTAATTTTTCACCACTATGGAGGGACCTGATTGTAGCTAACCTTTGATCATCTAAGATTCTGCAATCCATCATTGTTCACAGACTTCATTAGCACTGACAGTTTAGAGGGAGGATACAGTGCCTACTCTCCCTGTTGCAATGCACTAATCTGCAAGGCACTGGAGCATGACTTGGATGACATTGGCAAAAAGTTTCCAATGGCTCAAAAGCTGTCCTTTTCTGCTATAAATAAAGATTGTGACCATTCTCCAGTCAAAATGATGCTTATTTAAGATACTTGTAGTGAACATGTAAAAAGCTTTGGGTTTGACATATTTCGTACTTGTCGTTGATGGGAGCATGAATGAGCTGCTGTGGGTTTTGCTGCAGAGTAAGTTTTTTGAGGTACTGTTTGCTGTGCTATAGTTCAAGCGCAGCTAACCATAAGTTGAAGTTCTGCGAGGTCTAGTTTCAATGAATACTTGCAATTGATGACTTTTTATATAGGAAAGGTTTTCCTTCATTATTTTATGAAAGTTTTCATTGATTTATTCTATGAAAACAGCATAACTGCCTTTACTTTCGGATAAATAGCTTTATTCTATCATGAACAAAACAGTCGACGGTGATTTGAAAAACATAAAATATGGAATATGAGAAATAAATAGGTATGTGTGATTAGACTAGATTTTTTTTTGGTTTGGATTGGAAGTGGTGGTTTGTTGAAAAACACTTGTACAAACTTGTGCTACTGAATAACCATGTACCGAATCTGGATAATTCAAGGTTTCTCGATGCTTCTTCAATCTAACCTGCGTTCCATGTTGGTTGTAATTCTGGACATTCTGGTAATTTGCTATGCTTCTAATATATTTTGTTGACTTTGTTCTGCAAAGGCATTTCAGCATCACATTGAACAGTGACCATCTTTTTTGCTTTAAAAATCTGTACATCGCTTCCTCTGTGCAATATCTGATGTTGAATTTATGCATTTTGAATTCATTGTTTACCATATTTTATTAAGATTCGAGTATTATTGCAGGGATTTATTACTGCAATTGTACAGGGCCTTGGTGAGACCACACCTGGAGTATTGTATATAGTTTTGGTCTCCTTATCTGAAGAAGTGTTCTAGCTGTAGAAGGCGTGCAAAAAAGGTTTACCAGACTGATTCTTGGGATGGCAGGACTGACGTATGAAGAGAGCTTAAATCAGTTAGGACTATGTTCATTGGAATTTAGAAGAATGAAAAGGATCTCATAGAAATCCATAAAATTCTAACAGGACTAGACCGGGTAAATGCAGGAAGAATATTCCTGATGATCAGGGACTGCAGAACCAGGGATCATAGTCTAAGGATACGGGGTAGACTGTTTATGTCAGAGATGAGAAGAAGTTCCTTCACTCACTGTGGTGAACCTAAGGAATTCTCTGCCACAGAAAGTGGTTGAGGTCAAAACATTGAATGTTTTCAAGAAGGAGTTAGATTTGACTTTTAGGGATAAAGTGAATAGGGTGGTGGTAGAGGGTTTTTAAGGGTTGTTGTTCATACTGGAGCCCTGTCACCAGAGTTGTGCTGTAAGGATCAATGCTGGGTCCACTGTTGTTCATCACTTACATAAATATTTGTATGAGAATATACGAGGCATGGTTAGTAAGTTTGTGGTTGACACCAAAATTGGAGGAATAGTGGACACTGAAGAAGCTTATCTAAGAGTACAATGGGATCTTAATCAACTGGGCTGGTGGGCCAAGGAATGGCAGGTGGAGTTTACTTCATGCAAATGCAAGGTGTTGCTGTGCAGGACTGAATGGTAGGGCTCTGGAGAGTGTTGTCAAACAGGGAGACCTAGCGGTGCAGGGACGTAGTTCCTTGAAAGTGCCATCACAAGTAAACAGGGTGGTGAAGAAGGCATTTGTCATGCTTGCCTTCATCAGCCATAGCATTGAGTACAGAATTTGGATATCATGTTATGGCTGTGCAAGCCATTGGTAAGGCCACATTTGGAGTACTGTGTACAACTCTGGTCACCCTGCTATAGGAAAGATGTTATTAAACTGTAAAGGGCGCAAAAATGACTTACAAGGACGTTACTGAGACTGGAAAGTTTGACTCAGAAGGAGAGACTGGATAGGCTGGGACATTTTTCCCTACAGTGTAGGAGGCTGAGGGGAGACCTATAAACCTTATAGATTTATAAACTCATGAGGGGCATAGATAAGGCGAATAGCCAAGGTCTTTTACCCAAAATAGGGGAGTCCAAAACTAGAGGGCATAGTTTTAAGGTGAGAGGAAAAAGATTTAAAAGGGATCTTAAGGACGCCTTTTTCACACAGAGGATGGTGTGTATGTGGAATGAGCTGCCAGTGGAAGTGGTAGAGTCGGGTACAATCACAACATTTGAAAGACATTTGGACAGTACATGGATAGGAAGGGTTTAGAGGGATATGGGCCAAATGTAGGCAGATTGGACCAGTTCAGTTTAGGAAACATGTTTACATGGATAAGTTGGGCCGAAGGGCCTGTGTCCGTGCCACATGACTCCATGACACCATGGTCAAAGGTTATGGGAGAAAGTGTGAACAGGGTACTGAGCTGGATGATCATCGGTGATCATATTGATTGGTAGAGCAGGCTTAAGCACTGAATGGCCTAACCCTGCCCCTACTTTCTAAGTTTCAGTGTTAGCTGAGCCTCTAAGATGATCAAATCCACAACTGAATTTCAATCATGATAGCTGCTTCCCTTCCCTGTAACACCATGCATTTGTTCCTAATTTCCCCAGGATGTTCCAGGTACCTTGAATAATTGCACTTTAAAGGAGAAATTCAAAATTTTAATGGGCCGTTTTGTTATGTGTGTTACCCTTGTGCTGAATAGCTCTGCCTCCTCTTGTGATTCTTTTGATTGGATGATGAACAATCATTTCACATTTACACGGGTTGGAACAAGATCTAGGGGATACACTGAGCTGTATCTGTGCTGTTAATTGGTTTACTCTGGGCTTGGATTTGGGTAGCAAGACTTCGGGATCCTAATTGAGGAGATGTTGATATGGGATTCATAGAATCATAGAATCCCTACAGTGTGGAAACAGGCCCTTTGGCCCATCTCCCCTTAGAATTCATTTTGTGAACTTCCATTGTGAATTAATTTTTCCCAATTGGATTGTTGAGCGATAATATTACTCTATCTGTATTACAAAGACCGAGGAAATAGGATGGACAATTTAAGCACCACCATAACCCCTTGAGTTTCCTCTGAATCTACAGTGGTGTGAAGCAGGGATGTGTGCTGGCTGTGACCTTACTCAGCACAATGCTGAAGGAATGGAATGGTAATTTTCTCCGCTACTTATTTACTCAAATGGCAATGGAAGACCTTAAGAAGGGAGATTACATACAGGACTGATAGATGGACCTCTTTCCAGCATCTTCATACTCGCACAAAGATACAAAAGAAGCATTGTAAAACATTTCATAATGCCAGCACTCTTCTGGCTGATAGTGATTCTAATCTGCAGTGTATAACCGAGGTGGTACAACTCTTTGAGGTAAAATCATTTGAAAGAAAATTGAAGGCCTGCATCAACCTCCTCTCCAAGAATTAAATAAACTACTAAGCATTGTCATCAATGCACTTTGGAATCCATCAAATAACTTATTTATTTGGGTAATGTCATCTCATTTGATGCCATTATAGACGCAGAAGTAAACAATAGGCTTTCAAAAGCAAACAAAGTCTTTTGGTCAATTTAAAATGACTGTGGAGCAACTGCAGCCTCAGAGCACAGAATAAACACAATGTACAAAGCTATAGTCCTTATAACTCTTTTTGTATAGCATTGAGCCATGGTTTCTGTCACATTGTCATATACGTTCTTCAAGCCACTTCCATCAGTGCTGCCTCCACAGCATACTCCAAGATCCCTGGCAGGACCACATCACAAACATTGAAGTCCTGTAAGCAGCCAACATCACCAACATTGAGGTCTCCTTCTGCAAAACCAGCTACTCTGGGCAAATCACGTTGCCCAAATGTATGACAGTCTGCCCAAGATTGCAGTGAAGGGAGACCTGATCACCTGTAAATAGAACAAAGGGGTTCTATGCAAATGTTCCAAGTAAAACCTGAAGAGGTTGCTCTCTTTGTACCTCATTGTCATTACTAGTGGCTCATGATGCCTAGAGATGCTACATTGGCAATGCTTCAGAGGCCTTTGACAATTGGTGAACAGCCAGGATGACAGAGGGAAGGACAGACCCGATTGGTTTCTGCTATGGGAGAATCTACCAGTTATTTTCAGGCCTGACTAGCCGCAGCAGGTCTGCAGCTGATGAGTTTAACTTCCTTAAATTTTCACCCAAGAAGTACTACAGAATACATTGTTTAAATGTTGACAGTAAATCAACAGCATAATAATTAGCACTGTTGTGTAATATTCATCTCCTGCTGTTTACAGCCTTAAATAAAAGTGACAATTGATTCAAGCACCTTTTCACCTTTTCCCAGTAGATGTCATTTCAAGCAACCTATGTGGTGCTTTTCTTTTTCCTGTTGTACTAAGTCAACTTGGAAACAGGCTTTTTAAAATAAAGATAACAAGCATGGGGCTGGATGAACACAGCAGGTCAAGCAGCATCATAGGAGCAGGAAAACTTGACGTTTCGGGCCTAAACCCTTCATCAGAAACCCTTCATCATCTTTTTAAAATAAAGAGTCTGAATTAGGATTCAGGTAGGGTCAGACGAAGACAAATTACAGCAAGGCCAAATTTAGGTTTGCTATGTTTGTACATAAATATACAAAGTATGGTAAATAAGGATTGGTGAACTAATGCATAAATAGCCATTTGGTAAAATTATGAAGTGGCGATAAGGAAGACCTGGCTTAATACCTAATCTGCTCCCTTTTTTAAATATTCCCGGATAGAAGCAATGGAAATACAGGGAAGTATAATTAATTAAGGAACATATTAGAATTTTGGTAAGAGAGAATATCTTGGTTCCGTTAAGGCCAGATCTATATGGGTAAAGTTAAGAAATCATAGACATACTATTACACAACAGAGTGGATTTTAAGGAGCACACACTGTGGGAAAGATATGGAAGAGCAGATTTGCTGGGAAATTGCAGAGTTGTAAGAATTGGAGAATCTTGTTAGTGGAGCAATTATTTATCCTAATGTAAATTGGGAGAGCAATAATGTACAAGGCAAAGAGGAAAGAGTTTCTGAACTGTCTGCAGTCGAATATTCTTATTTAGCATTTTTCTAACCCAATTTAATGATCTGATTCTGGAGAACAAGGTAGCTCAAAAAGATCATGTCAATAGGGGAACCTTTGTTGAATGGTGTTCGTAGAATCATAACGTTCAGGTGAGATGTGGAAAAAAAGACCAGAACAGTCTAAAACAACTTTATTGAAGAAGAGACAGTTTTTGGACTTGAGAACAGACCTCTCAACGATAATTGAAATGAAAGATTGAGAGGCAAAATTGTAATGGGACATTAACTTATTTTAAAGAGGAGATATTTAGGATACATGTGAACTACATTTACTCCCACACTGGGGAAAGGTAGGTGAATCAAAATTAGAGCTCACTGGATTACGAAAGAGAGCAAGGCAAAGTATAAAATGGGGATGTTAAATGGCTCTTGGGTTGATAATATTAGTTGAGAATCAGGCTGACTATAGAAAATTCAAAGAGACAATGAAAAATGAAATAAGAGAACTGAAGAGGGAGTATAAGAAGAGACTGACAACTAACCTACAGTGGAATGCGAAAGTATTCTAAAGGGACAAATACAGTGAAAGGGTAATAAAAGGAGAGGAGAGGTAATAAAGATCCAAAAAGGGATATATGTGGAGACAGATGTCATGTCTGAGGTGTTGAATGAGTACTTTGCGTTTGTGTCTACCAAGGAAGAAATTTTGCCAAAGTCATAGTAAAAGAGGAAATAATTGAGGTACTGGATGTACTCAAAGTTAATGTGATATTTCCATTGGACCAGAACTAGGACTGCTGTTATTCTTGATCTAGGACTTGGATTCAGATGGCACAATTTCAAAATTTGCAAATGACACATAACATCAAGTAGTGTAACTTTCAGGAGGCCTTTTTTAAAATTCATTCACAAGATGTGGGTGACACCGGCTAGGCCAGCATCTGTTGCTCATCTCTCATTGTCAAGAGGACAACTAAGAGTCAACCATATTACTGTGGGTCTGGAGTCACATGTAGTCCAGACCAGGTAAATGTGACAGTTCCCTCCCCTATAAGACATAAATAAAGCAGATGAGTTTTTTCCTGACAATTGGCAATGGATTCTTGGCCATCATTAGACTCTTAGTTCCAGATTTTTATTGGATTCAGTTTCAACCATCTGCCATGGCAGGATTTGAACCTGGGTCCACAAAACATTATTTGGGTCTCTGGATTAACAGTCCAGTGATAATACCACTAGGCCATTGCCTCCCCTAAAAGTGATAAATTCAACCCCTGCACTACACAATGCTTCCAAGTTACTCAGGCTCCTTACTTGGCCAGTTATAAAGGGCCAGATCCCTCTCTTTGGATTCTGGTTTGGAGTCTGGTTCTGTGTGAAGATGACTCTTGCAAACTGGAAACGTCATTAGAGTTGATCTATGCTTTGACAGTATTGTAGCTGGTTGATAACAGAGAAACCTGAACCAAATTAGAACATTGCACAAACTCAGCTCAGAGCCCACAGTTCTAAACCCACTCCCTGGACGTGATTTCAGAAAGGAGCATTTTCTTAAATGTTCGTATTTTAACACTGGAGGAGGCCATTCAGTCCCTGTTTTTGCCAGCCTTTTCAATGATCCCTTTCCCCCCAATTATTCCCTTCATATTTTCGTTCTGATGACTGCTGAACATAAAGCTTCAACTTTATATTTCATTTTAGCTATGTTTAATATTCTTCCTTTTTGATTATTCATTGCCTTCCTTTATAAATTAAGTTTTCTTCTCTACTTGTCTTCTTGTTGTTTATTATTCGTAGTCTCCATTCTTCTGCAGCCTCATTTCTCGTCTTCATATTTCCCTTGAATACTCACACCCTTAATAACTGACACCCACCTCATCCTTCCCTTCTGATTTAGGTTGTCTAGCCATCTCCAGACTGTGTGTAGCCCATTGCAGTTTCCTATGGTATCTGAGTGGTGTCATGGAACTGAGTGGCTGCTGGAGATGTCTTGAGGCAGAGGAGGGGTATATCATCATAGAACATGCAAAGCGTTGGCCAATGGAGCCGCTAGAGTCACCACTTGGGAGACAAGTTGCCAGTTGTAGAGAATCCTGCTGAAACTGGATAACTTGGTAACCCAAGACTCTACAGAACATTGAAAAAAAATTAGAGGAAATTAAATCCTACCCTCAAGGTCACTTTGGGTCTTTGAAGCATAAGAAGTAATTGTGACGATTTAATCTCCATCATAGAGCAATATTTTAAGATTCCATGCTGTAATACAGGTCCTTGAACAGCATCCAATCCTCTGCTGCAGTGATTGTGGCACGCAGCTTCTGCTTGATAAATGTAATTTTAGTCTGCCCGATAAACCAGCAGTCATAGAATCCCTACAGTGTGGAAACAGGGCCTTCGACCCAACAAGTCCACCATGAACCTCAGAGCATCCCACCCAGACCCATCCCCCTATAACCCACCTAACCTACATATCCCTGAACACTACGGGCGATTTAGCATGGCCAATCCACCTAACCTGCACATCTTTGGACTGTGGGAGGAAACCCATGCAGACACATGTGCAAATTCCACACAGACAGTCGCCCAAGGCTGGAATCGAAGCTGCGTTGCTGTGAGGCAACAGTGCTAACCACTGAGCAACCATGCTGCCTCAGTCATACTTCAAGATTTCTGAAGCTCTGACCAGAACCTACAAATCTGTTGCAGCCCTGCTGTGTTAAGAGAAAGCAGGAATTAGCCAGCAAACAAGCCCAAAGGCAACCAAAACAGTAGTTGAAGGTGCTGATGTAATGTATAGCTTTGCATACAAGAATGAAAAATGGTATAATATGCTGAAATTTCTCTATACTATTGTGGAGATGGGAAGGGAACACAACATAGATCAAAGCAAATGCATTTGATATCACTTGGTAAGGAAAAGAAGAACTTCAGTTGACAAGGATGATTCCAGAATCTAAAGAAGTTTGAAAGATCATTATCAATATATCCACTAAATTTGAGAAGGCTGGGAGAAAGTAATGTTAATGGAGGAGAGGTGCCAGAAGAATCAAGGAGCATTTTCTTAAATGTTCGTATTTTAACACTGGAGGAGGCCATTCAGTCCCTGTTTTTGCCAGCCTTTTCAATGATCCCATTCCCCCCAATTATTCCCTTCATATTTTAGTTTGGAGTCTGGTTCTGTGTGAAGATGACTCTTGCAAACTGGAAACGTCATTAGAGTTGATCTATGCTTTGACTGTACTGTAGCTGGTTGATAACAGAGAAACCTGAACCAAATTAGAACATTGCACAAACTCAGCTCAGAGCCCACAATTCTAAACCCACTCCCTGGACGTGATTTCAGAAAGGAGCATTTTCTTAAATGTTCGTATTTTAACACTGGAGGAGGCCATTCAGTCCCTGTTTTTGCCAGCCTTTTCAATGATCCCATTCCCCCCAATTATTCCCTTCATATTTTCATTTTGATGACTGCTGAACATAAAGATGTAATTTGCTACTGAAGATCAGACTGCTGCCACAGGATTTTCTCAAGACAGTTGGTGGCAAAAGTTATCAATGGGGGCAGCTTCAATATGGGTAAAATGACACCTCCATCAAATTACAGTCTAAATTAGGGTGACAGTACAATTATCCAGAATCAGGTCATGGTGACAAAGAAATAATGTCATCCTGATCATGTGTTTGATATATGCAAAAAGCAAATTTATTTTGACCCAGAAAGACAATCTGAGGACATGTGCAGCTTGCTGGAAACTGTACATGAAACATGTGTGCATGTTTCATCTATCAAGGCTTCAAGGCATCAAGGAACCCCAGCAAAATTGGTGTCAATGGGAATCGGGGGAAACTCTCCAATAGTTGAAGTCATACTTAGCACATAAGAAGATGTTTGTGATTGTTGGAGTGAAAATGCTGGAGATCACAGTGGGTCAGGCAGCATCCATAGCCAGAAAGCCATACATATTCCAGCATCTGCAGTAATTTGCTCCTGCATTGTGACTGTTGGAGGCTAGTCATCTCAGCTCCAGGATATTGCTGCAGAAGTTGAGCCATTTTCAGCAGCTTCATCGATGACCTTCACTCGGTCATAATGTTAGAACTGGAGATGTTTACTGATGATTTCACAATGTACAACACCATTTGTGACTCCTCAGACTAAAACAGACAATACATATGCAATTGCAACTAGACCTAGATAACATTCAGGCTTGAGCTGAATAGTGGCAAGAAATATTAGTGCTGCACAAATGTCAGACAAAGACCATCTTCAATCCCTTGACATTTCATTACCATTAACAAATCTATTAATGAATAATGAATATCAAGATCCAGGGGGTTACCATTGAACGGACACTGAACTGGACTTGCCATATAAATATAGTGGCTACAAGAGCAGGTTACGGGTGAGGAATACCGTAGCGAGTCACTCACCTCTTGATTCCCCAAACTATCCACTATCTGCTAGGCACAAGAGCATGATGGAATACTCCCCACTTGCCTGGATAAGTGCAGCTCCAACAACACTCAGGAATCCAGGTCAAAACAGCCTGCTTAATTGGCACCACATCCACAAGTACTCCACCAACAGATGCTCAGCATCAGCAGTTTGTACTATCTACAAGATGCACTGCAGAAATTTGCCAAGGTTCCTTAAACAGCACTTTCCAAGAATATTATCAATTCCAACTAGAAGGACAAGGGCAGCATATATGTGGGAACAACACCATCACCCTCCCAGCCTGATCGTTAGCAACTCCTTTGTCTGTCCAACCGTCTTTCTCTCTCTTTGGGCTCTATCCTATTGTTTACTCCCTACCCACCTCCCTATTTTCTGCATATAAACTGACGTTTTCCCAGCCACCATCAGTTCTGAGGAAGGGTCACCCGACCCGAAACGTTAACTCTGTTGTTTCCTTCACATATGGTGCCAGACCTGCTGAGCTTTTCCAGCAACTTTGTTTTTGTTCCTGATTTACAGCATCCGCAGTTCTTCTGGTTTTTATTTTGTAATTTTTATTCTGTTGAGTTTGCTGGTTCCATAGACATTATAATTAAAATTTAAAGTGCTGGCAGCACACAAGAGAACAGGTGATCTTGTGGCAGGGGAAACTGTTCAGTGCTTGACAGTAGCTGATAATGTAGTCAGTATGGGAAGGATAATGAAGAGTCTTATGGACAAATAGGAAGCTTTCCATCGAGGTAACTGCTTTCCTGCCCAACTACATTGTTGTTAACATAAACATATTGAGAGCAAAAAGGTGGAACAGATCTTTTTCAAATTTAATTTTCAGGTAAATATTAAATTGGTTTCACTTTATTGTTGTGATTATATTTGTTCAGATTGACTACGTCGGAGAGTAAAATGTACCTGCATGTACTTGGAAAACAGTTACAAAATTGGACAGAGTCTGTATGGATTTATGAAAGCGAAATCATGCTTTTTGAGGATTTAACCAGTATAGTTGATAAAGGAAAGCCAGTAGATGTGGTTGACTTGGACTTTCAGAAGGCTTTCAATACGATCCCACATAAGAGATTAGCATGTAAAATTAATGTGCATGGGAATTTGGGTAGTGGGCTGATATGTGAAGAGAACTGATTGGTAGAATGGAGACAAAGGGTAGAAATAAACAGATCATTTTTCAAATGACAGGTAGTGACTAGTGACGTACGGCAGGGTAGAGTGCTTAGATCCCAGCTATTCACAATAAACATTAATGATCTAGATGAGGGACCTAAATATAATATCTACATGTTTTCAGATGACACAAAGCTGGGTGGGAGGGTAAAATATGAGGAGGATGCAGAGATGCTTCAATGTGATTTGGACAAGTTGAGTGAGTAGTCAAATGCATGACAGATGTGATTATAATGTGGATAAATGTGAGGTTATCCACTTTGGGGGCAAAATCAGAAAGGGGAATTACATTCAGAATGGTGATAGATTTTGAAAGGGGCAAGTGAGAAGAGACTTGGGTGTGGTTGTACACCATTCACTGAAAGTAAGCATGCAGGTGCAGCAGGATGTGAAGAAGGTAAATGGTCTGTTGCCATTCATAACTTGAAGATTAGAGTACAGGAGCAGGAATGTCTCTCCTGCAGTTGTGCAGGGCCTTGGTGTGATCACACCTGGAATATTGTGTGCAGTTTTGGACTCATTACCTGAGGGAGGAAGTTCTTGCTCTGGAAGGAATGCAATGAAGGTTTACTGGACTGATTCCTGGGATGGCAGGGATTACATGTGAAGAAAGACTGGATCGACTAGGATTATATTCACTGGTGTTTAGAAGATTGAGGGAGGAATCTCATCGAAAGTTCCTGGGAGTGATGGGCGGCACAGTGGCTCAATGGGCGGCACGGTGGCTCAATAGTTAGCACTGCTGCCTTACAGCACCAGCGACCCAGGTTTGATTCCACCCTTGGCCGACTGTCTGTGTGGAGTTTGCACATTCTCCCCGTGTCTGCGTGGGTTTCTTCTACATGTTCCAGTTTCCTCTCACAGTCCAAAGATGTGCAGGATAGGTGGATTGGCCATGCTAAATTACCATAGTGTCTTGGGTTGTGCAGGCTAGTAGATTGGTCATGGGAAATGCAGGATTATAGGGATAGATGCTTTTTGGATGGTCGGCATGGACTAAATGGGCCGAATGACCAGCTTCCATACTGTAGGGATTTTATGAATCTGTCCTGGTCCACCCAATTCGACGCAACCGTCAAGAAAGCACAACAATGCCTCTATGTCCTCAGGAGGATAAGAAAATTTGCAATGTCTATAAAAACTCTTACCAATTTTAATTGATGCACCATAGAAAGCATCCTATCTGGATGCATCACAGCATGGTATAGCAACTGTTATTCCCAAGAAACTACAGAGAGTTGTGAACACAGCCCAGTCCATCACGCAAACCATTGACTTGATCTATACTTCCCACTGCCTCAGGAAAGCAGCAAACATAATCTAAGGCCCCTCGCATCCCGGTTATACTCTCATTCTTCCACTCTGCACCATCAGGCAGAATATATAAAAGTTTGAATACACATACAAATAGATTCAAAACCAGCTCTTGCCCACAGTTATCAGACTTTTGAATGGACGTCTCAAATAATTTTGATCTCTCTCTCTGCATCTTCTTTGTGGCTGTAACACTGTGTTCAGTTCTGTCCATAAAGCACGCAAAACAATACTTTTCACTGTATCTCAGTACATGTGACGACAATGAATCAAATTCAAACTCAAAGAAACCTGTAAAATTTGAACACGACTAGACAGCGTAAATGCAGGAAGAATGCTCCTGATGCCTGGGGAGTCTAGAACCAGGGGTCACAATCTAAGGAACTAGGGTAAGTCATTTAGGACTGAAATGAGGAGAAATTTCTTCATCCAGAGAATGATGAGCTTGTGGAATTCTCTGTCACAGAAAGTGGTTGAAGCCAAAACATTGAATGTTTTCTAGAAGGAGTTAGATGTGATTCTTAGGGCTAAAGTGGTCAAAGGGTATGGGAAGAAAGTGGGAACAGGGTACTGAGTTGGATGATCAGCCATGATCATATTGGATGGCGGAGTGTGCTCGAACATTTTCGATGATTCTATGTCTCATTATTGATGCATTGATGTTTACAGGAGAGGTAGGGATATTTCTTTGTTAAGGAAAAAGCAGTGTTGTTTGTTTTTGTTTACACTTGTTGAATATTGGTGCTCTTTCCAAGAGATTAATCTCATTTGATTGATATTTCTATGAACACCAACTCTGTTTCTTCAGTTGTGGCATTCTTTTTAATGACAAAGCTGATTTTAAATTACTTAGTTAGTAGAAACTTTTGAGATGTCTGTTACCTCACATCCATCCAGCATGGTAGCATGTAATGAGGAGATGTATTCTGAAAGCTGTTGAACATGTTTTTGGGTGATTGCTTCTTTTGATCAATAAAAGAGTGTAGGGTGATGGGCACAGGGCAGCAAAGGGCAGTTGAGGATTAACAGATCAACAGCGGTTTCATTGAATGACAGAGCAGACTTGATGGGCCAAATGACCTACTTCTGTCTTATGGATTTGTGATTTTATTTGCATATGTGATAGATATAGGATAGATGTCAGAGGTAGATTCATTACTCAGAGAGTAGTAAGGGCATGGAATGCCCTGCCTGCAACAGTAGTAGACTCACCAACTTTAAGGGCTTTTAAATGGTCGTTGGATAAACATATGGATGATAATGGAATAGTGTAGGTTAGATGGGCTTCAGATTGGTTTCACAGGTCGGTGTAATATCGAGGGCCGAAGGGCCTGTACTGCTCTGCAATGTTCTATGTTCTATGTTCTGTGTTCTACGTTTCTGGCCTGATGCTGAAATGGGATCTGAATGTGTATTCCATGCGAAGATGCGTTTAAACATTGGTTAAAGGATACTTGAAAAAGATTGAAATGTTCTGCTCATTTAGCTTCATAAATCATCTAAGATACCATTACAACTTAAAGAGTAACCTAGACATTTAACTGCTGGTATACTCAAAATATGTAAGAAAACAGATGAATGTTATGGTTTGGCAGCATCGTCTTTCAAAGTGAAAATGTAGAGTGGAACACCCATGTGATTTTTTTTACAGTACATGGTAATTGAGCAGTATGGCAATATAGTACTCATACAAATACATACTACTGAGCTCTAAATTGTGATTCTTTTGCTATGGTAATCATTGGTTTACCTGAGGAAATAGTGTGTTCTTGTAAATAAAAGGGGAGTTGGGAAATGGCAGAAATTGTAACACCATGATTACTCAGAAAGCATTGAGTGGTTGGGCAATTGTATTATACAAAACTGGAAAATTTGAGTTCCTTAGAAAAAGTGCCAGTAGTATTATAATACTGTTGCATAGGATTTGAGATCTTTGCACATAATTACCCAAGATGAAACACAACATGTAATAAGTGCAGCTGTTTGGTTGCTACATCTTTCTAACATGCACACTTTAGCTATTTTCTTTTTTGCTTTTTGTTTGCAGGCCATTTCTTGTGGAGCCTACTCATGGAAACCTGGAGATTGGGGAGAGCATTCAAGTGTTAGTAGAATTTATTCCCCAGCGAACTGGGGACCACAGTGAAGATTTGATCTTGCAATTGGATACAGGTTAGATACACATCTGCTTCTACACCAAACATCCTGTAATTTCAAACATTCATTCAGGAGAGTGGAAGCATTTTGTTATATGGCATCTATGCTACAAGTAAAGCATTACAACTGGACCTGAGAATGACGCAGTTTATTGGATTAGCATCCAGTTTTGTATTGAGATAACAGGAATAGATCAGAGGCATAATTTATTAGATTTTGGCTACCTGGTAATTCCAGTTGGGAAGTATGTGTTAGTCAACGATGATCACTTCGTAGCACTAGTTTACTACCCTTTTGGCTGTGTTTTCCCATATGATCAACTCCTGATATCCGCAAGGTTGGCACTAAGCAGCAACAAATTAAATGGAAAAATAGAAACTTACGGGAAAGTGCAAAAAAGAAATGAACAAAATAGCTGTTGTATTCTATATCTCTGTGTGTTAATTTATCCTGTGATACCTGGATTTGGAGCAGTTCGGAGGGGGAAGGAGAGCACAATAAGAAATGATATATAGAAACAAAATAGGTAATATTAACATTCATATTAATCTACTACCCAATAATTTTTCAACATTGAATATTTATTTGTGATAATTTTCTTGTTTACTTTCTTTCTTGTTGGCGATTAAATGATTTACAATCCAGTGTTAATCCTAACACCCACAACAAAAACTAAAGTTGTTAAATTGAATTTCACAACTTGATGTAGTGGGATTTTAACTCATAACCTCGGAGTTTGTAACTCAGCACCCTTACCACTCGGGGCCCACCACTGTAGGAATACATTGAATATTCATTTGCTAATGTTGATAACAGTAACAGTAATAGTTTTCAGGCTGTAATCCAGTGAATGTGCATTTATTGATGGAACTTGCAACTTTGGCAGGGGCATAAAATTGATAGTAGTAGGTCAGTACCCCACGATACACCCCAGCTAAAATTGTGCAGTGTCTATTAAGGGTGACTGATCTGCTCATTCTCTCTCAGGCTGTGCATCATTCTTCGATAAAAGAAGCACATGTGATGTATTTATTGGTCTGTGTGAGTGCTACTGATCAATCAAGTGTAAGGAGGTGAAGAGAACTGCCAAAGCGATTTACATGTTGATTTCTGTTCTTCCCTGTGAAATACAATATAATTAAGCCTTTTGTTCAGTGCTTTGATGACAACAACTGAGCTGATGCTCATAACACAATATGCAAAAAAACTTTGGCAAGTCTATTTACATCCTATTGCTCCATAGCATGTGTATTATTAGCAGAGGCACTTTACTAATCTGAAATGAAGATTCCTCAACCTTCTGAGTTAAAATGTATTTAGTTCCCATTTCTTTGTCATAGTTTGGACAGACTTCTGTTACATTGGCAAATTGCCAATAGGGTTGCAAAAGTTGAATGCACTGGTGGAACTCAATTACAAGCTCCTATTCTTTTTATCCTGTTGGCAGTGTTTCTTTGTTTGCAGCTTGTGCAGAACATCAGTACATCTGATCTGAAGATCGGTATATGGTGATTTAGTTTTGTTGTGCACAGTTTCTAGGGCAAACTGAATTTTTCTTTATCTTTATCTTCAAGTGAATGAAGAATGAAGAGTGAATTGTCTCCATAATGCTCTGCTTAGACCTAGCTATTTGCTAAGTAGAGCTGACTAGGGAGCCCAATTGCTAGGACTGGTGGTTTGAAATTTATTAATAGAACTGGGCTGATGTTCCAGTAAACAGGTACATTCTGGCCTGCCTCCAGAGGAAGCGGCTCAATTCTGAGGAAGGGTCACCAGACCCCAAAAGTTAACTCTGATTTTTCTTTCACAGATGCTGGATTTTCCAGCATCTTTGTTTTTGTTCCATCCCAGCCCTGCCTTCCTGCCGCAAAAATACAATGCGCTAGGATCTTCATGAAGGATTTAGATCTGCTGAGTTTGGTAGTTCTCCAACACAACCCTTCTGCCTCATCCAGGAAAACCCAGCTAACAGTTACTCTGTCTGAATTCTGAAGTACTTTCCAAGTATGTTTGTTTAGATGCTTTTGACCTCTTCCTCTGGAGAACTATCCAGAGTTCAATGACAGGACGACTGATGTGAGGTAATACAATGCAAATTTTGAAGCTGCAATGTGATAGAGAGCAGCTTGTACTTTGATAAGAGATCAGAATTCCCTCAGTTTGTGTGTCGAAGCCATTCTGTTAGTTGACTTGGTTTTGAGTTTTTGTTGTCTGTGAATCTATTTCATCATTGGCAAGCTCAAGCTCATATTTTTAGAGTTGGATTTTAAATATGCAGTAGAGCTATGCACCTGGTTAGTGCTGAATCATGTCTACCTTAATTTTAATGGTGTTGTGTGGGTTGACACTTTGCCAGTAATAGGATTTGAGATTTGTAATTTGTGGCCTTCAAGTTTGACTTCCAAGAAGTAATTTAGATGAACTTTCAGTTCTACCATAGGGAGAATTAAATTGCTGCTTAACTATTTATTCGGCACATCTCTCAGAATTAAATTCTTTTTTGCAGAAAGGGGCTTTTCCTATTTTGCTTTTTATTCTCCCAACGCTGTCTAATTCACAAGCTAAAGCAATACTAGAGATAGTAAGAACTGCTGATGCTGGAGTCAGAGATAACAGAGTGTGGAGCCGGAGGAGCACAGTGGGCCAGGCAGAATCAGAGGAGCTGGAAAGTTATTTCTGAAGGAGGGTCCCGACCTGAAACGTCAACTTTCCTGCTCCTCTGATGCTGCCTGGCCTGCTTCACACTGTGTTATCTAAAGCAATATTCATTTTCACGTGTGTCAAAATTATGTTACTTACAGTAACAGAACCTGTTATCCTTAAAAAATAGAATCACCTTGTTATTTTGTCAAACATCTAAAAATAAAAAGCCCTAATTCGTGTACCACTTTTCACAACCTAAGGAGGTCCCAAAACATTTTAATACTAATAAAGAGCTTTTGATGTCAGTCATATGATAACAGTGGAAATAACACAGAAAGTTTACAAATAACAAGATCCCAGCAATGAGACAAATAAACAAAGTCTGTCTTTCTGTGGTCGCTGATGGATAATTGGTAAGAACAACAAGCGATGTTTGTTGTTCTTCAAATAATACCATAGGATATCACTTGAGCTAGCAGAAGGATGATTGATTTAATGTCTCCCTCAGTTACAAGCACCAGCACTGTCTGAAATATAGCACTTCTAACATTAAAACACTACCTCAACTCTGCAGTTAGGTAGATTAACTGTCGTTTCTTCACTAGACTGGCTTGAATCCACAATCTTACGACTTGAAGACAAGAGTGCTGCCACTGAGCAAAGGCAGACCTTTTAAAAAGTATTTGCCATAACCTGTGTAGGCCGAGGACCCAGGAGTGCCCATGCTTTCTATTGAGTTTTTTAACTTAATCAGACAGTCATGTAAATTGCACAGATATGGCTTGCGGATCTCTCCATGGATGCAGTTTTTTTGTAAACATTCAGTACTGAGTTTCAGAAATGAAGTTTGAATTGATGGGACAATTGACCACTATTGTAATATGGTAACTCAGTATCAACATTTCATTGCTCCAGATGGACTTATGACTTGCTATATAATTTGCTCCAGATGGTCAGTGGTTTCTCCAGTGCCATTTGTTCCATTTAACTGAAGCTCGTTGACACGTAATCAAAGGATTGCAACTCAGTAATTGAACCTTCCAATGTGAATAGATCCGTGGCTGTGTGAATGTTTGCCACTATGGTGGTGAGTGAGTGACTTGGGGTGCTGTGTGATGCATGATCCAGATGGGTGTTGGTCTCTTATAACTCCTCTTGCAAATCTTGGGTCTGCTAAGATATTTTCTTGGTTCTAATCACTCTTGCTCATAATTTGTGTTATAAACTGTCAGCATATACTACTAATTAAACCTCGAATCCTCTTATAAATACCCCCTTTACATAAACAGACGGGGCAAAGAGGTAATGTACGGGGGCAAAAACTGGAAAGATAGCTCAGTAGTCTTTGTTCTCAGGTACTGTGGTTGAGATGATCCTTATGAATTTTCTGCAGGCTAGCACATTGGTTGAGACATCTTTCTCTGATTACTTCCATTGGTTGATGAATTTATATTAAAATCTTATATTATTTTTATATTATATTCCCATATTAAAGAGTCTCTAACTTATCAGTTAAAAGTCACTGATTACAGTAACAATTGCAAGACATAAACTGGCTTTCTTCAGGTTCGCAGTGAGATTTGACTGCAAAGAACAGAGCCCACTCCTGAGCTGGGGAAGAACTGAAAACTTCTCTCCCTCTTTAATTTATCCCTTGCTCCAAGTTACCTGAGAGCCAATCACAAAGCTGTTGGAAGGCAAAAAGGTCTCTGTAATTGATAACTGTTCACTAGTCCAGAGACCAAACAATTTTTTGTTGCCAGCACAAGCTGAGTTGGTACATCGCCTTGGCTGTAAATCATCTGCAACTCTGCAATTACTCTTGTTTAAACGGTTGTTTACATGATGAGAATGTTAGAATTCAACAATGGAGGACAAAGGGATTAATTAAGAAAGGGAAAGTAGAGTATGATAGTAAGCTTGCAGGGAACATAAAAACTGATGATAAAAGTTTCAATAGATATATGAAGGGAAAAAAATTAGCGAAGAACAGATGTAGGTCCCCTATTGTCAGAAATGGGGAATTTATAATGGGGGACAAATAAATGGCTGAACAACTAAATGCATAGTTCAGTTGTGTGTTCACAAAGAAGGGCACAAATAACATACCAGAAATTTTGGACTTGGTGAGAGGAAGATACTGAATGAAATGAGCATTAGTAAGGAAATGGTTTTGGGGAAATTCATATGATGGAAGGCTGATAAACTCACAGGTCCTGACAATCTACATCATAGAGTACTTAAGGAAGTGGCCCTAGAAATAGTGGATATGTTGGTGATCATCTTCCAAAGTTCTATAGATTCTGGAACAGTTCCTACAGATTGGAGGTAGTTAATATAACCCCTTTATTTATGAAGGGAGCCAGAGAAAAAACAGGGAATTATAGACCAGTGTGTGTGACATGGGTGGTGTGGAAGATGCTGGAGTTCATCATAAAAGAATTAATAGCTGAGCATTTGGAAAACAGTAGCAGGATCAGATAGAGTCAGCATGGATTTATGAAACGGAGATCGTGCTTAACAAATCTACTAGAATTCTTCGAGGTTGTGACTAGTAGAGTTGATGAGGGGAAGCCAGTGGATGTGGTTTATTTAGACTCTCAGAAGACTTTTGACAAACATTGAAACACAGAAAATAAGTGCAGGAGTAGGTCATTTGGCTTTTTGAGCCTGTACCACTATTCAGTATGATCATGGCTGATCATGCAGTTTCAATATCCCACTCCAACTTTCTTTCCAGACTCCTTGATCCCTTTAGCCTCAAAAGCCATGTCCAGCTCCCTCTTAAATATATCTAACAAACTGGCCCCAGCTGCATTCTGTGGTAGAGAATTCCACAAGTTCACAACTTTGAATGAAGAAATTCTTCCTCATCTCACACCTGAATGGCTTACCCCTTATTCTTAAACTGTGACAAATCACACATAAGAGATTAGTATGCAAAGTAAAAGTGCATTTAACGTATTGAGAAGGTTATAAAATTGGTTGGCAGACAATAAACAGGAGTAGGAATAAACGGGTCCTTTTTGGAATGGCAGGTGTGCGGGTACTGCAGGAATGAGTGCTATTCACAATATATATTAATGATTTGGATGAAGGAACTCAATATAACATTTCCAAATTTACAGATAATACAAAAGTGGGTAGTGGGAAGTAAGGGTGGGGTTGAACTGTGAATATGATATAGAGATGTTTCAGTGTGTTTGCACAAGCTGAATGAGTAGGCAAATGCATGGCGGATGCAGTATAATGTGGATACATGTGGGGTTATCTACTTTGGTGGCAAAAACAAAAAGGCAGTTGTTTTTATCTGAATAGCTATAAATTGAGAGAGGAGAATGTGCAATGAGACCTGTACAGTAGTCACTGAAGGTAAGCATGCAGGTGCAGCAGATGGCAAAGAAACTAAATGGTATGTTGGCCTTCGTAGCAAGAGGATTTGAGTACAGGAGCAGGGATGTCTTGCTGCAGTTGTACAGGGTGAGACAATACCTGGAGAATTATGTACAGTTTTAGTCTCCTTATCTGAGAGGAAGGATGTTCTAGCTATAAAGGGAGTGCAGCGAAGGTTTATTAGGTTGATTCCTGGGATGGCAAGACTGACATTTGAGGAGAGATTGAATTGGTTGGGATTATATATGCTAAAATTCAGAAGAATGAGGGGAGATCTCATAGAAACTGATAAAATGCTAACAGGACTAGATAAGAAGATGCAGGAAGGATGTTTCTGATGTTGGGGTAGTCCAGAACTAGAGTTTGTTGTCTAAAGTTACGGGTAGGACTGAGGTGAGGAGAAATGTCTTCACCTAGCATGGTGAACCCATGGAATTTGCTATCACAGAAAATAGTTGAGGCCAAAGCATTGTATGATTTCAAGAAGGAATTGGATAAAGCACATGGGGCTTAAGGGGATCAAAGGATAAGAGGGAAAAGCAGGAACAGACTACTGATTTGGGTGATCAGTCATCATAAAATGAATGATGGAAGGCTTGAAGGTTAAAGTTGCTGACTCCAGCTTTTATTTCCTATGTTTCTTTATGTTGCCGCATTTCCCCTAAAGTTACTAGACAGGCTAATTTATCAGCAAAGAGTAAGGCATGACACAAGTCAGAAGCTCCTACTCCAGCCTTTGCCTCCAAACCAAGTGTTCTCTTCCTGTCTGATGGAGTTGTATCTTTTAAATGATGAGACTTTCTTTTATTAATTCACGGCATGTGGAGTTGCTGGCTAGGCATTTATTGCTCAACCCTAATTGCCCAGAGAAGAGTCAACCACATTGCTTTGTGTCCGGAGTTGCCTGTAGACCACACAGGACAAGAATAGCAGATTTCCTTATCTCAGGGACATTTGTGAACTAGATGATTTTTTTTCTGACAATTGACAATGGTTTCATGGTCATCACTAGATTTTTAATTCCTTATTTGTAATTGAATTCAAATCCCGCCATGGTAAATACCAGAACATTGCCTGGGTCTCTGGATTAACAGTCTAGTGATAATACCACTCAGTCATTTGATTGCCCAAAGGGTGGCTGATGGGCATTGAGCATGTTAAAGACTATTTATGAGAACAGGAGGAGTCTCTTGCATACCATCTGGTTTAAAGGACCACAACTGAAATATTAATCCATTTATTCTGAGGATGAGCAGCATATTTACAAATAAAACATTTTGGTCAAAATGTGCTACATACTGAATCTCTGTAGTTAAAACAGGGAAAATTCCTTGCTCACAAATTTAATGTCAAATTTTATTAGTTTTGAGGTAACATCCAGTAATTGACCATTTGTCGCATCTACTTGGGGGATCTCACAGCCTATCATGCACTACAGTAGTACGAAATGAGAGATTATTTTGCTGCAGAGCACTTGTAATTTGTTCGGTCAAAAGTCAATCAAGCTAATGTTTCATTTGTGGATATTATAGTATTACTAATGCTATTACTTGGCTAACTGTTGCACTGCTTTAAAGCAAAACAGTAAGACCATCAAGAAATGGAGATAGTTGATACTTTATTTGCTTGAAAATCAACTATTTAGTACTTTACACATTTTGATATATCAGTAGATCAGGAAATACTTCTAATATGATACTGTGCCAATGGAACACATTTCTTAAATAATAAACTTATTAATGTAGGTACAAAGAAACCTACCCAGATTTTCATCTCTGTGGTGAGAATTGTAAGTCAGATCATTTTCTTAACATCGTGATGCCACCTTCTTCTTGCAGTGTGTGCCCACTCTACCTCATGGGGAAGTGGCAGAGATATACTAGAATTGGAGAAACTGCATCTGAAAGCTGACTTAAGAAGCAATGACGATATGCAGATACCTATGGGAGCATGTTGAACGGGCCAATCCCATTCAGCAAAATAGTGGCCCAGCTCTATATTATTAGGCACCCTATGTCTCACTCAATTACTCCCAACATCCCTGGCCCTTTGCCTTCTCCCACCATTCTACCTCATATCCCTCTATGCCATTCCACACCCTTCATGTACACTCACTCAGTGCCTACTATGGATAGAACTCATGAGACCCATAGGCATTAGAAATCTTTGCATTTGTTATTATTTTATGGGAAGTTGCCAAATCTGCCAGGGCCTGCATTTGCTTTGATTTATTTATTGTCACGTGTATTTTGTTACAAAAATGTAGGCAAAGTGTTCTATATTTGTTGCCTTCTCCTGATTATCCTTGAAAAAGTTGTGGTAAGTTAACTTGTTAAATCAACACTGTCCTTTCTGTAACAGTTTAGTACTACTGAGTGGCTTGCTTGGCCAATCAAGTCAGTGGCCCTGGAGTGACATTGGTCCAGATCAGGTGAAGACAGCAGTGACTAACCACCATGGTGACTAACCACCATGGTATCTAACTACAAAAATTAAAGTCATGATCTATCAACCAAGTTTCCTTCTGTGATCCGAATTGTCATGATCATCAGTTGTGATCATAACATTACCAATAAATTCAGTACTTAAAGACATCTAATGCCATGATGTTGTACTTATCCATTAGTTATCTGTTGAACACATTTAAGAGAGGACTGGTGCATTCAGGTGTATGTGAATTTTTAATAGCGTGATGTTTATTGATCACTGCCAGCAACTTGTCTTCAGAGTTTAATTTTAAGGATAGAGATTTTTAAAATAAATATGTATTTTACTTTTTTTCTTTCCTGGTCTTTAATTTCTCTTATAGTTCCATATTCATCTCTTGCCTTTGCTTTCGTGTAATGAATTAAGTGTGGAAGAGGTAAGTTCCTTTCCAGCATGAGTCGGATGGAGAAAGAATGCTTTGTCTCTGCTTCCCTTCCTTTGATATGGCCACTAGCGCCTCACCTCCTAAACCTCCTTCTCTGATCTGTGAATGACCTTCTGCGACAACTTTGTTCCCGCAAGCCTCTCTGTATCCAACGAACATCCAATAGTTGTTAAAATTATTTTCAAATCTGTCAATATCTACATTATTAAATGCAGATCCTTGTGTTTGAGAACGAGGTTAACTACATGTACATCAAACATATATGCGATCCTTTAACACGTTCAACAGAGGTGAGATGTTGAGTGTTTAAGCTGGTAACTCGGTTCAAAGGTTTAGCGCCATTCAGCAAACTAATAAGTTGTAAATAAAAGACTAAATAAATTTGCACTTTGAATGAATCAAGTGCTCTTATAATCAAGGTGTTAAACATTGTATGATGTGGAGGTGCTGGTGTTGGACTGGGGTGGACAAAGTCAGAAGTCATACGACTTCTGGTGTTGTGTGACTTCTAATTTTGAACATCATATGTAGTCCTCTTTGAAGGTTTGTTAAATTCATTGCTGAGTACATGACAGTGATGGCGCCTATCATGGTAAATAGCTCACATGCTTTTGTAAATAGAATCACAGTGGCAATATTTGAGCAATTCTGAACCAGCAATGAATTAAACAATAATAATCAAATTAAACCTCAATGCACAATAGCAATTTGCTTGGTGAGATGAGGAAAATTATGTAATCTTTTTATCTGATGCATAATATAACCATTAAATAAGATTTTAAGTAGTTTATTTTCAAAATTAGACCCTGTTTCCCAAGTGGCTACATAATAATGTCATTTTTACTTGTTTCCATTTTTGCTTCATATTTTTGCGTTGGTTGCATTTAAAAAATATTCGCTGTGATTGTGATATTGAGGTGTGAGATTGGGACTGAGTGGGAAAGATGTGTATTAGCACTTTTGCATACTAGGTACACTCATCCTGCATTCGTGAAAATGTTTTAACTTGTAAGATATAATTTCATTTCCAATGCAGTGCCTATTTGTAAGGCTATCTTATTTGAATAGAGGAGGCATGATTTCCATTGATGTATCACTCTTAATGGGTTGGTGATGAAACATTTAAAGGAAAGTTGTAAACAAAATGCCTTAACATTCCATGTAGCTTTTCCCTTCCCCTCCTGTAATTGATTGGAGATCAGCAGAACCGTCAGTATCAGCAGAAATGTTTAAATGGATTAAAACTGCTGCTGCCATAATTGCTTCAGTGGTTCTTCTGATCTACCATTGAAGTTACCAATGAGGTCAGGAGAACCTTCATGGAATTCCAAGACCAGTGTGTTTAAAATTACGTTAAACTTGTAATCAGGAATGAAAGCCACCATGATTGAGGAATAGACAGTGGCTACATTTAAAAAAAGTGTATGAAATTAGTTGGTGCATCAGTGAGGAATTACTGAACAAAAATTAGTAGAACAATTATGATCTAAACAAAGTTTAGAAATTAATGCTGTAAAGAGCAGGATTTGAATTGCAATAACAGTATAGGAATGCAAAAAAAATTGTACTGAATAAAACTATGTAGCATACAAGATTTTGGTTATTTTGGATCTGGAAATGTACTGGGAGAAATGTATATACAATAAATACTAGAAGGTTACATGCAAGTCACCAATGAAAAACTGTCAGCCTCACCAAGTATCATGCCTTCTCTCAAACAAATTCTCACGCCAGTTCAGCCCTTTGCACTTCGAAGCTGAGAGTGACCTAAAACTTGCATACTTCAGGTCATTGTGCACAGGAACACACATGCATCTCATGATTGACACAATGCATCTTATAGCTCTTAGTTTGCTTTCTTAATACTTGATTACTTGGATGCTGTCAGCCCCTGTGGATTTCATTGCTCTTTAATGCATAGGAAGAGAGTGTAGTTTGTCACAATTCAGAGCACTGGTCATTCAAGAGGGTGGGCATGTTGCTGTGCAGATTTCTGATGCATCAATGTTATACCACAGCATACGTCAGCATCTTACACGGCAACTGTGATGAGGAGGAATTTCTTCAGGCAGAGAATGGAAAAACTGTGGAACTCATTGCTGCAGAAGGATGTGGAGGCCGAGTATTTAAGATAGAGATAGGTTCTTAATTAGTAAGAAGATCAAGGGTTAGGGGGAGAAGGCAGGAGAATGGTATGGAGGAACATATCAACCATGATCAAATAGTGGAGTTGACTGGATGGGCCAAATGGCCTAATTCTGCCCCTATATCTTATGGTCTTATCATCTATTACATTCTTTACAATAACGCTAACATCTTCCCAATGACACATGTTAAGCTAACTGGCCTATAGTTAGCTGTATTCTGTCCCTCCTTCTTGAATAAGGGTGTTAATTTGATAGTTTTCCAATCCTCTGGGACTTCTCCAGAATCTAAGGATTCTTGAAAGAATACTGTTAGTATATTCACTATCTGTGTAGCTACTTCCTTTAAAATTCTGGTGAGCAACGCATCAGGTCTCGAGGATTTTTCATACTTAAGCCCCATCACTTTCTGTAGTTATTGTACATATTTCCTCATTTAAGATGAAAAGACCATGTCAAGATGTGGTAACTTACAATGAACTTAAACAACATATCCTGGGTAAAGTCCCCAAATTGCCACATTGCTGTTGGGATGCTTGTAGTAACTTTAAACTTGGAACTCTTATTGTTTGGGCAGCAGATGTGAGTTGCACTGTAGTTTGCGACATTGACCACACTGAACCTTGATCTTTGATTAACTCAGTTTGATGTATTTGAATGGTGGGTTGGAGTGGAGACTCTGATAATAAACAATCCAATGCAAATTTATTAAGTTCTGAGTAGGTTCACAGTATCTTTTCCTCATTGAATTCCAGTGGTCAATCGAACATTATTTTATGTCTTATTCACTTACGGGACGTGGGCGTCTCTGGCTACGCCAGTATATATTGCCCATCCCGCAGTTAAGAGTCAACCACATTGCTGTGGATCTGGAGTTGCATATTGTCCAGGCCTACAGTCTTCCTTTCCTAAAAGACATTTGTGAACCAGATGGGTTTTTCCCAACAATCGACAATGGTTTCATGGTTGTCATTAGACTCTCAATTCCAGATTTTTTACTGAATTCAAATTCCACCATCTGCCATGGCAGAATTTGAAGCCAGGTCCCCAGAACGTTACCTGAGTTTCTGGATTAATAGCCTAGCAATAATACCACTAGGCCATTGCCTCCCCTTACTTTGACATTAGTGTGCCAACTCACCTAAAATAAAAACAAAATACAGTGGATGCTAAAATCTGAAAAAAGGAAACAAAGTGCAGGAGAAAGTCAGCAGACCTGGCAACATCTGTGAAGGGAGAAACAGAGTTAATGTTACAACTCCAATGTTATTCTTCTTGGAACTTTTGTTCTGCTGGAACTTTCAGACTTATACACATCCATAACTACTTCACATTGATTGGAAAGAGGTAATGTAATGATATGGTTAGATTGTTTATCTGACAGTGCTTCCACATTTTTAAACTTGAGAATTATCTGATCTCTGCAATTAGCCTAAAGCTGTTGCGTATTAATGGAACTTTCAATTAGCAGTTACAGATGCTGTTTTGGGTACTAATGGCTGTGTTGAAGTCATTAAGTTGCATATTTGACTTCAAATACATTAGCATTATTGATTTATTTTAAAAGTTTGAATGCTGGTGTGGTAATTACCATTTTAATTATTATCCTACTGTACTGCAATGTGCAGAATAGGTTCATTTTGATGTCAAAATAAACCACATTGGAATTAAGAAAAAAAATCCCTTTGGTGTGGAACTCCCAGTCCAGTTAAATTGTGAATTATTCATACTCTGACATATTTTATGCATGAAAACTTTTCAGGTGCTGCCATGCTTCTCCTATATCAGAACCAGGTTTTCTCCTGGTATTTGTCTGATGCAATTAAGTAATTAACACTGACTGTTTCTCTTGGCTATCCGTTCCAAGCATTATTTCAAATAATTGACCCCGAACCTCTCTGTAACATTGCAACTAAATAACATGTCAATCAATTCAACAAATGGGTTGGCTCACAAATACATGAGAGGGACAATGAAAGCAAGAAAGACAGGCAGTTGCATATCCTATCAAGATCTTCCAATTGGTGGGAACTATTGTGTTATCGCCACATGTATGTGTATAGTCATTGTATAATTTCAAGAGGTGGATTTAGAATATCTAATCTAGGCATTTCTGGACTGGCATGGACCAGAAATCATATGACACCATGTTATAGGTTTATTTGAAAACACAAGCTTTCAGAGTCTTACTTCTTCAGGTGTTAGTAAGAGAGGTAGTATCAGACACAGAATTTATAAGTAAAAGATCAAAGATTCAGATCATTGATGAGGATGTACTAACCAAAGCTAAGATGCTGTTAAATCTTCAATCAGTTAGAAGGTTTTAATTGATTAATATGTGCATGTAAATCCCTGAATTCCTTTCAAGACCCTGTCCTGTGAGAACTAAAGGTTTTTTCAGTGTAAAGAAGAGGCGACATTTTAGGTCAGACAATGCATGTTAGCTCTGAGGCCTTATTTGGAAAATGTTTGTGTTTTGGTTTGGAGTCAGACTGGTTTTATTTCTGAACTAGGAATTTATAAAACACCACATTGACTGACTGTTTATAAACTGTGTGCTTTTTGAACAAAATAGAATGTATTTTGCAAATACAAATCCACCCCGTGCATTTATGTGTGTTTGTGTGTGTGAGGGGGAGAGAGAGAGAGAGTGTGTGTGCGCATGTGTGTCTGCGGGAAGAGAGACTGTGTGTGTGTGTGTTTGCATGGAGAGAGAAAGAGTGTGTGTGTTTGTGTGTGAGAGAGACAGGGTGTGTGCGTGTGTGTGTGTGTGTGTGTGTGTGTGTGTGTGTGTGTGTGTGTGTGTGTGTGTGAGAGAGAGAGAGAGAGAACGAACGTATAGTGTGGTGTATCACCTGTAGTGTGACGTTAATCCAAGATTCTGGTTGAGGCCATCCTCATGGATACCGAACTTGGCCATCGGCCTCTGCTCGGTGACTCTGTGTTTTGTGTATCCTGAAGTTGGCGTTGGAGGACGTTTACCCAAAATCTGAGGCTGAATGCCCTTGACCCCTGAAGTGTTTCCCCACTGGGAGGGGACATCCCTGTCTGGCGACTGTTGCGTGGTGTCCATTCATCCGTTGTCATAACATCTGCATGGTTTCACCAGTGTACCATGCCTCGGGGCATCCTTGCCTGCAGCATATGAGTTAGACAACATTGGCCAAGTTACATGAGTATCTGCTGTGCACGTGGCGGGTGGTGTTCCCACGTGTGATGGTAGGATCCATGTCGATGATCTGACATGTTTTGCAGAGGTTGCCATAGCAGGGTTATGTGGTATTGTGGTGGATGTTGTCCTGAAGGCTGGGTAGTTTGCTGCGAACCTTTGTTTAAGGTTTGGTGGTTGTTTGAAGGCAAGAAGTGGAGGCATGGGAAAGATCTTGGCGAGGTGCTCATTGTCATTGATAATGTGTTGAAGCTGCAAAGAACATGGCGTAGTTTCTCTGCTCCCAGGAAGTACTGGACGAAGAAGAGTTCCCTATCGGACGTATCTTGTGTCTGTCTTCTGAGGAGTCATTATGGTTTTTCGCTGTGGCACGTCAGAACTGGTGATCAATGAATTGATCATCATATCCTGTTCCTATGAGGGCATCCTTCAACACCTTCAATTGTCTGTCTCATTCCTCCTCAACCGAACAGATCCTGTGTATGCATAGGGCGTATCCGTAGGGGATGACTGTTTTAACATGTTTAAGGTGGAAGCCAGAGAAGTGCAGCATCGTGAGGTTATCCGTGGGCTTGTGGCAGAGTGAGGTAGAGAGGTGTCTATCCTTGATGGAGATACATGTGTCCAGGAATGAGACTGATTCTAAAGAGTAGCCCATGGTAAGTCTGATGGTAGTATGAAACTTGTTTATTGGCCGGGGCATTGAGTTTAAAAATTGGCAGGTAATGTAGCAGCTTTATAGAACCTTAGTTAGGCTGCATTTGGAATATTGTGTTCAATTCTAGTTGCCACACTACCAGAAAGATGTGGTGGCTTTGGAGAGGGTACAGAAAAGATTTACCAGGTTGTTGCCTGGTATGGAGTGCATTAGCAATGAGGAGAGGTTGGAGAGATTTTGGTTGTTCTCACTTGAACGACGGAGGTTGAGCGGGGACCTGATAGAGGTCTACGAGATTATGAAGGGCATAGACAGACTGGACAGTCAGAAGCTTTTTTCCAGGGTGGAAGAGTCAGTTACCAGAGGCCATGGGTTTAAGGTGCGAGGGGCAAGGTTTAAAGATGATGTATGAGGCAAGATTTTTACATGGAGGGTGGTGGGTGCTTGGAACTCGCTGCCGGGGGAGGTAGTAGAAGGAGATACCATAGTGACTTTTTAAGGGCGTCTTGACAAATACATGAATAGGGTTGGAATAGAGGGATATGGTCCCCGGAACGGTAGAGGGTTTTAGTTGTGACGGACTACATGGAGGGCCGAAGGACATGTTCCTGTACTGTGCTTTACTTTGTTCTTCGTTCTATCACTATATGGTTGTTTCAGTGGTTCCTTGCTCATGGGTTTTGGAAATTTTGATTTAAGGAGCTTAGCTTTGTGGAGTTGCTACAGAGTATTGTGTAGATAGTATACACTGCAGGTACGTAGTGGAGGGAGTGAAAGTTGAAAGTATTACATGAGGTTGCATTCAAGCTGGTTGCTTTGTCTTGAATGATTTTGAGTTTTTTGAGTGTTGTTGGAGTTGCACTCAGTAGGCAAGTGGGGAGTATTCCAACACATCTCTGACTTGTAAATACTGGACAGGCTTTGTGGAGTGAGAGGCGAGTTATTGCCTGCAGGATTCATAGCTTTGGACCTGTCTTTGTAGCTACAGTGTTCATATAGCTGGTCCAGTTTGATTGCTAATGATGTTGATAGTGGGGAGGCAGGTGAAGAAGTAGCCTGGTAGTAATGTCATGGGACTAGGACTCCAGTGTTCCAGGCTAATGTCCTGGTGACATGGCTTCGAATCACATGTCTGTTGTTGGAAATAGAATTTTATAAGATCTTGAATTAAAAATGAATCTAATGGTAATCGTGTGACCATTGTCATTTGCTGTAGAACCAAAGTTGATTCATTAAAGCTGTTTGGGGAAGGAAATCTCTGTTCCATTCTGATTTAGCCTATTCTACATATGATTCCAGAGCCTCAGCAACGTGATTATACAGCCATAGAGTCATACAGGTTGGAAACAGACTCTTTGGTCCAACTAATCCATGCAGACTGGGTTTCCCAAACCAAACTAGTCCCACTTGCCTGCATTTGGCCCATGTCCCGCTAAACCTTTCCTATTCTTGTTCCTATCTAAATGTCTTTCAAATTTTGTAACTCTACCTGCATCTACACTTCATCTGGCAGTTCGTTCCACACATGAACCATCCCCTGCCTGAAAAAGTTGCCCTTCAGGTACCTTTTAAATCTTTCTCTTCTCATGTTAAAAATATGCCTGCTAGTTTTGAACTCCCCCACCCTAGGGAAAAGACCTTTGCTATTCACCTAATTTATGCCCCTCATGATTTTATAAACCTCTATAAGGTCACCTCTCAACCTCCTATACTTCAGTGAAAAAAGTCCCAGCCTATCCTTATAACTCAAACCTTCCAGTTTCGACAACATTCTGGTAAATCTTTTCTGAACCCTCTCCAATTTAATAACATTCTTCCGATAACAGAGTGACCAGAACTGTACACATTACTCCAGGAATGGCCTCACAAATCTAAAGTTGGCTAACCACCAAGCTTTGGCTTAAATTCAAAAGCAAATGAGTTGACTCTGATTGAACAAGGGATTGCAATGCAGCATGCAACTGTGGATGGCTGATTCCAAGCCTCTGTTCAGTTAAAAAAAAATACAATGTGTGCATATGCCTTTCTGTTTACAATCAGGCCCAGTTAAACCATTCTCTCCTCATAGGACAGAGCGGTCATCACTGGTATGAGTCTAGTGAACTTCCATGGCAAGGACATCCTTTCGTAGGTAGGAGACCAAAATTGCAGGCCACACTGCAGGTGTGGTCTCACCAAGGCCCGGTATATCTGCAGTAAAGCATCTCTACCAGTGATCTCAAATCCTGTTACAATGAAGGCCAACATAATGTCTAATTTCACTGATTGATGTGCAAGGACACCTAGAATCCTTTGTATATCCACACTTCCAACTGTATCACAATTCAAGGAATAGTCTTCTTTCCACATCAAAGTGTATAATTTTATATTTACTGCATTGTCTACTTTGAAGCTTTGTTACATTCTCTTTACGACCCCACCCAGTTTTGTATCATCAGCAAACTTGTAAAATGATTCATTTGGCCCTTTCATGCAGATCACTTATCCATTTCATGAACTGCTGGGTTTTAAGCACTGATCCATCCAGTACCCTATTAACCACTGCCTGACAGACAAAGACCTATTTAGTTTCTCTGTTTCATTTGTCAATCAATTTTCAGTCCATTGACCGTTCACCACTCCTGAGCTAGCCTAGTGAGCAACCTACTTGGTGTTTTGATTCTTTTTATTGGAGATAGTCATTAGTGGAGTTGCGGACAGCGTGGAGGGCTGTTGTAAGTTGAATTGGGATATTGACAGGATGCAGAGCTGGGCAAAGAAGTGGCAGATGGAATTCAACCCAGAAAAGTGTGAAGTGATTCATTTTGGACAGTCGAATTTGAATGCAGAATACAGGGTTAATGGCAGGGTTCTCGGCTGTGTGGAGGAACAGAGGGATCTTGGGGTCCATGTCCATATATCCCTCAAAGTTGCGACCCAGGTTGATAGGGTTGTAAAGAAGGCGTATGGTGTGTTGGCTTTTATTGGGAGGGGAATTGAGTTTAAGAGCCGTGAGGTTATGCTGCAGCTCTATAAAACTCTGGTTCGACCACACTTGGAATATTGTGTTCGATGCTAGTCACCTCATTATAGGAAAAATGTGGAAGCTCTACAAAGGGTGCAGAGGAGATTTACCAGGATGCTGCCTGGACTGGAGGACAGGCCTTATGAGGAAAGCTTGAGGGAGCTAGGGCTTTCTTCTTGGAGCGAAGAAGGATGAGAGGTGACTGGTTAAATGTTTACAAGATGATGAGAGGTATAGATAGAGTGAATAGTCAGAGACTTTTACCCAGGGTGGAAATGACTATTACGAGGAGGCATAATTTAAAGGTGATTGGAGGAAGGTATAGGGGAGATATCAAAGGTAGATTCTTCACACAGAGAGTGGTGGACGTGTGGAATGCGCTGCCGCAGTGGTAGCGGAGTCAGATACTTTAGAGACTTTTAAGCGACTCTTGGATAGGCACATGGAGGATAGTAAAATGTAGGGTATGCAGGGTAGATTGATCTTAGTAGGATAATAGGTTGGCACAACATCATGGGCCGAAGGGCCTGAACTGAGCTGTACTGTTCTATGTTCTATGTTCAATGTTCTACTCCCTGGCACATGTGTGGTGCAAATGTTACTTGCCACAAATCAACTGAAATATGAATGTTGTCCAGGTCTTGTGGCATGTGAACACAAAAGGCTTCAGCATCTGAAAAATTGCCAGTGGTGCTGAGCATTGTGCAATTAGGGAACATTTTGACTTATGACCTTACTATGGAGGAAACTTAGTTAATGAAGCAGCTTTACGCCATTGGGCCTTGGACACTGCCCCAGTGAACTCCTGCAGAGATGTGCAGTGGCTGAGATCGATGTCTCACAAACACAGTCATCTTCCTTTTTGTTATGTTGTGTCATCAAAATGTTTTGGACTTAGGAGAAGTTTGGGCTACCCAGAAATCTTGAATTGACATAATTTGTTTCTTGATCTCTACTGGAACCTGCCAGCTTTAGCCTGCATGTTCTTTGGGCATACACTGAGATTGGAGAAGCTCACCTTGTTTTTTCTTCAATGATGTGTAACCCAAAGTAGGTTACCCTTAAAAAAAGACATGAATACAGTTCCCCTTCATTGTTCATAACCCATCGTCATCAAACAGAAGGATTTCCTTCATGTGCATGGGAGAAGAGATAAGGATTCAAACTTTGAGATGTATTTGCAGCAAAAGACAAATAGTTACAGAGACAGAAGCATATATTTTATGCCAACCTGTCATTGAATACTTTCCTAAGTATGCCAAAGCTCCACTTATGCGGACCAAAATTAAGAAATTGATGATAAGTAAGCTTGATATTGCAAATTGTGCCTGCCAATATATTTATTATCCATCCTTCCACCATGCCGAGAGCAGATACTCATTGTAGAACTGATGAAGTGTTTCTTATGGTGATCACCTAGCTGCTAGGAAAGAATGTACATATGTAATTGTGCCTGTTTCAAAATTACTTCACAGTATAACTCTGAAGCGACCCACTGCACCCATTCACCACCCATCCAGAAAACCCAAAAATCAAGGTATTCGCTGGTTTGTAAAGTACTGTCTGTAGAAGGACCCTGCTCCCCGGAGCTTCGATGCACACACAGCCTCAGCATTGCACCAATTTTTGTCTGTGCTCTTCCTATTGCCTTTACACTCATAACTATCATTTTCCACTTCCTAGATCCTTTGCACAAACTGATTAATCATGCATACATCCTTGGTGAACCATAAATAGGTTTGATTTGAAGACTCAGATTAATATATCTGTACACATTACAGGATAGCAGATTAGATAGGACTGCTTCAGAGATTCAGCAACCCTTCACCATCAATCACAGCAACAGCTACAAGTACTCTCACATGCCACTGATTAGCTATTGATTCTTCACAGAAAGCATGTACAGGATACCGCTTTACATCTTCGTCCTTGATGACTTGTATATTCTCTTAAAGTGATATCACTAGAATATCTTCTTTTAATTGAACAATAGAAGATTCAAAAGTAGCAATTGAACTGCACTTCCCAAGAGCAAAGGGTATTCTGGCCAGCAGAGTGATAACATTGTGTGTTTTATGGTGAGTTGTGCTACTCTACGTATTAGTTCTGTGGATATCATAATAAAGTTTTGCGAGAAGGTGATGTTGGTGACAGGAGCCAAATGATGGACATTTGGTACCAATTCAGTTATATATGGTGTATTCGGTAAGCAGACACGGATACCAGGTAGCTCCAAAATATTAGAGATAACAAGGTGTAGAGCTGGATGAATACAGCAGGCCGAGCAGCATCAGAGGAGCAGGAAAGGTGACGTTTCGGGTCGAGGCCCTTGTTCAGAAATGGGGGAGGGGAAGGGGATTCTGAAATAAATAGGGAGAGAGGGGGAGGCGGATAGAAGATGGATAAAGGAGAAGATAGGTTGAGAGGAGACAGACAGGTCAAAGAGGCGGGGTTAGAACCAGTGAAGGTGAATGTAGGTGGGGATTTAGGTGGGGAATAGGTCAGTCCAGGGAGGACGGACAGGTCAAGGAGACGGGATGAGGTTAGTGTGTAGGAGATGGGGGTGGGGCTTGAGGTGGGAGGAATGGTTAGGGAGGTGGGGACTAGCTGGGCTGGTTTTGGGATGTCGTTGGGGGAGGGGAGATTTTGAAGCTTGTGAAGTCCGCATTGATACCCTTGGGTTGCAGGGTTCCCAAGCGAAATGTGAGATGCCGTTCCTGCAGCTTTCGGGTGGTATCATTGTGGCAATGCAGGAGGCCCAGGATGGACATGTTGTCCGAGGAGTTGGAGGGGGCGAGTTGAAATGGTTTGCGACTGGGAAGTGTAGTTGTTTGTTGCGAACTGAAATTTGGAGAGAGCTGCAGCCTGCTTTTGCAGGGAGGCAGGAGAGAGGATGTTTACTGTGTCTTGTGGATAGCAGTAGCACTAAATAATGTCACAAAATGCATAAGCTGTCTTTGAATGTAATACAGGGTGCATGACGTGCCGTACTTCAGACATGTTTAGTTCGGTGCCCAAGATGTAATGCAGTTGCCAATGATGTGGCACCTCTGTATAACAATGTATGCATGCGCATGAACATATAGTGCAGAATCTACCTAGCCTCAGAATGATGCGGGCCAAGGTGAGCAAGTTGGAAAATCACAAGAGATGCTTAGTGAGGAGCTTCTCGAGATAAAGAGCAGAACGTTCTGTTTTCAACCAAGTGTTGAGTGTCAAGACAAGAATCTCGACAGTGAGTGGCAAGAGGTCGATTTGCATTCATTAATAGAAATGATTCCTTTCCATCAGTATGAAAGTCATCTGTGATCACCTGTGATGTCTGAATCCTTGAGAACTCCCTTGTTGTCGCTGCATTTGATGGATGAGATGCCTGCCAAGGATGGTTATTGGAGTAAAGGGACTACGTGTGCAACAGTGGCTGAGCTTGACTGAGGTTGAGTGTAAGTACAACTTAGCCTATTCAATGACTAAAGCCACAGAGGAACAGACAGTAAGTTTCCTGAAGATGAGGTTCCTTAGCTTTGATTGGTTTGAGTGTGATCTACTTTACAATATGGACAGAGTGTACCACATAATCCTTACATGTGCTGTGCACAATTATAGCAGGCAAAGAGCAAAGAGGGAATGTGATGGAAGCTGAAGAGCTGGGAGATGGGTAGCAATCTTCCAAGGGGGAAGATGAGAGCAGTAAGCAGCAGGGACATCACGTTCTGTGTGATAGAGCATAGGATGCTACAAACTGGAAATTTTAGTCATGAAGAGAGATTTGATATACCAGGGTTGTTTTCCTTGGAGCAGAGAAAACTGAAGAGGTCGAGATTGAGATGTATAAAATTCGGAGATGTATAGACAGGGTAGATAGGAAGGAACTGGGCTGAATGTTTAGATGAGATATGACGAAAAACATTTTTACCCAGAGTGTGATAGGAATTTGGAACTCACTGCCTGTAAAGGTGGTAGAGGCAGAAACCTTTGTAACATTTAAGAAATATTTTGATATACCCTTGGTACTCAAGCTATATGAGGCTATGGGCCGAGTGCCGGAACATGGGATTAGAGTAGTTTGGTTGTTTTTGACTGGTGCGGACTCATTGGGCCATGAGGCCTTTTTTTGTGCTGTAGATAGACCTCTATAACTTGATGACACTTAAAGCCAGACCGGATTTATTTGAGAACTGGTTCCAGTAGTTAAGAGCTGGGTGCAGTGATCATCCATTGACTAAAATTGTTTGTGCTTGACAGGCCAGCAATCCATTTTCATTCCGAGAGGCAAATGCAGTTTCTGGTGTTTGTTTCTTTGTTTGTTTCTTGTTAGCTTTTGCTGCTATTGAAGAGAAGTGACTGCATTGAAATGTTCGAAGGCTTTCCTGTCTGTGATGGTTCCAATTTGAACAATGAGAAGAAGCTGGGCTACGGTGGCCTTTGAACTTAGATATGGTAGTTCCGTGGGATATGACTAAGGACTGTTAAGTTGTGTGTCTTGGTCCTGAAACAGCAGTAGATGGAGGAATTTGCTGTTGTATTTACAATGAGGTGATGGCTGTGCCACCAATGTGCCCAGAAAAGTGTTGTTTTGTGTTTGATGCCCCACTACATGTGCAGTAAAGGACAACCCCAGGCTGTCAAAACTTGATTAGATGCATGGCTGGCATTCCATCAAAGATGGCATTGGCACCAGAGATCCTGGGATATGTCAGTAGATGACTTCTGAAAAGAGTCAGCACAGAGTTCCTCAATCATATTGCAATAAGATATTAATACAACAGCACCTAAAGTTAGAGTTGTCCTCTCAGCACTTTTAAAATTATTGAAACTAAAATGGTCACAGTGCCAAAACCGCCACTATGAAGGACAAAACCTTCCAAAGGACAGTTTGCAGCCACAGCGATAACTTTTTGTAAGTTAACTGCAGGGAAGTGAGGTTTGTGGGAAATTTGAAAAAAGTGATATGGTGTGTTTTAATCTGCTGGCAATCTGCTCTCTCTCACTGGCTATATTTTATGCCCATTAATTAGCTACTTGGTCAGTAGGAATAGGCTGCTATTCCCTTGTGCACCATCACTACGTCTTTGAAAACATCCTGATAACAGGAACATGGCAGTTAACCAGCATGATGGTCTACCAAGGTGCATTTTATGTTCCACACAAAACCAAAAATTGCATGAGAAACTCACTGGGTCTGACAGCATCTGTGAAAAGAAAACAGAATCAATGTTCTGAGTCTAGTGACCCTCCTCTGGAACTGATAACAGGTAGGAAAAGGTGGTATTATGCTGATGACAGAGGGAGGGGACGAAAATGATTGAGCAGGTGAATGGAGAGGGAGCCCAGAGAGAGATTTAATAAAAGGTAGGCTGTCAAAGGGATTGAGATAGTAAATGGAGAAACTAAATAAGCTAAATAAATTATAACGGTGGCTATGAGTAGGCTAATTAAGAAAAATCAGCAAGGATTTCTCAAGGGGAAATCATGTTTAACTACCTTGCTGAAGTTGTTTGAAGAGGTCGCAGAAAGGGCTTGATGAGAGTAATACTGTTCATGTGGTAGTAATGGATTTCCAGAAGCTATTTGATATAGTGCCACACAACAGACTTGTGAGGCCATGGTAGCATGAGGGACAGTAGCAGTGTAGATACAAACTTGGCTGACTGATAGGAAACAGAGAATAATGGTCAAATGGATATTTTTCAGGCAGGAGAAAGGTTTGTAATGGAGTTCCCAAAGGGTTTTAAACCACACTTTTATATGCCAATAAAAGACTTCGGTATTTCCTTCTTTGTTACCTGATAGTCCATTCTCATAATTCCTCTTTCCTTCTCATGTTTGCTTCTTTACCTCCCAATAAACTTTTGGTATTCCTCTTAGTTATCTGCCTTACACCTGTCACACTTTTCCTTCCTAATGTTAATTTCTACCTGCTTTGTCATCCAGGGATCCCTGGAATTGTTTGTCTCACCTTTTCCATTTGAGGGAATATACCTCGATTGTAACTGAACCATCTGCTCTTTGAAGGTTATTGTTTTTCCTGCCAATCTTATGTTCCATCAATCATGTACAGTTCTGCTTTTGCCCCATTGAAGTCAGTTCTCTGTCAATTAATTTTCTTAGTCTGAATTGTTGTCATTCTGCACCGCCATCTAAACCTTATGATACAATAATCACTGTCTCCTAAATGATCCCCCACTGACACTTGATCCACTTAGCACATTTCATTCCTAAGGACCAGATCCAACACAGCATTCTGTCTTGTTGGACTGGATACGTACTGCTGTCAGAAACTCTCCTGAATGCAGGAGAGTTTATAAGTTAAAGAATAAAGAACAATACAGCACAGGAATAGGCCCTTTGGCCCTCTAAACCTGTGCCAACACATTTTGTCCTTCCATACTAAAACTGCCTTCACTTACAGGATCCGTATCCCTCTATTCCCTTCCTATTCATGTATTCGTCTAGGTACTTCTTGAATGCTGCTATTGTGTCTGCATCCGCCACCTTCTAATAACTATTCTAGAATGCTGTACCTAAGATGGCACCACGTGTGATGACATTCTACACATTTCACTGTACTCCTGTACTTTGTACTTGTGTACACATGACAATAAACATAATTCTAATTCCAATTCTAATTCTAGACAGCACTTTCCCTGCAGATTTGTTCCTCAACAATCCTTTCCACTGGTTGGTGGTCCATAGACTACACTGAGCAATGTAACTGTCCGTTTTTTATTCCTTAGTTGTAGCCAAATTGACTCTGTCCTTTTATCCTCTGAAACATCCCTTTTCTCCAGCAGTGCATTGCACTCCTTAACCAGGACTGCTACCCCTCCTCTTTCCTTCCTTCTCTGTCTTTCCAGAACAACTTATACCCAGGAATATTTGACATCCAGTTTAGCCCTTTCTTAGCTAGGTCTCTGTTATTGCCACAACATCATATTTCTACTTTGGCTCATTTTATCAGTGCCAAATGTTGTGGACTCTGTACAATTCTCAATGGATGAATGGGATTGGTGAATTTATGTGGTAGTTAATTATATCCATAAGTGAATGCTGAGTTAGCATCATGTAAGCTGTTTGTTTTTGTGCAAACTAGAATTGAAGTGTTCCATGTGGCATGTGGCGTGTGCTTTTTCATTCTGTTCTGGCAGAGCATAGAGTGCCTGCTTAATTAGGAACCCCAAAGCCATGCAGAGTGCATTGGCTGAAACCATTAGGGGCCCATTTACTTTATAAGAAAATTAAGGGTGTTACACCAGTTTTAGGGTCCTTTCCAACTCTTGTTCATGGTTGACTGCAGCATGCATCATACAAGGTGTGGTATAGGCTTATTGGGTGTAAATCAGCCAAACCAGTGGTTTAAAAAGCTTGGAGGTTGGCACGGAAAAAATGAGAGCCTGCCCCGACTCGACAGTGGAGATAATGCCAGATTGCTTGCCTCCCCCATAATCCGCTTCCTTGTCTTACTGTGGTCTGACGTTGACATTGCACTGACTGACTTTTATCTTCCTTGGGATGACCATCTTGGTGAGATTGATGGCTCATGTTTGTTAGTTGCAACCTGGGGACACAAGCGTCAGATTTGGTGCAACAGTTGCTGCTTCTTTTTTATTGGATGTGAATTCCCTTTCATAGACCTATATTGTTTTGCATTACTTCACTTTTGTTGGATGACTGATCTAAAAATTGTACCAAATAGGTAGTCAAGTTCAACTTGAAGCTGAAATTTTGGGGGAGGTGTGGAATAGGGGGTGGTTGAGGTGAGCAGATAGATGGAGATGGAGCCCAGAGAGAGAGACATGTTATGAAATTGATAGGTAAACAAGGAGATTATGAATAGTAAGTCTGGACAGAAGAAAAGCCAAATAGATGTTTTTAAGAACTAGGAGTAGGAGAAAATCGGTGAGCTATACTGAATGCAACCCATATTAATTGATAATGGGTTTAAGATTATGTGAGAATGGCTAACAATGCTGAAAGCAACTCAAGTCATAACAGGACCAGGTGTGGGGCAAAACAAAAACTGAAAAGGATGGAATGGGGCTGTAATGTTATTGAACTTGATGTTGAGTCCTAGAGTCTGCAGGATCCTCAAGCTGTAAATGAGACATTGTTCTTTGAGATTGTGCTGAGGCTTGTTGGAACAATGCAGTAAGCATGCAACAGAAATTTTGGCATGGGAACACAGTGAGGTGTTGAAGTGGCATGCGACTGGAAACTCAGGGTCCTTTCTGCAGACAGAACATAGGTCTTCAGCAAAGTGGTTACCCTGTCTGTGTTTCATTTCCCCATGTACAAGAGACCATATTGTGAATAGTGAAAATGGTAGATTACATTAAATGAAGTACAGGTAAGTTGCTGCTTCACCTGGAAGGTATGTCTGACGCTTTGGATGGTGAGGAGAGAGGAAGTAAATGGGCAGGTATTAACTTCCTACGATTACATGGGAGGGTGCCGTGGAGGTGTGAGGAGATGTTGGGAATGGAGGAGGAGTGGATCAAGTTGCCCTAGAGGGACCAATTGCTGTGAAATGCTGACAGGGGAATGGAGGGGAATACGTGTCTGGTCATGGCATCCTGTTGGAGGTGACGGAAATGGCAGTTTACAATCTTTTCAATGCAGATACTGGTGGGGTTGTAAGTGAAATTTGAGTGTTCCTTATCATTCTTGTTGGTGGGAAGGGAAGGGGTGAGGGCAGAACTGCGGGAGATGGTTCGAACATGGCTAAGAATCCGGTCAACCGCAGGGCTCAGGGTGAGTTTTCTCACATGGTCTTCAGCTTTGTACTTCATTTTTTATATTTGCTCGTGTGATGTGGGCATTGCTGGCTGGCCAGCATTTATTACCCATCCCATATTGCCCGTGAAGGTGGTGGTGAACTGCCTCCTTGAATTGCCCCAGTCCATGTGCTGTAAGGAGGGAATCTAAGATTTTGACCCAGCAACAGTGAAGGAACAGTGATATATTTCCGAGACAGGATGATGAGTGGCTTGGAGGAGAACTTGTAGATGGTGGTCTCCCGTGTATCTGCTGCCCTTGTCCTTCTAGATGGAAGTGGTCATATGTTTGGAAAGTGCTGTCTAGAATTAGAACTGGAATTAGAATTATGGGTATTATCATGTGTACTCAATTACAGTGAAATGTGTAGAATGTCATCACACATGGTGCCATCTTAGGTACAAAGTACCTAGGTACAAATCTGAGGTACTAAAATAGACCAGGTACAAGAATAGAGAAATAAAGAAGAAAGCTAAAAGTTCTTCATAGTAAAAATTAGGAAGATAAAGAAAGAAAGTTAAAAGGTAAACATTAGTCTTTCTATAGCCTGCAGTCTGTCCAAGCTGTGTGCTTTCCTGCACTGCTGGGCTTGAAATCTGTGACAGGCTGATCGCGCCCGTCCCCAGCCTGCCAGCCAACCCTTCCAGGTCGCTAGCCCACTGGCCGCTGTTCTAAGGATGCTTTGTGAATTTTCCCAATTCATCTTGTAGATAGCACATGCTGCTGCTACAGGGTGTCGACAGTGGAGGGCGTGGATATTTGTGGATGTGGTACCTATACCTATCAAGCAAGTTGCTTTGTCCTGGATGGTGTCAAGCTTTTCAGTGTTGTTGGAGCTGCAGCCATCCAGGCAAGTAGGGAGTATTCTATCACATTTCTGACTTATGCCTTGTAAATGATGGACAGGCTTTGGGTAGTCAGAAAATAAGTTACTCACTGCTGTATTTCTAGTCTCTGACCTGCTCTTGTAACCAGTATATTCATGTGGCAAGTCCAGTTGAGTTTCTGGTTAATGGTAACCCAGGATGTTGATAGTGGGGTAATCAGTGATTGTAACACCATTGAATCTCAAGGGATGCTGGTTAGATTGTCTCTTACTGGAGATGGCCATATCCTGGCATTTGTATGGTGCAAATGTTACTTACCATTTGTCAGCCCAAGTCTGGATATAATCCAGATCTTGTTGCATTTGGATTGCATCAGTATCTGAGTAGTCTTGAATGGTGCTGAACATTGTGTTACCATCAGTGACTATCCCCACTGATGATGGAGGGAAGGTCACTGATGAAGCAGCTGAAGATGGTTGGGTCTAGGATGCTACCCTGAGAACCTCCTGCAGAATGTCCTGGAGCTGAGACAACCACAAGCATCTTCCTCAGTGTCAGGTATGACTCAGTTATGCAATTGAGTTGTTGATTAAATTTCTTGAGGCATCATATAGCACATGCAGTGGAACTGCTTGTCACTGCTTACGTACTTCGGCTTACGTACCTATGGCACTTTATTTAAAGCCCAGCTGCACACCACGTTAGATGCTGTAAGCCAGGAATGACCCCAAACACTGGAGTGCTCAACACCAGAAAGGCAAGCTAGTTTCCCACTTGTAGGATAGATATTTGGAGGTTTTAGCGTGTAGGGCAGTCGACTTCTATACTGCTGATAGCCAAAGGAGGTCACATCAGCAGACATAGCCAACTGGGGTAGAAATTACAGTATGGGTTAGAGATGCGTCCCAAGTGAAAAGGGAAACACAGAATGCAGTGCTGAGTAAGTGCTACAATCTCTCTCCGTCACCCCACACTGTGAATACTGTGGTTTTAAAAGGTGTAGGTTGCCCTTTCTTTTATGAACAAAGGTTGTGACAGAAATGCCAAGCAGTCTGCTCAAAGCCAATAAAATAAACAGCTGGTGAGGTCTTGGGCTTTCTTTTAAAGGTTGAAACAATAGAAGTAGGCTGAAAGGATGGGGTCCAGTCCCACAGAACCAGAACTTTTAGTTTTAGCTTTTAGCAGCAGTTGCTGGGATCTTGAAGCTGGATGTGGAAGCTCTTATTCCTCTCTGTTATAGCTAAAAGCTGGGCTTCTCTTCCTGCTGCTAGAATTGCATATGAGACAATCTATTTTACTGAATTTGCTTTTGCTAAGGATGTGTTTATGGGATGTTACTATATTGGAACAGTTAATTAGTAATAGTTTATATATTAATTTGTTAAGTATTTCAATAGAGTTACAGTTAAGCAAATTCTTTTACTTTTATTTTGTCTGTATTTTAATTGTGGCATAAAAAGTCAAGTAGTTTGTTGACCAATTGAATTGCATACAGAATGCAACACCTTACACTTACCTCTAAAATAAGGGTCTAGCACTGGAATAGAAAAGGCTCCTTCACCTACTGAGGATGTACCTCCTATAGTTCTCCCTTCACCCCACTAGGACATTTGTTTTGATATTCACAACTTGTCATTTGATTGAAGCAATATTGTATGTTTACTGCATTTGTTGCTGGCATATGCTGCAACTCCTACTATGATATAGTATGGTGCCAAACGACGGCATGTCCACCTTCTCTCTGATTGATAAATTGACTGTTTTATGCTGCTATCATTACAAGTTGCCCGCCTCTCCCTTTGTGTTAAAAAAATAGAATAAACCACAGGGACTGGCAGTCTGTAGCTGATAGTTCAAGCCCATCTGTGCTATAAAAGCAATTCTACCCATTCAGAGGCTGGCAGCCTCAAGTAATTGCGAAAGTCATTGAGTGTTAAGAAAGCAAGGAAAGACCTGTAAGATGTGTGTGACCATATGAGCACAAACACATTTGTTTGGGTACATGAGATGCAGAGTGACCTTGCAGAATATGCAAGTTATAGTTGTCCTTAATCTCCAAAGAGAAGTATCGAAAGCCTGAAACAATTGGTCTAATGATGGTCAGACACGACGATGTGGTGATTCTGATGGTTCTGTAACATGGAGCAGATCAAGGGTCAAGGAGGGCAGTGGCTATGGAGCATGTGGAAAGACTGAGAAAGCAGTGTTATTATGACTGGGACAAGCATTCAGTGAGTTGCAGCCTCCTGGTATCCGCTTTGTTTAACTCTCTGGTTTTTGTGATGCTAAGTTTCTTGGTAGAGCAGAGGAGAATTGGAAGTGAGTTGTAGAAAGGGTGAATTGGAGTTTTAACAAATGCACATGCTAGTCTAGACTCAAATGTGAAATTCTGAAGTTGCTATTTAAGGCTCAAGGGAAAATTCATGAGCGTTTTTCTTGACATTGAGAATATCATTTTCTTCTGTCTTGCCCTATTTTTGTCAGTTTACTTGCCATTTCTCTAGATACACAAGGAAGGGAAAATTCCTCCCTCTGTTTTTCTTTCTACAGATGCTGCCAGACATGCTGAGCACTTCCAACACTTTCTCAATTTATTTTGTTTCCTAAAGGCATTGATTCACTTTGCAGTACACTAGTCCACTCCAGCACACTACTTTATCCAAAAGATAATTTTTCACAGTAAGCTTTGTGATTTTTGTCAGCATGATGATAGTCAGTTCAGAGCATTTTGCTTCATGTGGGATGTTCACTCTGAGATGTCTGTGACTTACACTCATTTGCTGGATCAATTGAGTTTCAGTGGTGAGTGAATGGCAATGACAGAGATGAAGGGGTATGAGGGATTGGATGAGTAGGCATTGAGGGTGTACGGTATTTATGGAGGATATATGGGAGGTTGGTGTGAAGGGAATATGCGGGATTTGGGAATAAGGGGTCAGGGTTAAGGCCATAGAAACGTGGAAAATTTAAAGCATTAAAAGAGGTCATTCTGCCATTGTGTCTGTCTTGGCTGAATAAAATAGTCATCCGTTCTAAACACAATTTCTGGCATCAGATCTGTAGTCTTGCAGGTTACATTGCTTAAGGTGCAGATTCAGGTTCCTTTTACGTGAATTGGGGATTTCCACCTGAACCACCAAACTAGGCAGTGAATTTCAGGTACTGATGAAAAAGAATGTCCAGTCTAAGCCTTTTACTAATCACCTTAAATTTGTGTTGCCTGGTAATTTACGTCTTTGTCAGGGAATCAGGTCTTCCCTGTCTACTCTTACCAAGTCTCTCATGATTTTGTAGACCTCAATTAAGTCACCCCTTAGCCTCCTCTGTTCTAAGGAAGACAATCCCAGTCTATCCTATCATTCCTAATGTCTGCAATTTTTAAGCCTTGGCTACATTCTTGTCAATCTCCTCTTTACACGTTCTAATTGCAAAAATATCTGTCAACCATTATCTTTTGTTTGCTGTCACTTAGCCACTTTTGCATCCAAATCACCACATTCCCCTCCATCCTATGAGCTTTAATTTTTCTTAGCAAAAAGGACATCCTATTCACATCTACAGAACCAAATTTATTTCTTGGTGAATAGCAGAGGACCTGCTGCCTGGCTGGACACCCACCTGCTTCATGACACACAGACCTCAACTCTGGCCCATCCCCAAATCTGTGAGTTAAAAATATAATGGACAGGCACAGCCACCCAGGAGACAGGATTGTGATGCGTAGGAAAAAATGACCTAACTTCTGATTCCTGCCTCAAAGTGGAAAATCTGTTCCGAGATCGGAATTTACTTGAAGAAATTCGAAGTGGTCAAAGGACCAATCAATTGTTTAAAAACCCCGCTCAGAAAGTATGGCAAAGGCTAGCACTTGACTTGTTAAAGCTCAGTACATGGTCTATTGTGAACTGGAGAAATTTAAAGGCAGAGAACAAGAGTAAGTTCTGCATCTCTGTATTTAGCTTTAGTTTGGTGATTTCCTGTGGGAAATTGCTTCTCTTTACGCTGTCAGGTCAAATAGTTACCACTTAAGTCATTGTTTCTCTCATTAATTTCAATTACATTTTCAATTCACTGAAACTTTCAAATAAATTTTAGATTGGGAATGATTTGCTTTCTAAAAATGACAGATTGTTAATGGGGAAGTTTGGTATCAGAATTAGGAATCACAGCGTAAGAACATTATGTGTGTATTACATGCGAGGTGCATTGCAGCAACTCACCAAGCCTCCTCAAAGAGCACCATCCAAACCTATGAGCTCTAAAACTTAGAAGAATAATATCAGCTGGCAAATGGGAATGTAACCATTTGCAAATTCCTCTCCAGTCACACAGTATTAAAAAGATGAGTCACTGTCTCCTCCTCAAGCAATTAGAGATGTGTAACGGATGCTGACTTTGCCAGCAACATCCAAATCGCATCATTGATTTTAAGAAAGCAAAACATCCAATTTACACACTTCAAGGTCCCAAAGCAGTGGTGAGATAATGATCAATTAATTTGTTTTAGTGATATTGATTGACGGTTAAAACTTGACCAGGATAAAGTGAGTGTTCCCCTGCTCTTTTTGAGAAACAATGGGTCATTGGTTCTTTTACAAGAGGGCAGATAAGATCCTGATTCAATGTTTCATCCAAAAGACCTAAAGTGAGGTTCTCCCTTAATGCTGGATTGTCATCCTGGATTTTAGTGTTAAAGTGTTTGCTGGGACTTAAACCCATAGCTTTATGCCTCAGAAGTTAGAGTGTTACAGTGAGGTGTTTATTTAGATGTCAAGCAGTTTTCCAGAATGAGGGAGTAGGAAGAAGCATAGTAGTCCCTCCATGGATAATTCTCTTTTCATTTGTTGTGCTCTGATCAAAACACTCAGTAATAAGTGATTATCTGTAAATGGAATGAACAGTTACAATATGATATTGACTGGTGTTATTGGCTTCTACAGCTATAATTGCAAGGGAAATAGATACTAGGAACAAGAGTAGGTCATTCAGCCCTTTGAATCTGTTCTGCCATTCAATATGATCATAACAGATCCTTGATCGCATATTCCCACTTTCTCCACATTCCGGTGATGCCTTCTGAATCTAAATGTTTGTCTCTCTCTTTTTTGAGTATATTCAGTGACTTGGCCTTCACAGCCTTGTGTGGTACAGAATTCCACAGGTTCAGTACCCTTTGAGTGAAGAAATCTTTCCTTGTCTCAGTCATGAATGGTCTACCCCATATCCTGAAAACGTGACTCCTGGTCTAGGCTTGCCAGCTAGGGAAAACACTTTCCCTGCTGTTATTGCCCAGACCAGACCCCCCTCAAAATATTTTAAGAATGTAGCCTAGACCTAAACTTTTTCTGATTTTAAAGGTAGATGGGAAGTGCCGTGTTCCAGATTTGATGCGAATGGTCAAACTGCTTGACATTAAACAAAACAATTTATTTAAACACTATAATTAAAATACAAACAAAAGAAAGAGGAATTTAGAGTAACTTAACTGTTGGAAAACTTAACAAAATAATAGATACAATAGCTGTTACTGATTAACTGTTCCAATGTAGTAACATCCCATAAACACACCCTTTGGCAAAAGGTCAAATTCAGACACAGAATCTTACATGCAATTATCCAATCCAGGAGGCAAAAAAAGGTCAAGAAAAATCAGAGAAAACAACAGCCCGGAATTATACACTGAAGTTTCCAACTCTTCTGAGATCCCAAACAACTTCTGCTACTAAAGCTTAAAAAAAACTAGAATGCCTTGTCTGTGAGAGCTGGCCACTCCCATTCAATTTGCTTCCATTGTTTCAACTTTTTAAAAAGCCATAAAGGCCTTACATGTTGTTTACTCAACCTGTCTTCAGTAGCCAGTTCGATACCTCTGCCTTACAACCTCTCTTAAAAAAAGGACAAAAGTGTAAAGTGACAGCATCATCACACTGTATCTAGTCTGTCCAATCACATTAGAATTTATATATTTAAATCAGACCCCCTTTCCTCTAATCTTCAATGAATACAGGCCCAGTTGAACCAATCTCCCCTCATACGGCAGCCCTGCCATTCCTGGTATCAACCTAGTGAACCACTGTTGCACTCACTATTTTGTTTGTTTAGCAATGAAATGTGTGTTACAATTGAAATTACAGTTTTGCATTTGATTAACTGGTTGGGGAAATTGGTTTCTTTTCTAAATTTCTCTCCCTCGTCCTCTACTGAGCCTTTTTGGGGTACAGTCCACTGGTGCTGACACCCCTCCAACATTCAACCCAAGTGGCTTTTCTTCACATTTGAGCCTTAACTGCCTGCAGTGTATATACTTTTATGGCCGAACATAATTTTGTTATTGATGTTACTTATTCGTATTAATTTTCAGCTGGAATAATTGGACATTGATAACCTCAGACCCTGGTTTGCAATTTGAAGGTGTTTGTAGCACCTCCACTGTGCCTTTGGCTTCAGGAAGTTCAATGAACTCAGACCTCCAAACCTATGTGGTTTAGTTCTACGTTGCACTTTTCCCAAGGTGTGTTTGGAAGTGGGAACGGCATGTAATTAGATGAGAAAGTGCAGAATTGGGCTCTTGATGCTTTCCTGCCTCCACTGTATTTAAGTGCAGGATGGGCAGACTCGTGGGCAGCCTTTGGTTCAGATGTCAATTTGAGAGGAATTTCACAATCATGAAACAGTGTCATCTTGCTGCCACAAGCATTGGGTAGGGGAAGTACTCAGCAGCATCCCTGAAAATCAAAACCAGTTATGTTTGCATGATGCATGTTACCTTGTTCATGTGTTGAAAGGCATTTAGTGTATGATTGAGGCCACTGACATCGGAGGGGATAGCTGCTGAAAATCACCTTTAAGATTTCTGTTCGAGCCCCCACTCCACTGTCCCTGCCCTGTGACCTTTACCAGGCAACCTAGCAACCTCCACCCCTGCCACCAACCCCTCCCCACCCACTCACCCCATCCATCATCCTGGGAATTCACCTTTTGATAGGGGTCTCTTATTGACCTTGTGCCTTGGTTGGGAGCATTTAGCTATCAACCCTTGATTTGGTGGCAGCTGTTGGGGGTGGGGTGAATGGGCAGGATTTCATCCCCATGGTGCTTAATCCCAAGGGTAGACCAAATGCCAGTTACCTTAGTGCCAAATGTGCACTTAAATATGACAGGCCTTCTTGAGTAGGGCAGTGCACCACCAGTTCTCCAGCTGGTGAACAATCTCCTCATTGCAAACAGGAAATTCCAGCTAGAGTATTTCTCACCGAGCCACAATAAGAGTGTCCAACAATTTTCAAGTGTAGGCACATACATCAGAAGCTAGAGTGACTCTCAGAAGTTATAGAAACCCTATAATGCGGAAAGAGGCCATTCAACCCATTGAGTCACACCGACCTTCCGAACAGTATCCCACCGAGACGTAGCCTGTAACCCCACATTTACCATGGTTAACCCACCTAGCCTATTCATTGTTGAACACTGCGGGCAACTTAGCATGTCCAGTCCACTTAACCTGCACATCTTTGGACTGTGGGAGGAAACTAGAGCACCTGGTGGTAACCTACGCAGACACAGGGAGAATGTGCAAACTTCACTGGCAGTCATCCAAGGCTGGAATTGAACCCGGGTCGTTGGTGTTGTGAGGCAGCAGTGCTAATCACTGTGCCACCATGCCGCCCTCAGTACTGGATTTTAAAATTAAAAATAAAAGAAAATAACCTTCAACATGACTGGCAAGAATCTATTTCAAAGATGCACCGTATGTAAATTATGCCTTTAGATTATGCCTGCTCCATCTTAAATACAGTCAGCTGTGCTTTTGTTATTTTCATATTGCAAAATTTTCTTCCCACATTTCAGTTAATAAGTTTCTGACACAATGTCAAGTACCAGCTTTGAACATATTTCAGGCTAAATGATAAAAGCCTGTTCCTATCCTCCCTTCATGTGAGAGAAATAATAGTTAGAAGCATTGAAGTTTAGGGCACCTATGTTTGCACCATGCTGTAGAAATCTAAAACTAACTTCAGTACCTCACTTTCTCTTGGTAACCCTGATTAATTATGTATATGATATTTTATCTATTTATTGACTCGATTTGTGTAATGATCTTTGATCTTAGAGTCATTTGTTATGATAAAACATCTATCCGCCAACAGATCTGTGCCTAAAGGCATGCATCCTAATCCCCCTTCTCACCCTTGATGATAATTTATAATTGTTCATTCCTTATCATTGATTCTCAAACTAGAAGAAATAGGCTTCACTTTTCACTCTAACTCCTCCTTAATTTAAAAGAGAAGATATACAAAGGTCTGATAGCTTAGAAGATGGGACATTTCAGAAACCGGCAAAGGATGACTAACAGAAAGAAAAATTAGAGTTTAAAAATGAACTAACAGAGGGTCTGGTGAAATGGGACATTTTCAGTTTGGCAGATTGTAACAAATTGGCTCCCACTGGAATCAGTGCTAGGATCCAAACTAGTTACCTCTTAGGATTAAGGGGTTGTTTTCTGAGGAAAGGTTGAGAATGTTGAAACTATATTCAATGAAGGTTAGAAGAATGAGAGGTGATGTTATTGAAACATAACATTCTGAGAGGGCTTGGCAAGGGAGATGTTGAGATGTTGTTTCCTCTCCTGGTCAATCTAGAACCAGAGGACTCAGTTTCACAATAAAGGGTCTGCTCTTTAAGAAGGAAGTGAAGACTACTTTCTTCCCTGAAAGAGCTGTTAATCTTTGGAATTCTAAACCTAAGGGAGTAGCAAACATTGGGAAATTGAATATGTTCAAGGCTGTGTCAAGTAGATTGCTGATTTGCAAAAGAGCAAGGGGTTATGGGGATAGGTAGGAAAGTGGAGTTGAGGCTACGATCAGATCAGCCATGATTGCATTGAATGGTGAAGTGGGCCTGAAGAGCAGAATGGCCTACCCATGCTTCTTTATCTTATGTTCTGTAAATAAAGAACAGCATTCTATTTGTGGAGCTGTAGGCTCCCGAGGCGGAATATGAGGTGCTGCTCCTCCAGTTTGCGGGTGGTGTCATTGTGACACTGGAGGAGGCCCAGTATTGACATGTCATCCAGGGAGTGGGAGGCGGTGTTAAAATGGTTCGCATCTGGAAGGTGTTGTCGTTTGTGGCGGACAGTGCACAGATGCTCTACAAAACGGTCTACGAGTCTCCGCTTGGTCTACTGCATCTGCTGCTCCCGATGTGGCCTCTTCTACAAGTGTCTTTGCAGGATTGGGAAAATTCAAGCATTTCCTCCATCACTATTCCATTCACCTGTTCCAATAAAGCTTTTTTTTAAACAACGTATGGATTTTCAATGTGAAAAGTCTGGCACAGAAATATTTTGAACACAAATTGAAATGTTTTAGCATTATCTAGGAGCAATTTACTACCTGCTGCTATGAGACTCTGTTGTTTTATAATCCTGGCACTTTAATTGCCAAAACAGAACAATAACCCACACCATTACCAGGCCCCTCTACAACATTGCTACAGGCCTAAATTGCTACAATAGGAATCATTTGTATTAACATAGTAATTCACTTAATATCATGATTTCCATGAACTTTAATAGAGAACCAGGTAGGGATGAAATTTTATTGGCTTTGGCAAGGCAAATGCAGAGTGGCTAAATTGTCAACCAGTTTGTACAGAAACAGAACTTGTTGCATGTTCTTTGCAAATTATTTCCTTCAAATGAACAAATATGACATGAATGCACCACTATAATCACGTGACTTCCTAGCCCTTTCTTGTCCATTGTTGCTGGTTATTTGCTGTCTTTACCATTTATACTTGTTTAAGATATGATTTGCAAGGATCTTGATTACTTAGTACTGTGACATGTAGTCTGGAAGATGTATTTCCTCATTGCATCTATATAGTGTGAGATTAAATATGTATGTCAGTACAAGAATACAAAATAATATTTTTGTGTTTTTTTAATCATTTCCAAGTGTGAAATAATGCAGTGTGGAGTTTTTTTGTCTTGGTAGACTTTTATACAGCAAAGCTTTTTCAACCACATAGAAAGTTTAAATCTACTGCATTTCTGTTATTTTGCCTGTACTTCAAGATACTGATAAATGTTTTGATTTGTGATTTATTTACAAAAAATCCCAATTGACCATTGGTAACTTACAATCTTATGGAATTTAAACAGAACCAATAGTGAATAGGAAATATAAATGCCAATACCCCACTATCATGTAAGTTTGCAGAGTAAAGTTTAAATTACAACAAAATCAGACCCTATTTATTCATCAATGAATTTAAAATGTGAGATTTTTTTTCCAATTCCCTTGCATGATAATGTATATTTAAATCTGGTACTCAACAATTCTAATGTTTCCTCCATCTGTACCTCCTCATTTCTTTCAAAATGTTCTTCACAGGAAGAATATTATTGATCTAAGATTAATATGCTGTGCACATGCCAGATTATAAATCATTGTATTCCTTCATTGTGTATGGGTAAAAGTATTAGTATGCATTGTCATCTGACAAATGGTCCCAACTTCTGTATAGGAAATAATTCCTTGCTGTCCACTGGGATTAGTGTTGTATTTTGTTTGTCAGTCACTTTGCAGTTGTTGCGTTCTTTGTCCCTATTAAAATATGTGTAGACAGAACTTAGCTGTGCTGCGGAGTGATGTCATCCTTGCTGTGAAGGTGTTGAAAGACAGTAAGTAGAGACTACTGCCAATAATGTTTTGCCTTGTGTTACTGTTGAACAGTTTAGCAATTATATTGTAAACAACAGTTAAAAATCATCAGTTGATTGATTTGCCAAATGTAGAAGAGAAACTATATGATTTTGAGTGCTTTGTAGAATTGTTTCTATGCATGTCCATTGAAGGAGTACTTTTGGTCATTTGCTACAATTGCCATGAGCCAACGTACAATCACAACCTCAGCAAGACAAATCATTTGGCCTCAGTCATAGTTCCTAATTCTTTGGGATACCAACGCTTGCATAAAAATAGCAGAATTATGGGGGATTTGATGTTGTCGTGTGAAATATTTGAACCAGGTGAGCCATGATCCATGTTGGCTCAAAATGCCAAAGAAAATATTTTGCAATCTCTGAAAGGCCTCCTGCTGTATTAACCACTGAACTTCAAAGATCCAGAATAAATATTAACACCAAATTTAAGGAAAATTTTAAAGGATATCTTGAATGATGCAAAAAATATTCTATCCACCCCCAGTTTACTTGTTGCTGTTGTTACTACTTTAAGAAAAAGAATCAACTTCCATTGTCCAACTTAAAGGAGCCATTTGGCAAGATTTTATGGTAACAAACAACTGAAATCCATATCAACTAAACATTACCTAATATGCAATTAATACTTTAAATGATAGAAAAGAATGCCTTATTAGTGTTTAGCACACTCAAAAACCCCATGCTAAATTTATACCATATGCTTTTTCCAGAATTGTCACATTTAAAGGAGATAATCCAAAGTCTCTCCCAGTTTCCAACTGGTTCACTTCACCCTGTTTTGCTGAGTCATAAAATCCAATGTCCAATAAAAATCACTTCCAATAATTCATAAAATGACTTTTAGCACTCTAGTGATTTGTCTCTCGACCTCACCAGGGCAAATCTTCCATTGACTTCAGATTTCTGCAGAATCTGTCTCTTCACCAAGAGAACAAGCATTCATTAGCATTTTGCTTGGTAGCTACAGATAGCAGCCTTTCCCTGGTGTCCAAAGAGCTGCTGCTTCCCTGTTTCACCCCCTCCACCCATTTTCTTCATACACTCTATGGGAATTCTGTATGATGCATTGTCTTTTATTTTCAGGTGTTGCATCATTTAATCTGGGTCTGCTATCTCCTTGATAACCAGGTCACATTAGCTTATTACCAAAAGCATTAACAATGGATTATGTGTCCCTTTTTATTATGTTATTTCATCTTGAATTAAACTGACAGTCCAAAACATAATCAGCTTACGAAGCCTCACATTCATAACACAGCTATGAGCAGCTTAGTATTCATAGATTTCAAACCTGCACAAGACTTCTGTCCAGTTTGCTGTACCTGATCAAATCTGCCACTAATGGTATAGCTGCCATAAGAAGTTATCATATGAAGAAATTTTTGGAACTGAGGTTGCTTTGAAAGAATGGATATAATTCTAATCTAATTTACCTAGTGAAAAACTGGCAGAATTAAATCAGCTGACAATTTTATATTTCATCCAGTTTATCTTTGGACTGTAGAATGATGCACCTAAGAAGGAGGCCGCTTAGCCTATCATGCCTGTTTTGGCACCTTGGAAATTTACGAGACATTTTACTGAATATTCTTTGAAAATTCAGAAACATTACATTCACTGCTTCCCTCTTATGTACCCTGTTAGTTACCGCTTCTAAAATCTCTTAAAGAGTTGCCTCACATACTGTCCCTTTTATAAATGTTTTTTGACTCTGTCTGATCATATCATGATTCTCTTAAGTGCTCTGTTAGGTGCCTGTACAACTTCTCCTCCATTTCTCGATGACCTTGAACATAATATTGCCTCCAATGTGCAAGCCTGTCTCTCCTGTAACCCTGTTTGGTTTGCTCCAACCAGTGGAATTTTGGAGTTCAGGATTTCAAAAATTAAAAGCAACATTTAAGAAAGTAGGCACGAGGATTAAAATGAAACTAATAGAACACTGGATCTCATGGAAATAATATAAAAAGAAAAATGTAGCGCTCAATCCTGATAAAATCAAAGTAAAATCAGAGATGGAGTGTTATGTGCAACTTTGGCCTCCATTCTGTTGGCACCATGTTAAGGCAATGGTGAAGGTGCCACGTAGATTTAGTAGGAGGTTATCTGCTATTGAGAAACACATTGCAAAGAAAGATTTGAAATATTTTTGTTGGCCTGAGAGATATGCAGGAATAATTTGAAAGAATTGATTAATATTATGAAGGATGAAGGTAACTGGTGCATTGATGTCAGAAGATATGGAACTGGGATAGACACATTAGCCATAATCTTCCACTACCCAACATTTGTAATGGCAAGTCAATTGAGGAAATATGTTGAGATTGGCAGAAATGAGATTCTTGATCTCGAGGAAAAAGAAGCCCAATTCTGCAACTAAGTTTTCAATGAGAAGGTGAGAATTTTGCAACTGAGCAGTGGGTGGCCTACTAGCATACAATTAGTACCAAATATCATTGACATGCTTTTTCCTATTGTCCCATGTGTTGGAGAGAAACTAGATGGTGACATTTCACAGCATGAATGTCAGAGTGGCTACCATGGGGCTTGCACCATGGTGGGGGAGGTGATGGCCTAGTGGCCATCTATGATCTGCTTGCAAAAAAGATGCTGAGCTACCTGTTGCCTGCCACTTTAACACATCACCCTGTTCCCTGACCAACATCTCTGTCTCTGGCTTGCTGCAGTGTTCCAGCGAAGCTCAATGCAAGTTGGAAGAACAGCACCTCATTTTCCACTTGGGGACCCTGCAGCCATCCAGCCTCAATATCGAGTTGAATAATTTTAGGGCCTAAACTCTCCCATGTCCCAGCCCCCTACCCCATACACTAGGCCTTATTACCACATAGCCTGCCAATACACACCACCTGTCATAGTCACTAACAGTCCCCATTAACAACAGTTCACCCTCCCAGCTGGATCATTATCAACTCCTTTGTCCGTCCAACTGCTCTTCTGTCTCTTTGGGCTCTATCCTGTCGATTACTCCCTACCCCACCCCCTCCCTATTTTCTGCATATATCCCAGCTATCATCAGTTCTGAAGAAGGGTCACTGGACCCAAACATTAACACTGATTTTTTCTTCATAGATGCTGCCAGACCTGTTGAGCTTTTCCAGCAACTTTTATTTTTGTCCCTTCGGTCCAACTAGTCCATGCTGACCATTATCCCAAACCAAATTGGCCCCACTTGCCTGCTCCTGGCCCATATCTCTCCAAACCTTTCTTATTCATGTACCTATCCAAATGTCTTTTAAACGTTGTAATTGTACCCACGTCCACCACTAATGCGAGGTATTGCATTTCAGTACAACAAACAAGGATAGGGCTTGTACAGTTAATGATAGGGCCTTGGGCAGTGTTGAAGAACAGAGAGACCTAGGAGTGCAGGTACATAATTCTTTCCCATTTGTGTCACATATAGACAGGGTGGCTAAAAAGGTGTTTGGCATGCTTGCCTTCATTACTCAGTCCTTTGAGTATAAGAGTTGGGAAGTCATGTTGAGATTGTACAGGACTTCAGTAAAGCTTCTTTTGGAATACCATGTCCAGTTCTGGTCATCCAGTTATAAGAAGAATACTATTAAGTTGGAGAGGGTTCAGAAGAGATTTATGAGGATGTTGCCGGATATGGAAGTTCTGAGTGTAAAGAAAGGCTGGATAGGCTGGGACTTTTTTCACTGGAGCGTAGGAGGTTGAGGGGCGACCTGATAGAAATTTATAAAATAATGAAGGGTATAGATAGCGTTAATGGTAGTTGTCTTTTCCCTAGGTCAGGGGATTTTAAGACAAGGGGGAAATTTTTTAAGGTAAGAGGAGAGAGATTTTTAAAAAAATGACATGGGGGCATTCTTTAACACAGAGGGTGGTTTGCGTGTCTGTTACACCTGCTGTATGCGTCAGCTTAGGCGGCAAATACATTGCATGTGCATTAACTGATGGCCATTGTCTCTAAGTCCAAGGGGAGTAGTCTTTGGTCATGTCAAAGGACAGGGTAAGGATAGGTAATTCAAGGACAGTGTCCAATATCAATTCAGGGACTTGGACACGGTTAGTTGTCACTTGGGGCCGTCGGGGTCAGGGATCCATATCTCTATAGTCTGGGGAGTGGGCCACAGTCACATCTGCTGATCGAGTTAAACCACAGCAGGGATTGTGAATTATCAGTTGGGGAGCTGTTCAGAGATCATTCAGGAGCACAGTCACCCCACACAGGTTCATCTGATAACCCCTGGTGTGGCTGGACCTATCATCACTGTGACTGCAGTCCAACAAAGACACAGAAAAATTTACGAGGACCAAATTTGCCAGCAAGCCCAGGATGAGCAGCTGCTGAACTGCCTCCACATAAAGACATTGCAAATGAAGGGCCCTCAGGATGCACAGGCGGTATAGGAGGACTGGAATCTATTAATGTTTGATGTCATTTCCTTCAGATAAACAAAGTGCGCAATCACTGCAGACTCAGGATGTCCTGGGCCACAGTAACAGAACTATACCAACTTCTGGAATGGGACCTGGAACATGAAGGGATGGGTGGCCATCAAAGTGACAGCTGTGTGAAATTTTTATTCAACTGGCTGCTTTCACAAAATCATTGGGAACCTACGTGGGCTATCATAACAGTTAAACCATGGCTCCGTGATTAGCACTGCTGCCTCACAGCAAAAGAAGCTTGGGTTCGATTCCACCCTTGGGTGATGGTCTGTGTGGAGTTTTCGTGTTCTCCCTGTGGCTGCGTGGGTTTCCTCTCACAGTCCAAAGATACGTAGATTAGTTGGATTGGCCATGCAAAATTGCCCATAGTGCCCAGGAACTTGCAAACTAGATGGACTTGGCATTGTAAATGTGGGGTAACAGGGGTACAGTGGGGGGCTGGGTTTGGGTGGGATGCTTGTGGAGGGTTGGTGCAGACTCGATGGGTTGAATGTCCTCTTTCCTCACTGTAGGGTTTCCATGATTTTCTGATATGTATCAAAGCTGTTAACGATGCAGTTTGTGCCAGATCACAACATTTCATCTCATTTCCCAGCCACAAAGTCAGAACTGCAGCCTGAGCAGTAGCCTTTGCCAACATTGTTGGCTTCCCTCAGATGCAATGTGCTATAGACTGTGCACACTTTATGTTGAGAATGCCTTATCATAACACAGCTGACTTCAGCAACAGCAAGAATTCTAGTCCATTAATGTGCAAGTCAATTGTCTTCTTAGAAGTCTGTGCCACATACCATAGGAGCTGCCATGATGCCATATCCTTGAAAATGTGTATGTTCCTGCTTCAAGTACTGGATGCCTTTCAAGGGTGGTTACTGGGTGACAGGATGGACCCTTTGAAACCATAGCTGACGACTCAATTGCCTAGCTCCTTGATAGAGGAACGAGAGTAGATATAATGCTGCCCATTCTTCAACCAGGGCTATTGTGGAGGTCCTGGTAGGCCTGCAGCGGTTGAGATTCTGATGCTTGAATCAGTCTGGAGTTCCTTCCGGTACAGTCCTGGTGGCATATGCATTATAACCTCAGCTTGCTGTGCTCTTCACAATTAGAGCAGACAAGAGGGGATGTGATGGTCTTAGAAGTGCTGGAAAAATGGCAGTAGTTTTCTGAGGAGTAAAATGCAGACATTGAGCAGGAATAACAGCATCTTCAGCATGCACAGTTGCAGCAATGAGTACCATCTACAAGATGCACTGTAGTAATTCACAAGTCCCGCCAACAGCAACTTCCAAAACTAGAAGGACAAGAGCAACAGATATATGGGAACACCACCTGGAAGTTCCCTTCCAAGTCAGCACTATCCTAACTTGGAATTATACAACAATTCCTTTATTGCAGCTGAGTCAAAATCCTGGAACTCAGTTCCTAATAACAATGCCCCTAGAACCCCATGGACTGCAGTGGTTCACTGCAGGAAGCTCATCCTCCACCGCCACCTTGTCCAGGGTAATTAGGGTTGAGCAATAAATATCGACTTGGCCTGGCCAGCAATGCCAATATTCTATAAACAAATAAAATAAAAGAAGAAATTAAGGACCCAGGTGGACTCAGTTGAGCTGAGAATTAGGAAATTAATTCATGTTAATAACTGAAAAGTGATAAGACAAGGGATAATGAATAAACATTGTAACTACAAGTACTGCACTTATTAACCCTTGTAATCATCTCAGTAGTTGAAATGCAATTTCCCATCCCATTTGGGAAACTCCCAACACTGATCTACCCTTATTAATTTCTCATCTGTACCAGCTGAGTCTCCTGGGTTGTCAACTTGGAGCTTGATTTACCTTATCTTGTTTGGTGTTTAGATAGAACATTGAGAATACTTGCTGGTTCTGGCTAAAATCTTGAAACAGCAGTGAGCTGCACAGACATTACAAGTGGAATGAAAAATCAACGTAGATTAATTCACGTGTACGACCTTGTGGTTTGAAGGACACAATATCAAGTAAAACCTGCAAATTTTCTCAATGATTGTCAGAGCATTCAGAATATTTGTTATTTTTCCAAAGTTTGCATGAATTTATTTAATCTTGAGCAACATTCCCTGCCGTAATATGATTTTGATATTAGTGGAAGTTTTTAATACTCCATTGAAACCCACCTTCTGTATAGATAGCTAAGGCTTATTTTTCTGATCAGTACAGTCTTTTTCATCCTCGGCAGAACATCATTATAGATAAAATCATCTTAAGCAGAAAATAGTCATAATTCATAGAGATGTACAGCATGCAAAGAGACCCTTCGGTCTAAGTCATCCATGCCGACTAGATATTCTAAATTAATTTAGTCCTATTTGCCAGCTTCCCATATCCCTATAAACCATTCCTATTCATATACCCATCCAGATGCCTTTTAAATGTTGTAATTGAACCAGGCTCCACCACTTCCTTTGGCAGCTCATTTCCATGCATGCACTAACCACTGCATGAAAAAGTTGCCCCTTAGGTCCCTTTTAAAACTTTCCCCTCTCATCTTAAACCTGTGCCCTCTAGTTTTGGACTCCCCTACCTGGAAAAAAGACCTTTGGCTATTCACCCTATCCATGCCCTCATGATTTTAGAAACCTCTATGAAGTGACCCTTCAGCCTCCGACACTCCAGGGAAAATAACCCAAGCCTATTCAGCCTTTCCCTACAGCTCAAACTCTCCAACCCTGGCAACATCCTTGTAAATATTTTCTGAACCCGTTCAAGTTTCACAACATCTTTTCTATTGCAGGGAGAGCAGAATTGAATGCTGTGTTCCAAAAGTGGATTAACCAATGTCCTGTACAGCCGCAACATGACTTCCCAACTCCTATACTTAATGCAACTGAGCAATAAAGGCAAGCATACCAAACGCCGCCTTCACTATCCACTCTACCTGCGACTCTGCTTTCAAGGAGCTATGAACCTTCTCTCCAAGGTCTGTTTGTTTGGCATCACTCCCCAGGACCTTACCATTAAGTGTATAAGTCCTGCCCTGATTTTCCCTACCAAAATTTAGCACCTCATATTTATCTAAATTAAACTCCATCTGCCACTCCTCAGCCCATTGGATCAAGTTCCAATTGTTGTATTTTGAAGTAACTTTCTTCGCTGTTCACTACACCACCGATTTTGATGTCATCTGCAAACTTTCTAACCATGCCTCCTATATTCACATTCAAAAGATTTATATTAATGATAAAATACAGTGGACCCAGCACTTGCCACATACCACTGGTCACAGGCCCCCAGTCTGAAAAGCAGACCTGTACCACCACCCCCTATCGCCTACCTTCAAGCCAGTTTTGTACCCACATGGCTAGTTGTCTCTGTATTCCACATGATCTAACCTTGCTAACCAGTCTACCGAGTGGAACCTTGTCAAACACCTTACTAAAGTCGATATCGACGACATCCACCGCTCTGCCTTCATCAATCCTCTTCGTCACTTCTTCAAAAAACTCAATCAGGTTAGTGAGACACAACTTCACAATCACAGAGCCATGTTGATTATCCCTAATCAGTCCTTACCTTTCCAAATACATGTAAATCCTGTCCCTCAGAATCCCTTCCAGCAACTTAGCCACTACTGACGTTAGGGTCACTGGTATATAGTTCCCTGTTTTTTCCTTACAACCTTTCTTAAATAATGGCACCACATTAGCCAGTGTCCAGTCTTCTGCCACCTCTCCTGCAGCTATCAATGATACAAATATCTCAGCAAGGGGCCCAACAATCTCTTCCCAATCTTCCCACAAAGTTCTCAAGTACACCTGATCAGGTCCTAGGGATTTATCTACCTTTATGCGTTTTAAGATGTCGAGCACCACCACCTCTGTAATATTGACATTTTTCAAGATATCACTATTTATTTCCCCAAATTCTCTAGCTTCTGTATCCTTCTCCACTGTTAACACTGATGCAAAATACTCATTTAGTATCTCACCCATCTCCTGTGGTTCCACATGTAGGTAGCCTTGCTGATCTTTAAGGGGACTTATTCTCTCCATAGTTACTCTTTTGTCCTTAATATGTTTGTAGCATCCCTTTGGATTCTCCTTAACTCTATTTGCAAAAGCTATCTCATGTCCACGTTTTTCCCTCCTGATGTCCCTCTTAAGTATACTCCGACTGCCCTTATACTCTTCTAGCAATTCAGTCAATCCCTGTTATCTGTACCTGACATATGCTTCCTTCTTTTTCTTGACCAGAACCTCAATTTCTCTAGTCATCCAACATTGCCTACATCTACCAGCCCAACCTGTCACCGTAACAGGAACATACTGTCTTTAGACTCTTGTTATCTCATTTTTGTAGGCTTCCCATTTTCTAGCCGTCCCTTTACCTGCCATCATGTGCCCCCAATCAACTTCTGAAAGTTCTTGCCTGATACTGTCAAAATTGGCCTTCCTCCAATTTAGAGCTTGAACTTTTAGATCAGGTCTATCCTTTTCTGTCACTATTTTAAAACTAATAGAATTATGATCCCTGGCTCCAAAGCACTGACACCTCTGTGACTTTTCCTGCCTTATTTCCCAAGAGAAGTGTAAGTTTTTCTCCTTCTGTAGTAGGTACAACCACATACTGAATAAGAAAATTTTCTTGTATGCACTTAACAAGTTCCTCTCCATCCAAGCCCTTAACACTATGACAGTCCCAGTCTATGTTAAGAAAGTTAAAACTCCCTACCATTACCATCCTATTATTCTTACAGATAATTGAGATCTCCTTACAAATTTGTTTGTCAATTTCCCGCTGACTTGTTGGGGAGGTGGGGTTGGTGTCTATAGTACAATCCCAATAAGGTGATCATTTCTTTCTTATTTCTCAGTTCCACCCAAATAACTTCATTGGATGTACTCCCTGGAATATCCACCCCAAGTACAGCTGTAATCCTATCACTAATCAAAAACACTACTGTCCCTCCTCTCTTGTCCTCCTTCCTATCCTTCCTGTAGCATCTATACTCTGGAATGTTAAACTGCCAGTCCTGTCAATTCCTGAGCCATGTCTGTGAAATAGCTATGATTTCTCAGCCCCATGTTCCTAGCCATGACCTGAGTTCATCTGCCTTACCTGTTAGGCCTCTTGCATTGACATAAATGCAGTTTAATTTATCAGTCCTGCCTCATTCTCTGCTTTGCTCCTGTCTGCCTTGACTGTTTGACTTGCTCTTTTTCCCAGCTGCATCAGCCTCAGACTGATCTCTTTTCTTACAATATCTCTGGTCCCCCCACCGATATATCCACCCTCAAGGACCTACCTTTTAACCTCCTATCTAATTTCCTATATTCTCTCCTCACAAACTCGTCTTTTTCACTTCTTATGTCGTTAATTCCAATGTGTACGATAACCTCCTGGTGGTCCCTCTCCCCTTTGAGAATATTCTGCACCCTTTCTGAAATAACCTTCAGCCTGGCATCAGGAAAGCAACACACCATTCTAATGTCTTGTTGTCAGCTGCAGAGATGTCTGCCTATGGCTCTGTCCCCTCTTGCAATCGATTACTTAGAACATGACATAACCTTTATTACAGTAAAGCCAGTTTTGGTGCCAGAAACTTGTCTGTCAGTGTTACGTTCCCCTGAAAGTCCATTATGCCCTACGTGTTTGAGATGGGGATAGCCACAGGGGATACGTGCACTACCTGCCTACCTCTCCTACCTTTCTGCTAGGTAGCCGATCTACCTGACTGTATCTGTGGTTTTTCTATCTTCCTAAAACTGCGACTCGTCACACCTTCTGGATCTGTAAATTCCTCATTGCCTTTAACTACTGCTCCAACCTATCCAATGTGATCTGATAGGATTTGCAACCAAACACACTTCCTGCAGACATAATCATTAGTAACATTGAAATTTTCCCTAATCTCCCACATCTGACAAGAAGAGCATATCACTCTACTAAAGGCCATCTTTGCACCTTAAAAAACTACAGACCCAGAAAATAGCAGTCTTACTGCTCTAGAAACACTGCTCTGGGATAACTTAGTACCTATGTTTTAGATTTTAAGAAGAGGTTAATCAAGAGACAGATCTTAATAAAACCTATAAATAAATACACCCACCCTCTCGCTATTGTAGATTTATAAAAAAGACAATAAAGTTAGACTTTAAAAAAGACACTTAGCTGTTCCCCTGCTGTTAACAGTTCTTCTGAGGTCTCTCCAAGGTCAGTTGTGAATTTCACTGTTTGTTTATTTTTCATAGACCGATCTCCAATGTCCAGAGATGTTGGTAACCACGTAGCACAGGCACTCAACTATGAAAGTTCACTGCCTGATCTGACAGTTCTGCAGGCTCACTGCTCCTTTTTTGAACCTCCCACATGGTATCTACTCTTCCCCCTGTTTTAAAGTACTGTTGTTTTGATCATTTTTTCTCCTCCAAAGTTCCAAAACAATGCAACAGTTTATAAAATCGTAATTACTGCTCCAGATATTTGAGGAAATCAGTCCATCACTGAAAAAAAAACATCAAAAAAAGGAGTAACTCTTACAGCCACAATTTTCTACAGTCCTCCATCTTGGATTACCCAGAATCTTTTTGAATTTAAAGTAAGGACTATTACATTACTTCTCATTTTTCTCCCCCTCTATTGACATTTATTTATATATGTAAATTGAGCTATGCACAGATTGAATAGAACCTGGCTATGTTAATGTAATGGTAAAATCCCATTACTTTATTTCAACTTTTGCTTCAAATTATAAGATTATACATTTGCATGAGCCTGTGCTAATGTATTATTCCACCCAAAGTGCTCATTTTACTTCTCCACTGAGGATTAATAACCATATTGGAGATGGAGAACGCAAGTGTTTAGTCAAAGATATTTACTAGTGAAAATGAGCACTGGCTAATGAATAATTTTTTTTCTTTTATTAATCAGCTTAGTATTTTAAAGTATATCACTCAGCTTCATTATAGCAACTGTATTTTGTTTTGAATGGGCACCTTTTGCATTGAGACTGGTGCACGTTTACATAGTACATTGAGTACCAGTTTGTGTTCATTTTTGTTCTCATCACAGTGATAGATGTTAGTTCTAGAAAATAGTATACTTTCTAGTTTTTTTGGCTCAGGTTAGCATCAAGCACTCCCAGTGTAAGAATGTGATAGGCTTTTCAATTCTCTTTCAAATGCGCCATAGGTTGACCTTCAGAACAGTCTGTACTCACCACACGAGAAAATGGGTCAAAATCCTGTAACTTTGTTCATCATTATTATGAGCTCATGGACTGCAGCATTTCAAGAAGGCAGCTCAGCTCCACCTTCTCAAGGTCAACTGAGGATGGCAATAGGTGTTGGCCCAGCCAGTGATGCCCATGTCCTACGAATGAATAAAAAAAAGTGATATTTTTACAATTTCCACACTAACTGAGCAATGTTGTCATGTAACCCATGTTTTGTTGTCATGTATGAGCCCTGGAGGGAGTTAGAGCATGATTTACACTAGTCTTATGTCAAGTGTGTTGATCATAGAGCCATAGAAACAGACCCTTTGGTCCAACTAGTCCATGCCAAACATAATCTCAAACTAAACTAGTCCTACCTGCCTGCTCCTGGCCCATATCTCTCCAAACCTTTTCAATTCATGTAACTTATGAAAGTGTCTTTTAAGTGTTGCAACTGTGCCCACATCTATCATATCCTCAGGAAGTTCATTCCACGTATAAATTACACTCCATATAAAAAATTTGCCCTTGTCTTTTTTAAATATCTCTCTACTCACCTTAAGAATATGCCCCCTTGTCTTTAAATCCCCTATCCTAGGGAAAAGATACCTAGCCTTAACCCTATCTATATCCCTCATGATTTTATAAACATCTATAAAGTCACCTCTCAACTTCCTTGTTTCCAGTGGAAAAAAGTCTCAGCCTATCCAGCCTTTCTTTATAACTCAAAACGTTCCAAAACTGGCAACATCCTGGTAAATCTCCTCTGAATCCTCTTGAGCTTAATAATATTTTTCCTATAACTGGACAACCAGAACTGGACACAGTACTTCAAAAGAGACCTCATTAATGTCCTGTACAACCTCAACATGACTTCCTAACTCCTTTCCTCAAGAGACTGAGCAATGAAGGCAAGAATGCTAAAAGCTTTTTTAACCACCCTGTATACCTGTGAAGCAAACTTCAAAGAATTATGGACCTGAAACTCCAGGCCCTCTGTTCTGCAACACTACCTAAGGCCCTGTCATTAATTGTGTAAGTCCTGCCCCTGTTTGTTGTACCAAAATGCAATAGCTTGCATTGTCCAAATTAAACTCCATCTGCCAATCCTACTGAAAATTCAGGAAACAGCTTTCTTATAATATTCCAAATGTTAGAGATATTTATGATTATGTGCTTATACATTGGCAGGTGGGAAATGTTTTGCTGTGGGTCTAAAGGATAATACTAAATTTACAAGATCTTAATAAGGCTATAAGACCTTCACAAGACCATAAGAAATAACAACAGGAGTAGGCCATTTGATGCTTAGAGGAATGTTGACACAACCATCCCACGCATGACCAGGCTTGGAGTAAAGGAAGTTAAATGAAATTTTCAAGTCCAGAAATGCCAAGGGAAGTCTTCCCTAAACACTCCTATGCCTTCCATTGGAAGATTTTGCCTAATGTTGATTTGATTTGATTTGATTTGATTTACTATTGTCACATGTACGTAAGCACAGTGGAACGTTTTGTTTTGCTTGTACTACAGCAGATCGTAACTTACAAAAACATACAGATTATAGGGTGATTGAACAGAGCGAGGAATACAATATTACTGGCTCCACAGAAGGTGTAGAAAAGCAAGATTAATATTAGAATTGAAACTTAAGAGGTCCATTCAGCAGTCTAATGACAGTAGGGCAGAAGCTGTTTTGATCCTCTTGATATGTGTGTTTAAACTTTTGTATCTTCTGCCAGACGGAAAAGGTTAGAAGAGATTATAACAGGGGTTAGAGGGGTCTTTGATAATGTTGGCTGCCTTTCTGCAGTAACAAGAAGTGTAGATGCAGTCAATGGATGGGAGGTTGAGTTGTGAGATGGTCTGGGCTGTGTTCACAACTTTCCGTAGTTTCTTACGGTCCTGGACAGAGCAGTTGCCGTACCGAGCCATGATTCATCCAGACAGAATGCTTTCTGTGGTACATCTATAAAAGTTGGTGATGGTCCTTATGGAAGTGTGAATTTCCTTAGCCTTCTGAGGAAGAAGAGACATTGTTGTGCCTTCTTGAACATTGCATCTACATGGGTGGTCCAGGACAGATTGTTGACTATCATCACTCCTTGGAACTTGATGCTCTTGACCCTCTCCACCTCAGCTCCATTGATGTAGATAGGGAGCTTGTCCTCCTTCTTGCTTCCTGAAGTCGATGATCAGCTCTTTAGTTTTGCTGACATTGAGGAAGAGATTGTTATCTTTGCACCACACCACCAAGCATTCTACCTTCTTCCTATATTCTGTCTCGTCATTGTTTGATATCTGACCTACAACAGTGGTGTCATCAGCAAACTTGTGGATGGAATTCGGACAAAATTTGGCCATACAATCTTGAGTGTGCAGGGAGTATAATAGGGGCTGAGTATGTATCCTTGTGGGGCGCAAGTGTTGAGGATTGTTGTGGAGGAGATGCTGTTGCCTATCTTCGCTGATTGCTGTCGGTGGGTCAGGAAGTTGAGGATCCAGTTGTAGAGGGCTGAGTAGAGACCTAGGTGTCGGAGTTTGGAAATTTGTTTGTATAGTATTGAAGTATGTATAGTGTTGATTTCTTGTATTGAAGGTGGAGCTGTAGTCAATAAGTAGAAGCCTGACATAGGTATCTTTATTATCCAGATGTTCCAGGGATGAATGTAGGATTAAGGAAATGGCATCTGCTGTGGACCTGTTGCACCGGTAGGCAAATTGCATGGGATCGAGTTAGGCTGTGAGGCTAGAGTAATGTGAGCCATTACTAACCTGTCGAAGCACTTCATATTATGCAGGTTAGAGCCATCAGGCAGTAGTCGTTGAGGCACGTTGCATGTGTTTTCTTTGATACTGGGATGGTAGTGGTCGTCTTGAAGCAGGTGGGGACTTCAGATTGTATCAAGGAGAGATAAAGATATCAGTAAATACTCCCACCAGCTTGACAACACAGGATCTGAATGCACGGCTGGGGACTCCATCTGGGCCAGTTTCCTTGGGTTGTGTAAAGTATTTTGATTATTTACTTCCAATGTCCATAAAGAAATGTGATTTCCTCTATGTGTCCAGTTCTGGTCGTCCACTTGTAGGAAGGACATTATTAATCTAGAGAGGGTTCAGAAGAGATTTACCAGGATGTTGCCAGGCATGGAAGGTTTGAATTATATAGAAAGGCTAGATAGGCTGGGACTTCTTTCACTGCAGCGTGGGAGGTTGAGAGGCGACCAGATAGAAATTTATAAAATAATGAGAGGTATAGAAAGGGTTAATGGTAATTGTCTCTTCCCTAGGATGGGGGATTTCAAGACAAGGGGGCATATTTTTAAGGTGAGAGTAGAGAGATTTAAAAAAGACACGAGAAGCTAATTTGTGGAATGAACTTCTTGATGAGGTGGTGGATGTGGATACAGTTACAACTTTTAAAAGACATTTGGATGAGTACATGAATAGGAAAGGTTTAGAGAGATATGGGCCAGGAGCAGGCAAGTGGGACTCGTTTAATTTGGGATTCTGTTCAGCATGGACTGGTTGGACCGAAGGATCTGTTTCTGTGCTGTATGACTACTTATTTAGCTGGTGTCCATAAATAACACCGACTTATGAAAAGTTGTAGCTGCAGGGGATAGTTGCGGAGCTTTGAGTTCTCAAGTGTCCACTGAGAGCTGTATTTTATGACTCACTAGGCTTGGGTTGGCAGATGGGTTGTGGGGCCTATAAAAAATACGCTATGGGAGGCGCAGTATCTCCACGTACCCATTCATGCCTTCCTCACCACAATTTTAACAGAATTAGTGGAGCCATCAGGATATGTTGATATGTGTTGTAGCTATTTTTATTGTTTAACTGTGAGCCCTGTCACGTGTGAGTGGCAATATTACTGTGGTGCAAGTAGTGTTACATTGGAAGCTGCAATTAAATTAGACATTCACTATGCATGATCTGATGGAGAAGCCTTGGCTGATCAATATAACCAGGAGATTAGAATCTCCTCAGATGGGGATTGACTCTGAGCTGGTTGGTCACAGCCAGTGTACTACATCTTCACTCTGTATTTTGTAATCTGTCTCTATCATCCTCCCTTTATCCTTGAGTCGGCCTACTCTTTCCCTAGTAAATAAAGGGTGACTTGGTGATGGGACTTAGCCTCTGTGCAGTTATTTCACTAGGGAAAGAGTAGGCCCACTCAAGGATAAAGGGAGGATGATAGAGACAGATTACATTCACTACCTCTGATAGAGAAGCGTGGCAGCCAACTTCCTTTGTGTTGTAGGGAGAAATAGAGGTGTCTTGAGTTCTGTGTTCAACAGTACAAGCGACATTTATTCAGAGCTCTTTTACCACACGTGTGAGAGAGGCCAGAGACTGCTCCGAATCTGGCTTTCCTTCATTGTTAGCCACATTCCCCTAATCTATACATCCAATCCAGTAAACACATGATCAATGATGGGCAACACGATGGACAGCCTTAGATCGTCCCATAATCTCATGATGTTTACCAGATACCTTCATCATCTGTCTTTGCGATCTTACAATGCATCTGACAGTTATAGTTCTTCCCAGACATTTTCCGGCTTGGCTGTATTATTTGCCAATATCCTAAGTACTTGCTTGTCACTGAGGACTCTTTCAAATTCTCTACTAACTTTAGCGCGAAAGATATTAATTTCTACCAATTGTTATAAAGTTTTTAAAATCAATTCTAATATGAAGTGACTACAATTCTCTGACACGGCTGACAGATTGGGAATGCCCCTCTCACTTCAGCCGAAGAGATCAAGCAAATAGTCTTTCTGACTTGCAGCTGCAATTGTAACCCTCGCTATTCTCATATTGGACGTGAATTTTAAACCAGAGTTTAGTTTTTGAATGAATATTTTACTGTTCCTACCCTAAACACTTTCCATTAAGAAATTTTCTTTTCTTAATTGAAAGCATCTATTTGAATTCTACTGATGCGGGTGAAATTCAATCACTTTACAACTTTACTAAGTCATTAAACAAAACTTGCTTCGATTTCAGAAATAACATAGAACATAGAACATAGAACAATACAGTGCAGAACAGGCCCTTCGGCCCTCAATGTTGCGCCGACCTGTGAACTAATCTAAGCCCATCCCCCTACACGATCCCATCATCATCATATGCTTATCCAAGGACTGTTTAAATGCCCCTAATGTGGCTGAGTTAACTACATTGGCAGGCAGGGCATTCCACGCCCTTAGCACTCTCTGAGTAAAGAACCTGCCTCTGACATCTGTCTTAAATCTATCACCCCTCAAGTTGCAGCTATGCCCCCTCATACTAGCCGACGTCATCATCCTGGGAAAAAGACTCTCACTGTCCACCCTATCTAATCCTCTGATCATTTTGTATGTCTCTATTAAATCCCCTCTGAGCCTTCTCTCTCCAATGAGAACAGACCCAAGTCCCTCAGCCTTTCCTCATAAAACCTTCGCTCCAGACCAGGCAACATCTTGGTAAATCTCCTCTGCACCTTTTCCAATGCTTCCACATCCTTCCTGTGATGGGGCGACCAGAACTGTATGCAATATTCCAAGTGAGGCCGCACTAGCGTTTTGTACAGTTGCAGCATGACATCACGGCTCCGGAACTCAATCCCTCTACCAATGAAACCTAACACACCGTATGCCTTCTTAACAGCACTATCAACCTGGGTGGCAACTTTCAGGGATCTATGTACCTGGACACCAAGATCCCTTTGCACGTCCACACTACCAAGAATCTTTCCGTTGACCCAGTATTCTGCCTTCCTATTATTCTTCCCTAAGTGCATCACCTCACATTTATCTGCATTGAACTCCATTTGCCACCTTTCAGCCCAATTCTGCAGTTTATCCAAGTCTCCCTGCAACCTGCAACATTCTTCCACACTGTCCACCACTACACCGACTTTAGTGTCATCTGCAAACTTACTAACTCATTCACCTATGTCTGCGTCCAAGTCATTTATAAAAATGACAAACAGCAGTGGTCCCAAAACAGATCCTTGTGGCACACCACTAGTAACCGGACTCCAGGCTGAATATTTTCCATCAACCACCACTCTTTGGCTTCTTTCAGAAAGCCAGTTTCTAATCCAAACTACTAAATCTCCCTCAATCCCATGCCTCCGCATTTTCTCCAATAGCCTACCATGTGGAACCTTATCAAAGGCTTTACTGAAGTCCATGTACACCACGTCAACTGCCCTACCCTCATCCACATGTTTGGTCACCTTCTCAAAAAACTCAATGAGGTTTGTGAGACACGACCTGCCCTTGACGAATCCATGTTGACTATCTCCAATCAAATTGTTGCTTGCTAGATGATTATAAATCCTATCTCTTATAATCCTTTCCAAAACTTTTCCTACAACAGATGTAAGGCTCACTGGTCTATAATTACCTGGGTCATCTCTACTGCCCTTCTTGAACAAGGGCGCAATATTTGCAATCCTCCAGTCCTCTGGTAATAAACCTGTAGCCAATGACGACTCAAAGATCAAGGCCAAAGACTCCGCCATCTCCTCCCTAGCTTCCCAGAAATCCTCGGAAAAATCCCATCCGGCCCAGGGGATTTATCTACCTTCACACCTTTTAGGATTGATAACACCTCCTCCTTACTAACCTCAATCCTTTCAAGTCTAATAGCCCATATCTCAGTCTTCTCCTCTACAATATTCTCCTTTTCCTGAGTGAAAACAGATGAGAAATATTTGTTTAGCACCTCTCCGATCAGCACAGGGTCCACACACAACTTCCCACTTCTGTCTTTGACTGGCCCTATTCTTACCCTAGTCATCCTTTTATTCCCCACATACCTATAGAAAGCTTTAGGGTTCTCCTTAATTCTACCTGCTAATGACTGCTCATGTCCCCTCCTTGCTCTTCTTAACTCTCTCTTTAAATCCTTCCTAGCTAATCTGTAACTCTCCATCGCCTCATCTGAACCATCTCGTCTCAATGTCACATAAGCCTCCCTCTTCCGCTGAAGAAGAGATACAATTTCTTTTGTAAACCAAGGTTCCCTTATCTTATCACTTCCTCCCTGCCTGACAGGGACATACCTACCAAAGACACGCAATATCTGTTCCTTAAATCAGTTCCGCATTTCGATTGTCCCCATCCCCTGCATTTTGCTACCCCATTCTATCCCTCCTAAGTCTTGCCTAATCGCATTATAATTGCCCTTCCCCCAACTATAACTCTTGCCCAGTGGCATGTTCCTATTCCTTTCCATCGCTAAACTAAACGTAACCGAATTATGGTCACTCTCTCCAAAGTGCTCACCTACCACTAAATCAAACACCTGGCCTGGTTCATTACCAAGTACCAGATCCAGTGTGGCCTCCCCTCTTGTCGGCCCTTCGACATACTGTGTCAGGAAACCCTCCTGCACACATTGGAGAAAATCCGATCCATCCAACGTACTAGAGTTATAGCCTTTCTAGTCAATGTTGGGGAAGTTAAAGTCTCCCATAATGACCACCTTGTTCCTTTCACTCCTGCCCAGAATCGTTTTGCCGATCCTCTCCTCCACATCTCTGGAACTTTGCGGAGGCCTATAAAAAACTCCCAGCAGTGTGACCTCTCCTCTCCTGTTTCTGACCTCATCCCATGCCACCTTAGTAGACGAGTCCTCATCAAAAGTTCTTTCAGCCACCGTTATACTGTCCTTGACTAACAAAGCCACACCTCCCCCTCTTTTACCACCTTCCCTGATCTTTATGAAAGATCTAAACCCTGGAACCTGCAACATCCATTCCTGACCCTGCTCTATCCACGTCTCCGAAATGGCCACAACATCGAAGTCCCAGGTACCTATCCATGCTGCAAGCTCACCTACTAGGTGGACAATAACTAGGGAACATAACCACATCTTCACTCTGTATTTTGTAATCTGTCTCTATTATCCTCCCTTTATCCTTGAGTGGGCCTACTCTTTCCCTCGTGAAATAACTACACACAGACTGGGTCCCTTCACCAAGGCACCCTTTATTCACTACTGCACAGTACACTGACTGTGGACAGCCAGCTTGGAGTCAGTCATCAGCTGAGGTGATTCTGATCTCCTGGTTATATTGGTCAGCCAAGGCTTCCCTGATTGGCCCAGGTTAACAACCCCAATCAAGAATCTTGTTGTTAATCAGATCAGCCTGGTCCCAATCACTGCACCTAGCTACCCTCTCGCTCCTTATATATGTATAAAATACATTGAGATTCTCCCTAACCCTGCTGGCCAAGGACATTTCATAGCCTCTTTTCGCCCTCCTAACACACCATTTGAGCTCCTTCCTTCTTTCTCTATATTTTCAAGGACTTTGTCTGCCAGTTGCCTAGACCTTAAGTATGCTTAAGTATGTTTTTTGCTCAAGGAATTCATGTAACCCATTTATATTAATTTGTTGTTTGCATTTCTAATTTATAATTACCTGAAAAGTTCAAAATACGGTAGGATCAGACTTTTCCTTCTCCTTTTTACTAAATAACAAACTTGGGATTGTGGCTAAATGAGGCCTTTCAAAAATGCCCCTCATTAAAATGCTTAAACGTTGCGGGAACTGCCTGTTTGTGGAAACGTGAATAAATTCACCTGTTTTTTCTCACCAGGACACTTTTATGACCCCCATTTGACCTTTTGTTATCTTATCTACTAACTCTGTGTGGAGACCGCAAGTCTGGCTGTGAACATCTGCTGTATGTTGTTGCTGCCAACCCCTTTCAGCCACCTTGTGTCAGCTAAAAAGCCCCAGGTGGCCATCTTGTCAACTATAGTCATAGGCCGCTACAACACTGTGCAACAGTGCACACCACTAAAGTACTTCATTGGTGCTAATACACTTTTGGATTTCATCAGTTATGAAAGGCTTTATCAGCGGTCTTTTTTTTCTCCTCAACATAAAAACACAATCGATGGTTTCTTGAACGACAGCAGCATGGACCCCAGTGAAAATCTAACGGCTTCAAAAAACAAGTAAATAAATCATTGGAGAAATGAAAGGGGAAAGGAAAGGAAGCTGCTGACTTTGTAATGTCCTCCTTTGAAAGGGCACTGTATGCTGTACATTTACATTCAAAGATATAGCAACATATTCTATTAATCCATCAGCCTAACCTGTTCCATAACATACTCGCAGTTTCTGAGGTCTCAGAGATATAACTGAACTGGAGACCAGTGCTCAGTTTCATTTAAAAGACACTTTACCAGACTTGAATGTAGAAAAAATACTCAACTGAGGTCTTTTAAACGAAGACAAGTGTGATGGGGTCGATATGAAAAAAATGCTTTTACTTGTGGGCAGACTAAAACTGGGGTCCACGCATATGAGAAAGTCAGTAATAACCCTAAACAGAGACTTGAGGAAAGTTACTTAGCAAAAATGGTAAGAATACAGAACTCATTACCACAGTGAGTGAATGAAATCTACTGACATTATCATCCAACATGTGTCAGCTTCTATGAATCCTCAGGTTTCATCTCCAATCCATTTACAGGACACTGCCATACTTCAGTGCTGCATCTTGGGCTGCACTCGTACCTCTCAGTGTAATGCTTCATCAAGGACACTGTGAACTCAGGGACATACACCCAGCTCATAGCATTCACTCAATCTGAGCCTACCTCGATGCTCACAGAAACCTTGCCTTGGATTGCCTTGCATTGCTGTCTTGAGCTTGGCCCCCTCAGTGAGCAATATCAGCTTATACTACTGCTACCTGGACGTGCTGTTTAGTGCAGATAAGCCGAGATGCTTGAATTGGTTGTCAACAGACCTCAGTCACGTTAAGGTGGAACGCTTTTGAACCGGGTTTCCCAGCACAGTAAGTCAAGGGCAGCCTCCGCTATCAGTCCAAATTCTGCTAAGGGTGGCCAAAGTAAAGATTTGCCATTAATAAGGGATGAGGAACTGATGACAGGCAGCATACCACCATCTTGACTCCTCCTCTCTTGTGGCTGTTTTCATCAAGGAATGAGAGAGAAGCAGGCATTACAGGAGATGAAAGTACAGGTATTACTGTTGGTTTTGGTACGGACATGTCCCAAATGGTGAGCAGGCAACACAGGGCATGTGGGTTAGTGGTGTCGGTGTTTAGGGTGGGTGACAGCAAGATATTGCAGGCAAGAGTGAGACTTGGTAGGAAGTGGATACAGTGGCAGAGATGAAATGAGTATGAGGTAATGGAAAGAAGATTGTGGAACTTACCCTGGCAGACTGGAGAAGGTCAGTGATCTTCTTCCTACATTGCTGTGCATTCTTCCAAGTAGCTGAGGGTGCTTTAAATTGGGTGGCAACTTTGGACCAGGCTGGCATGTTCTGGCATTGTGGACTTCACTGCTGGTCATGAGGGAGGAAGAAGTCCCACATTGACTCCAACCTGTCCAGCAGGACCTCCAGGATCCTTCCTGAAGAGCACATTCACCGTCAGCTGTGCCTAGGGTGAATGTCAGGAACTGTGCAGGATATCTCTGGACTGATGGAGCTTGTCCAGGTACACAATGGGTTTTTAAACATGGCACTGGTGCAAGGATGGTTGCCCATGAATTCTCGGATATCTGCTGAATGCTGAGTTGTTCCAGGAATGGATAATTAGATGGAAATTGGATGTGAGATGCTATAGGTGGATAATTAATGAGGTGAGTTTAGTAGGTTCCAGTGAGACAACTCACAGTACTTCACGGTGTAAAGCCCTCTAAAAAACTGAAATGCAACTCGGACTGAACGAAATAAAATACAATTCGGTCCACAGTTGTCATTCTTGAGACTGGCTTTTATTTGCAGATTTTGAATTGAATTTAAATTGCACCAGCTGATGCAGTGGGATTTGAACCTATTCTCCCAGAGCATTAGCTTGAGTTTCTTGATTATTAACTCAATAACATTACCATTATGCCACCATTTCCTTGGCATCACTTGTAGGTATTTTCATGTGTACACTGACAACACTTGCCACTAACTCACCACCATCTCTTTAAAGTACTCCACTTTTGCTCAGTTACCAGACCTTATCAAGTTTATCTGACATCCAATAATGGATAACAAGAAATTTCCTCCAATTAAATACTGGCAAGACTAAAACCTTTGTTTTTGATACCTCCACCAAACTCTAATCTCGAACTATTGATCCCATCCTTCTTCCTGGCAATAGTCTGTGATTAACAAGCCTGTTAGCAACCTTGATTTTTTTTTTGATTTTGTTCAAGCAACCTTGAACTGCAGCATGTGCTATAGGTAGACCCACAATGCTGTTACAGAGGAAACTCTATGATTGACCCAGCAACAGTGAAGGAATGGCAGTATATATCCAAATCAGGATGGTGAGTAGTTTGGAGGGGAACTTCCAGGTGGTGATGGTCTCATGTCCCAGCTGCCCTTGTTGTTCTAATGGAAATGGTTGTGCATTTGGAGGGTGCTGTCTACGGATCTTTTGTGGATTTCTGCAGTGCATCTTGTAGATCGTACACAGTGCTGCTACTGAGCATCAGTGGTGGAGGGAATGAATGTTTGTAGATGTGGTGTCAGTCAAGAGGATTGCTTTATCTTGGATGGTGTCAAGCTTCTTGAGTGTTGTTGGAGCTGCATTCATCCAGGCGAGTGGGAGTATTCCATTACGTTCCTGACTTGTGCTTGTAGAAGATGGATAGAGTTTAGGGAGTCAGGAGGTAGGTTACTTGCTGCTGTATTCCTAACCTCTGACCTGTTCTTGTAGCCATTGTGTTTATGTGATGAGTTCAGTTGAGTTTCTGGTTAATGATAACTCCCAGGATGTTGATAGTGGGGGATTCAGTGATGGTTACACCATCGAATGTCTGGGGCAGTGTTACAGATTGCCTGTTATTGAAAATGGACATAATCTGGTATTGGTAGAATCCAAAAGTTCTTTGCCACTCGTCAACCCAACCCTGGGCATTGTCCAGGTCTTGCTGTATTTGGACATGGACTGCTTCAGCATCTGAGGAGTCATGAATGGTAATGAACTCTGTGCAATCATCAGCAAATAACCCCACTTCTGACCTTATGGTGGAGGGAAGGTCATTGTTAAAGCAGCTGAAGATGGTTGAACCTTGGACACTACCCTAGGAACTCCTGCATAGTCTTTGAGCTGAGATGACTGACCTCCAACAACCTGAATCATCACCCTATGTGCCAAGTGTAACTCTAATCAGCATGGAGTTTGCTCCTGGATTTGCACTGATTTCAGTTTAGGACTCTTTGATGCCAAAGGCTGTCACTCTTGCCTCACTTCTGGAATTCAGCTGTTCATCCATGTTTGAGCCAAGACTGTGATGAGAGTGCTTTTTTACAGCAGAGAGCGGCAGGAGCTGGGCGGAAGCGAGGTCGGAGCGGAGAGGCTGTCGGGAAGGTAAGTGTTTTGCTATTTAAGCACTTACCTCGAAGCTAGTGGTCCTTTTTAAGTAGATGTGTTCTCAGCCCCAGGTCCGACACAGCAGGGCCTCCCTCCCACCCTCCTCCTCTAACCTAATTAAGAGTCCACAGACTTGCAGCAGGAAGACGGGAACGTCAATCAGTGGCCTACAGGAAAGGTGAGTCACCACTTTAAGATTTAAAAAAAAACTTACCTCGACCGGCGGAGCCCTCCATTTCTGTTCCAGCAGCAGGAAGAGCGGGAGCTCTTACCAAGAAGGACACTCGTGTGTTGTTAAGGTAAGGCTTTTCAATTTATATTTCTTGTGTATCGTGAGATTGATTAGAAGTTTAGTTTAATTGGTTAATTGAATAAGACCGTAGCAGAGAAGTACTAGGAATTATTTAATACATAAATTGTAAAAGTTAACTAAATAAGTAGTTATGGCTGGACAGGTGATGTGCTGTAGCTGTATGATGTGGCAGCTGGCTGATCCCATTGTGAATGGCAGCGACCACATCTGCAGCAAGCGTTGGTTGCTGGAGGAACTCCGGATCAGAATTAATGATCTGGAATCTGAGCTTCAAACTCTGCGGCACATTCGGGAGGGGGATAGTTACCTGGAAACTTTGTTTCAGGAGGCAGTCACACCCGGTAGATTAAGAAATTCAAATTCAATAAGTGTTCAGGGACAACAGGGTGTGACTGTAAGTGAGGCAAGTAGGGGGATTTTGAGTTCAGGAGTGCAGGAGCCGCAGCCCTTGACCTTGTCCAACAGGTATGAGATTCTTGTTCCCTGTACGGATGAGGGAAAGGGCTGTGGACAGGATGAGCCAGCTGACCACGGCACCATGGTGCAGAAGGCCATTCAAGAGAGGGGAGCAAAAAGACAAGTAGTTGTTATAGGGGATTCTATAGTTAGGGGGACAGATAGTATCCTATGCAGGCCGGATCAGTAGTCCCGCATGGTGTGTTGCCTGCCCGGTGCCAGGGTGCAGGACATCTCCGACCGGCTTGAAAACATATTGGAGCGGGAGGGGGAGGATCCAGTTGTTGTGGTCCACGTTGGGACTAACGACATAGGCAAAGCTAGGGTAGAGGGTCTGTTCAGGGATTATCAAGCACTAGGAAGGAAATTGAAGTACAGGTCCTCAAGGGTCATAATCTCCGGATTACTGCCCGAGCCACGTGCCAATTGGCATAGGGATAAGAAAATTAGGGAAGTAAACACGTGGCTAAGGGAGTGGTGTGGGAAAGAGGGATTCCATTTCATGGGGCATTGGCATCAGTTTTGGAACCGGGGGGATCTGTACCGTTGGGACGGTCTCCACCTGAACCGATCTGGAACCAGTGTTCTAGCGAAAAGAATAAATAGGGTTGTCAGTAGGACTTTAAACTTCTGAGTCGGGGGGGAGGGAAAGCGACAGGGTGTATGGAGTTAAATGGAAAGATAAGCAGCAGGAAAAGCCTGTGAGCAGGTGGGTTTAAGCTCGAGGCAGACCAGGAATGCAGCAAAAAGGAAGGATAACTTAGGACATTTTATGATTTCCAATAATGATAAGAAAGTTAGCATTAAGGCACTTTACCTAAATGCTCATAGCATTCGTAACAAAGTAGATGAATTAATGGCACAAATCATCTTGAACGATTATGATGTGGTAGGCATCACAGAGACGTGGTTGCAGGGGGTTCAGGACTGGCAGTTAAACATCCAAGGATTTACAACTTATTGAAAAGACAGGGAGGTGGGCAGAGGGGGTGGGGTTGCCTTGTTAGTTAAGAATGAAATCAAATCAATAGAACTGAATGACATAGGGTCAGATGATGTGGCGTCTGTGTGGGTGGAGTTCAGGAACCACAAAGGCAAAAAAACCATAATGGGAGTTATGTACAGACCTCCTGACAGTGGTCAGGACCAGGGTGCAAGATGCACCAGGAAATAGATAGGGCAGGTCAGAAAGGCAAGGTCACGGTGATCCTGGGGGACTTCAATATGCAGGTGGACTGGGTGAATAATATTGCCGGTGGATCCAAAGAAAGGGAATTCATGGAATGCCTACAAAAAGGATGGCTTTTTGGAACAGCTTGTGATGGAGCCCACAAGGGAGCAGGCTATTCTGGACTTAGTGCTATGTAATGAGCCAGACTTTATAAAAGACCTTAAAGTAAGGGAACACTTAGGAGGCAGCAATCATAATATGGTAGAGTTCAGTCTGCGGTTTGAAAGAGAGAAGGCAAAATCGGATGTAATGGTGTTACAGTTAAATAAAAGTAATTACAGGGGCATGAGAGAGGAACTGACGAAAATCGACTGGAAGCAGAGCCTAGCGGGGAAGACAGTAGAACAACAATGGCAGGAGTTTCTGGGTGTAATTGAGGACACAATATGGAGGTTCATCCCAAAGAAAAGAAAGATTATCCAGGGGAGGATTAGACAGCCATGGCTGACAAAGGAAGTCAAGAAATGTATCAAAGGAAAAGAGACAGCCTATATAGTGGCCAAGAGCACTAGGAAATCAGAAGATTGAGAAGGGTACAAGAACAAACAGAGGATAACAAAGAGAGAAATAAGGAAGGAGAGGATCAAATACGAAGGTAGGCTAGCCAGTAATATTAGAAATGATAGTAAAAGTTTCTTTCAATACATAAGAAACAAACGAGAGGCAAAAGTAGACATTGGGCCGCTCCAAACTGATGCTGGAAGGCTAGTGAAGGGAGATAAGGAAATAGCTGAAGAACTTAATAAGTATTTTGCGTCAGTCTTCACAGTGGAAGACATGAGTAATATCCCAACAATTAAGGAGAGTCAGGGGGCAGAGTTGAGTATGGTAGGCATTACAAAAGAGAAAGTGCTAGAAAAACTAAAAGGTCTAAAAATTGATAAATCTCCTGGCCCCGATGGCTGCATCCTAGAGTTCTGAGGGAGATGGCTGAGGAAATAGCAGAGGTGTTGGTTGTGATCTTTCAGGGGAGTCAGGGGAAGTCCCAGAAGATTGGAAAATCGCTGTTGTAACCCCCTTGTTTAAGAAAGGATCAAGACAAAAGATAGAAAATTATAGGCCGATTAGCCTAACCTCGGTTGTTGGTAAAATTCTAGAATCTATCGTTAAGGATGAGATTTCTAAATTTTTGGAAGTGCAGGGTCGGATTAGAACAAGTCAGCATGGATTTAGTAAGGGGAGGTCGTGTCTGACAAACCTGTTAGAATTCTTTGAGGAGGTAACAAGTAGGCTAGACCAGGGAAACCCAGTGGATGTTATCTATCTAGACTTCCAAAAGGCCTTTGATAAGGTGCCTCACGGGAGGCTGCTGAGTAAGGTGAGGGCCCATGGTGTTCGAGGTGAGTTACTGGCATGGATTGAGGATTGGCTGTCTGACAGAAGGCAGAGAGTTGGGATAAAAGGCTCTTTTTCGGAATGGCAACCGGTGACAGGTGGTGTCCCGCAGGGTTCAGTGTTGGGGCCGCAGCTGTACACCTTATATATTAATGATCTGGATGAAGGGACTGGGGGCATTCTGGCGAAGTTTGCTGATGATACGAAGTTGGGTGGACAGGCAGGTAGTACGGAGAAGGTGGGGAGGCTGCAGAATGATTTAGACAGTTTCGGAGAGTGGTCCAGGAAATGGCTGCTGAAATTCAACGTGAACAAATGCGAGGTCTTGCACCTTGGAAAAAAGAATACAGGCATGGACTATTTTCTGAGCGGTGAGAAAATTCATAAAGCCGAAGTACAAAGGGATCTGGGAGTGCTGGTCCAGGATTCTCTAAAGGTTAACTTGCAGGTTGAGTCTGTGATTAAGAAAGCGAATGGAATGTTGTCATTTATCTCAAGAGGGTTGGAATATAAAAGCAGTGATGTGCTTCTGAGACTTTATAAAGCTCTAGTTAGGCCCCATTTAGAATACTGTGTCCAATTTTGGGCCCCACACCTCAGGAAGGACATAGTGGCACTGGAGCGTGTCCAGCGGAGATTCACATGGATGATCCCTGGAATGGTAGGCCTAACATACGATGAACGGCTGAGGATCCTGGGATTGTATTCATTAGAGTTTAGAAGGTTGAGGGGAGATCTAATAGAAACTTACAAGGTAATACATGGCTTAGAAAGGGTGGACTCTGGGAAGTTGTTTCCGTTAGGTGGGGATACTAGGACCCATGGGCACAGCCTTAGAATTAGAGGGCGTCAATTTAGAATGGAAATGAGGAGACATTTCTTCAGCCAGAGAGTGGTGGGCCTGTGGAATTCATTGCCACGGGGCGCAGTGGAGGCCGGGACGTTGAATGTCTTCAAGGCAGAGATTGATAAATTCTTGACCTCGCAAGGAATCAAGGGCTACGGGGAGAGTGTGGGTAAGTGGAGTTGAAATGCCCATCAGCCATGATTAAATGGCGGATTGGACTCGATGGGCGAATGGCCTTACTTCCACTCCTATGTCTTATGGTTTTATGGAGATCAGGAGATGAGTGGGCCTGGAGAAATCTAAACTGAGCATCAGTGAGTAGGTCATTGCAGAGTAGTTTCCTGTGATAGCACCATTGATGATGTCTTCTGTCAATTTCCTGATGATCAAGAGTAGCCTGATGGAGCAGGGTTGGCTGGGTTGGATTTGTCCTGCTGTCTGTATTGGACATGCCTAGGCAATTTTCCACATTGTTGGGTAGATGCCAGTATTGTAGCTGTACTGGACAGTTTGGTGAGGAAAGCAGCAAGTTCTGGAGCACCGGTCTTCAGTACTATTTCTGGAATGTTGCCAGGGCTCATAGCCATTGCAGTGTCCAGTGTCTCCAACTGTTACATGATATCATGTAGACGAAATTGAATTAGTTAAAGTAGCATCTGTGATGCTGGGGACCTCTCTAGGAGGTCGAGATGGATCATCTACCTGGCATTTCTTGTTGAAGGTTGTTGCTAATGCTTCAACCTTATGTTTTGCACTGGGGTGTTGGCTCTTCTATCATTAAGGATGGGAATATTTGTGGAGCCTTCTCCTCCAGTAATTATTCACCACTATTCTCAACTGGATGTGGCAGGACTGCAGAGTTTAGATCTGATCACTTGGTTGTGAGAATGCTTAGCTCTGACTAAACTTGCTGCTTATGCTGTTGGCATGCAAGTAGTCCTGTTTGGTAGCTTCACCAGGTTGTCACCTCATTCTTATATTTGCTTGGTGCTGCATCCGGCATGCCCTCCCACACTCTACATTAAACCAGGGTTGATCCCTTGACTTGTTGATAATGGTTGAATGGGGGATATGTTGTGTCTTTATGATGCAGATTGTGTTGATAGCCCTCAGGGCCTCATGGATGCCTACTCTTCAGTTGCTAGATCTGAATGTGATCTCGCACCTGATCAGAATGCGATGTCTGTCCCGTTTAGCACAGTGATTGTGCTTCACAGCACAATGGAGAGTATTCTCAGTTTGAAGGCAGGACTTTGTCTCAACAAGGACAATGTGGTGGTCACTCTTGCCAATATCATCATGGACAGATTTATCTCTAGCAGGCAGATTGTTGACGATGATGTCAAATACGTGATGATATCACATTTTATTCTGAGATAGACACTCAAATCCGTATATGTGCCATCTTGAAGAATGCCTATTCCCACTTTGGGAAAGTGCATTGATATTTGAGCCCCAGTGCTCCCAGGGTCATCACAAGAGTTAATGCTTTAATCAAATTACAACTTTACAATCCCATGATCTAAGGTTAGCTGAAAACACTAACTAACCTCTGCATTTGTATGAAACTGCTACTTATTACAAAGAAATCAACTCTAACCACAAGCAAGAAAATTATGAATTATCAATATATGAATCTACTAGCTGGAATTCTGAACCCATTATTAAACCCCTACATACAGATGGAAACAAACAAAATCATTGATGTTATGGAGAAAAATATATTGGGGAAACAGAGCCACACAGCGACCCACTACATTACAACCTTAGAGGTGAGGTGAGAATGACTGCCTTTGATATCAAGCCACATTTGCATCAAGGAGCTCTAGCAAAGCTAAACTCAATGGGAATCAAGTGTAAAAGTCTCCACTGGTTGGAATCTTGCGCCAAGTTAAATGGGTGTGTTTGTGGCAGATTAGTCATCTCAGCTCCAGGACATCTTTGCAGGAGTTCCTCAACTGCTTTATTAATGACCTTCCCGTCATCATAAGATCAGAAGTGGGGATGATCACTGATGATTTCTCAACGTTCAGCATCATTTGTCACTCCTCAGATACTGAAGTAGTCCATATCCAATTGCAGCAAGACCAAGACAGTATCTAGGTTTGGACTGGCAAATGGCAAGGCACATTCATGCCGTACAAGTGCCAGGCAATGAACATCTTCAATATGAGTGAATCTAAACATCTTTGACATTCAAAGGCATTGCCATCGCTGAATTGCGCAGTATCAACATCCTGGGAGTTATCATTGAATAGAAACTCAACTGGACTTTACATACTTATAAAGTGAATACAAAAACAGGCCAGAGGCTAGGAATCATGCAGTATGTAACTAAGCATCTGATCCCAAAAGTCTATCCGCCATCTACAAGGCATAAGTCAGTTGTGTTATTGAATATTTCCCACTTGCCTGGATGAGTACAGTTCTAACAACACTAAAGAGACTTGTCATTACCCAGTACAAAGCAGCCTGCTTGATTGGCAACACATCCACAAACACACAGTCCCTCCACCACCAACATTCAGTAGCAGCAGACTGTACCATCTTCAAGGTGGACCTCAGAAATTCACTAGGGTTCCTTAAACAGCACCTTCCAAACCCACAACCACCACGATCTAAAAGTAAAAGAGCAGCGGTCAAATGTAAACACCACCATATTGTATTTATAAATATAATTTTTTTTTTTGAAATTATGAATTTCTTAATAATGTGTCTTGTCAAGTTGTCTTGGTGAACAATATCCAAAGCAGTGGATTTAAAAGAGTGAAACATATCATCTCTAAATATTAATATTAAACAGATGTCTAGCTGGTGTTAGAGATAAAAGGTACTGCAGATGCTGGAGAATCCGAGATAACAAGCATGGGGCTGGATGAACACAGCAGGTCAAGCAGCATCATAGGAGCAGGAAAACTTGACGTTTCGGGCCTAAACCCTTCATCAGAAACCCTTCTGATGAAGGGTTTA
>JAHRHZ010000085.1:4689826-4718556 GCA_024137785.1 Ginglymostoma cirratum | reverse complement strand
CCTTCATCAGAAACCCTTCTGATGAAGGGTTTAGGCCCGAAACGTCAAGTTTTCCTGCTCCTATGATGCTGCTTGACCTGCTGTGTTCATCCAGCCCCATGCTTGTTGTCTAGCTGGTGTTATTTATGTTCTGATGCATTTCCAGTGTTTCTGATGCATCAGTGCAATCGAGAGATAGAATTTGCCTATCTACTGACTGCTTACAAGTGACTTTCTCAATATTTCAGGGGAGGTCATTGAAAAGTGTAATTAAGCCCTGAAGGACTTTGATTGCTTGGCAATCTGTACAGAGCTGTAGTTTTCTCTTTGGATAGAACCAAACACATTATCAAACATTGACAATTCTTTATTCCATGAGGGAACTTAACTTTAGATAAACCCATCTGTTCCAATTTGGACTCTTTCCCAATTCCTAACTCACACACATCAACAATCACAGTTCTTATATGCTGTCCCACATTTCCTCTAACAACCTTAAAGACTGAGGCACAACTGGAATGGAGTGATACAAAACAAAGTGAAATATCCTTTACTATGCCCCCTCTGCCCCCGATACTACGTTCCATTGTCTACTTCTAAGTGCATCAAATAGTGCATTGTCATTCAGGCTAAAATTGGAAGAGAAATCTAGTTAAATGTTAGATAATTTCACATGAGCAGTACAACTACAGACTCAAACATTGCTTCAGACCTTTGAAGCAGAATAATGCCATTCTTTTCAGTGAGCCCCTTAATGGCTGATTGTTTTACCTGTGTGATTACAGTGAAGTATTTTTGGTCACCTCAGCTGGAAATAGGCATTGTAAAGGAGGGGACTTATCCTCTGATACAAAATCCCAATTGACATCTAGTTTTCTGTTATTCCAAAGCCAGGTTTCAGATTTTAGATAAACAACATGATACAAAGGGCTAAATCTTACTTGGTTCTTTAACTTTCAAGGAGGGTTTCCTGCTATGAGACCTAGTGATTTTTGTTAGAATACTGCATTAACTACCTAGTGTGCTCCAACATTGCCTTCCTTTCAGATGCAACCTCTCCCACTTTTAATAACAAGGGTATTGGTATTGCTGTGATAAAGAGTCATAGAGCCATACAGCATGAAAACAGACCCTTTGGTCCAACTAGTCCACACTGACCATGTTCCCATGCTAAACTTGTCCCACCTGCCTGCATTTGGCCCATCTTCCTCCAAACCTTGCCTATGCACGTACTTATCCAAATGTCTTTTAAATGTTGTAACTGTATCTGCATCCACCACTTCCTCTGGCAGTTAATTCCACATACTGACCACCCTCATGTCCCTTTTAAATCTTTCTCCTTTCACTTTAAAAGTATGCCGCATAGTTTTGAACTCACTCACCTTAGGGAAAAGACCTTTGCTATTTACCTTATCTATGCCCCTCATGATTTTATAAACCTCTATAAGGTCACCTGTCAACCTCCTACGCTCCAATGAAAAAAGCCCCAGCCTATCCAGCCTATTTTTATAATTCGAACTCTTCATTTCCAGCAACATCCAGGTAAATCTTTTCTGAACACTTTCCAGCAATATCCTGCCCGTAACTGGGTGACCTGAACTGGACATAGTACAACAGAAGAGGCATCATCAACATCCTGTACAACCTCAACATGAGGAGCCAACTCCTATACTGAAAAGTCTGAGCAATGAAGGCAAGCGTGATACATGCCTTCTTAGCCACCCTGTCTACCTGTGATGAAAATTTTGAAGAATTATACACCTGAACCCCTAGATCTCTTTGTTCTACAACAGAGCTTTACCATTAATTGTGTAAGTCCTTCCCTTGTTCGTTTTACTGAAATGCAATACCTTGCATTTATCCAAATTAAACTCCATCTGTGACTCCTCAGTCCATTGACCCAATTGACCATGACCTCTTTGTAAACTTAGATAACCTTCTTCACTGTTCGCTATACCACAATTTTGGTGTCATCCGCAAAATTACTAAACATGCCTCCTATATTCTCATCCAAATTATTTACATAAATGACAAACAAAAGTGGACCCAGTGCTGATCTCTATGGAACAGTGCTGATAGCAGGCCTCCAGTTTGAAAAACAACCATCCACCACCACCCTCTGTCTTCCACCCTAAAGCTAATTTTGTATGCAATTGGCAAGCTCACCCTGAATCCCATGTGATGAACTTTACTAATTAGTCTATCGTGTGGAACCAAGGCAAAGACTTTATTGAAGTCCAAGTAAACAATATCTACTATTCTGCCCTCATCAATCTTTTTGATTACTTCCTCAAAAAACTCAATCAAGTTTGTGACTGATGCTTTCCCTCACACAAAACCATGCTGACTATCCTTAATCATTCGTTGCCTCTCCGAATACAAATCATATCTTTCAACATCACCTCCAACAACTTTACCCACCACCGATGTCAGACTCACAGATCTATAGTTCTCAGATTTTTTCTTACAGCCTTTCTTCGATAAAGGGACAACATTAGCCACCCTCCAGTGCTCCGGCATCTCTGCACATACTGACATCTTTGATGCTGGTGCCATCTTGTTCTTGAGCAAACACTAGCTGTCCAGAGCACCCTTCAATGTTCAATATTGTGGCATAGCATCTCCAAACCGATGTTCTTCATGGCACATTGATGGCACAGCTGACACTTTCTTGCATGTAGATCTGCACATTCCTAGTTATATAGCTTTTTAAGTGCCAGACCACACGACTCACCAATCCAGCAAGCCTCTCTAAGTCTATGCTATGCTTTCCTGAATGTCCACCTTAGCTCAGGTCTTATCAGTGATAAATGTGGGGCCTGACACTGCTGAGCTCTATCATGCACAAGATTCTGTTCTTCCTGGTGAATATCCTCATTGTCCTGTTTGGAAAACTGATCCTGCTCTCCCAGCTTGTCAGCAGCTATCACATTCCTTCTTTGCTCTAATTGTGCAGAACATAACATGTGCTGTAAGGTTTTGGAGTAGATTTGTAGTTCGGGTTGTGGGTGTTGAGGTTGGTTGGCTCGCTGAGCTGGTTTGGTGTTCCGCAGACTTTTCGTTACCGTGCTTGGTAACATCCTCAGTGCAGCCTCTGATGAAACGTCGGTGTGTTTTCCCACCTGGCTTTTAAACTCTGGGGTCTGTTGCGATGGGTTGCCTCACTTCCGGGTTTCCTCCGTGGTGCTGTTTGTAGCCCTTGTCTCCTAGCATCCCTCGTAGTAAGGCATCTTGATACTCAAACAAAGGAACACATGCATTCTCAAGGATTTGGGAATCATGGCAGTACTCAGAGTATCGCTGATCACATAAACATTGATGGAATGGAACATTTTTCTATTGATGAACTCAGTTACCTTATGTATCAGCATATGATATTCTCTGAAGAAGAATCAGTAGATCTGAAATGTTGGCTCTGCATTCTGTTCATGGAAGCTGCCAGACCTGCTGAGTTTCTCCAAGAATTTTCATTTTCTGCAGTTACATGATCAGTGTAAATGTTATTTCAAAGAGTCATACAGCATAGTACCTCCACCCTCAGCCCACCACACCTACTCACTAACAAGCCCCAAACTACACCAGTCCCATTTACCTACACTTGGTCCATTGCCTACTAAGCTTCGACATTTTAAGTACTCATCCAGGTGCTTTTTAAATGTTGCGAGAGTACTTGCCTCCATCGCACTTGCAGGCAGCATGTTCCATGCTTCTGCTGCCACCTTTGTGAAAAAAAACTTTCCTTAGATTTCCTCTAAACACTTGCTCCTCACCTTAAACTTATGCCCTCTGGCTTTCAACATGAGAGAAATATTGTTGTGAACTACCCTATATCTAATCCTCATAATTTTGTATACCTTAGTCAGATCCCCCTCAGCCACCTATGCTCCAGGGTAAACAGACCCAGTCTATCCAATCTCTCCTCATATTTCAGACTTTCTATCCCAGGTGAATCTCCTGTGCACCCTCTCCAGGGCAATTATGTCCTGCCAATGCAGTGGCAAGCAGAACTAAAGATAGTACGCCATCTGTGGTTTAACCAAGGTTTTATAATGTTGTAACAAGACTTTCCTGCTCCTATATTCTACACCTGGCTAATTAAGGCATGCATCCCTTTGCCTTCTTCACAATCCAATCTCCCCACACTGATGCCTTCAGGGATTCATGGACTTATCTACCAAGGCCCCTTTATTCCTCAAGATTCCCTAGGGACTGATCATTCGTTGTGTATATCCTTCCCTTATTAGACCTCCCAGACCTTGCACTTATCAGGATTAAATTCCAACTGCCATTGCTCTCCCCAATTTACCAGCTGATCAACATCAGACTGTAGCCTTAGACCATCCTCCTCACTATCAATAACACCACCAATTTTCATGTATCTGCAAACTTACTAATTATACCGTCTCCATACACATCCAAGTTGTTAATGTATATAAAACACAGCAGGGATCCCAGCACTGGTCACTGTAGTACACCACTGGTTACAAGCTTCCAATCACCTAAACAGCACTCTATCATCACCCTTTGCCTCCTATTTGGAAGCCAATTTTGGATCCAGTTTGCCAAAATGCCTTGGATCCCATGGGGCTGTTACCTTTTGGATGAGCCATCCATGTGGAAGCATGTCAAAGGCCTTACTGAAGTCCATTTAAACCACATCAACTGCATTACCCTTATCAATATATTTAGTCACCTTTTCAAAAAAACTCGACTAAATTAGTCAGACAGAAGTTCCCTCCAACAAATCTGTGCTGACTATTCTCAATCAATTCTTGCCTTTCCAAATATCAATTAATTCTGTCCCTCAAATTTTTTCCAATAATTTCGCCACCACTGATGTCAAACTAACTGGTCTGTATTTACCTGGCCTATCCCTGCTGCCCTTTTGAATAAAGGAACCACATTAGCTATCATCCAGTGATCACACTTCACCTGTAGCCATTGAAATATTAAATATTTCCACTAGGGACCCAGCAATCTCCTTCCTTCCCTCCCATGGCAACCTGGGATACGCCTCATCAGGCCCTGGGGATTTATGAACCTTTTTGCTTGCTAAAGCATCTAATACTTCCTCCTTATTTATCTTAACAGGCTCTAGAATCCTGCCCCCAATTGAAACCTCCAGCTACAATGTCTTTCTTCTTACAGATGAGAAATATTCATTTAAGGATTCACCCACATCCTCTGGCTCCTTGCAAAAATTGCTCCTTTGGACTTTAATCAAGCCTACACTTTCCCTAGTAATCCTCCTGCTCTAAGTATACTTATAAAATACTTTAAGAGTTTTCTGTAATTCTGTCTGCCAAAGGTAATTAGTGGCCTCTCTTTGTCTTCCTAATTTCTTTTATAAGCACCCCACTAAACTTTCTATATTCCTCAAGTGCCTCTGTTGTTCTTAATTATCTGTACCGAACATATGTTTCCTCCTAGATAACAAGGCGTGGAGCTGGATGAACATAGCAGGCCAAGCAGCATCATAGCAGCAGGAAAGCTTGACATTTCGGGCCTAGACCCTTCATCAGAAATGGGGGAGGGGAAGAGGGTTCTGAAATAAATAGGGAGAGAGGGGGAGGCAGATAGAAGATGGATAGAGGAGAGGATAGGTGGAGAGGAGACAGACAAGTCAAAGAGGCGGGGATGGAGCCAGTATAGGTGAGTGTAGGTGGGGAGGTAGGGAGGAGATAGGTCAGTCCAGGGAGGATGGACAGGTAATACTAACCTCCTCCTGCCCCCTTGAAGAAAAATACTAACCTCTTCCCGCCCCCTTGAAGAAATAAATTCCGACAGACAAAGGGGGTGGCCATGGGTACCCACATGGGCCCAAGCTATGCCTGCCTCTTTGTAGGTTACGTGGAACAATCCCTCTGCCGTACCTACACTGGCCCGAAACCCCACCTCTTCCTCCGTTACATTGATGACTGTATCGGTGTCACCTCGTGCTCCCACGAGGAGCTCGAGCAGTTCATCCACTTCACCAACGCCTTCCACCCCAACCTTAAGTTCACCTGGACCATCTCTAACACCTCTCTCTCCTTCCTGGACCTCTCTGTCTCCATCTCGGGTAACCACCTAGAAACCGATATCCATTTCAAGCCCACCGACTCCCACAGCTACCCAGAATACACCTCCTCCGACCCACCTTCCTGCAAAAATGCCATCCCCTATTCCCAATTCCTTCGCCTCCACCACATCTGCTCCCAGGATGAGGCATTCCACTCCCGTACATCTCAGATGTCCTCATTCTTCAAGGACCGCAACTTCCCCCCTACAGTGGTCGAGAACGCCCTTGACTGTGTCTCCCGCATTTCCCGCAACTCATCCCTCACACCCCATCCCCGCAATAACAACCAAAAAAGAATCCCCCTTGTCCTCACGTACCACCACACCAACCTCCAGATCCAACGCATCATCCTCCAACACTTCCGTCAACTGCCATCCGACCCCACCACCAAAGACATTTTTCCCTCCCCACCCTTATCTGCTTTCTGGAGGGACCACTCTCTCCGTGACTCCCTTGTCTGCTCCACACTCCCCACCAGCCCCACCACACCTGGCACTTTTCCCTGCAACCGCAGGAAGTGCTACACCTGCCCCCACACCTCCTCCCTCACCCCAATCCCAGGCCCCAAAAGACTTTCCACATCAAGCAGATGTTCACCTGCACATCTGCCAATGTGGTATACTGCATCCGCTGTACCTGTTGTGGCTTCCTCTACATCGGGGAAACCAAGCGGAGGCTTGGGGACTGCTTTGCAGAACACCTGCGCTCAGTTCGCAACAAACAATTGCACCTCCCAGTCGCGAACCATTTCAACTCCCCCTCCCATTCCTCAGACGACATGTCCATCCTGGGCCTCCTGCAGTGCGACAATGATGCCACCCGAAGGCTGCAGGAACTGCAAATCATATTCAGCCTGGGAACCCTGCAGCCCAATGGTATCAATGTGGATTTCACAAGCTTCAAAATCTCCCCTCCCCCAACCGCATCCCAAAACCAGCCCAGCTCGTCCCCGCCTCCCTAGCCTGTTCTTCCTCTCACCTGTCCCCTCCTCCCACCTCAAGCCCCACCCCCATCTCCTATCTACTAACCTCATCCCACTCCCTTGACCTGTCCGTCCTCCCTGGACTGACCTATCTCCTCCCTACCCCCCCACCTACACTCACCTTTACTGGCTCCATCCCCGCCTCTTTGACTTGTCTGTCTCCTCTCCACCCGTCCTCTCCTCTATCCATCTTCTATCCACCTCCCCCTCGCTCCCTATTTATTTCAGAACCCTCTTCCCCTCCCCCATTTCTGATGAAGGGTCTGGGCCCGAAATGTCAAGCTTTCCTGCTGCTATGATGCTGCTTGGCCTGCTGTGTTCATCCAGCTCCACACCTTGTTGTCTCGGATTCTCCAGCATCTGCAGTACCTATTATCTCTGATATGTTTCCTCCTTTTTTTTCATCAAACTCTCGATATCCCATAATGTCCAGGGTTCCTTATGAAGGCCTTCCCATTCACACAGAAGTGAAGCCAGTTTGGCTATCAAACTTACACTTGCTATGCCAACGCTGAGTATGGCCGTAACCATCTTTTCATTTGGAAGTTGCATTTATTACAACTGCAGATCCTGGAAGGCATAACAGGTTATACTGGACACTCTGAGTACCAGGTTCAGTTTGATTGTCAGGTCACTGGCCCCTGAACCTCCATGTTCTTTCTACACTTCTGGATAGTCAATCTCTACTGAACACTGATGTTCTAATGAACCTCTAATTCTGAGAGAATGCCACCTGGTCCCAGACTGTCCCAGAAGGCAAAACATATTCTTTGTATCTATCCTGTCAAGCCCCCTGAAAATCTTACTTGTTTCAATAGGTCTCCTTCCATTCTTCTAAATGCAATTACTACAGCTCCAACTCATCGGTCTTGCCTCATAAGATTTTTCCTTCAATACTGGGACAGGCAAGTGAACCTTCTCTGGGCTGCCTCCAAAGCTAGTCTATCTTTCCTTCCATAAGGAGCCCAAAACTATTCATAGGAGTCCAGGTGTGGTCTGACTAATGCCTTGTGTGGTTTTAGCAAAACTTCCCTATATTTATACACTGTTCCCTTTGAAATAATGTGATGTTCGTGAGGGGAAATCTTGGCCTCAGGCCCCTGAGGAGACCTCCACAATTCTCATTCTTTTCCCACTGTCAGTCGTGGGATCTTTAACATCCACCCAATAGGATGAACAGAACCCTGGTTTTGACATCTCCCTCAGTATTGACCCTATGACAGTGTAGAGCTTGCTGAGTACCGACCCTCCAACAGTGTTGCACTCCCTCAGTACTGACCCTCCGACAGTGCAGTGTTCTCTCAGCACTGACCCTTTGCCAGTGTGGTGCTCCCTCAGCACTGGCATTGTCTGTGTCAGATTGGATAATTTGGTCCAAACCTTGGAGTGGGGGCTCAAACCTTCTACCTTCTAGTTTTGAAGCCTCATTGCCTTTTTTGAATGATTATTAAGTGTCAGTAACATCATTTGGAAATTCTGAATGGTAAATTCATGAGATGAAATATAGTAAAAGTTTATGTTAATTGAGAGTAAACCAGAGCAGGTCCCTTTAGGAGTTGATGAAAACATAATGAAAACACCTTTGACAATGGCTAGGTGAAACAACTTGAAGAACTATTTACTGAATACAATAAAATTTACATCTCAAATATTTAATAACAAAATAGATCAAAATTCAGCCTCTTTTCTCTAACTTTAATTATCCATCTCCTCCCTCCAAGAAGATTCTCCAAATATTTGAAGAGGTGAGCAAAGACCACCTCGTTGTGGCTTGTCAGAAAATTATAGAAAAAAAATTTAAATATTTTTATTAACATTTTGCATCAGTAAATTTTTCAAGAATTTTCCCAATACTTTTCCAAAAGTTTTCCAAATGTTGTTTAGGCCACAGCCAGAGTATTGTTGCAGTTCTGGAATCCACACTATCGAAGGGATGTGATAGCACTGGAGAGGATGCAGAGGTAACCTACCAGGACATTGTCTGGACTGGAGAGTTTCAGTTACGAAGAGAGAATGGACAGACTGGGGTTGTTTTCTTTAGAGCAGAGGAGATTGAGAGGAGACATGATTGAGATGTATAAAATTATGTGGGGTCTGCATAGGGTAGACAGAAAGAGACTTTTCCCCTTAATGGAGGTATCAATGACCAGGGGGCATTGATTGAAGATACAGGGCAGAAGGTTTAGAGGAGCTGTAAGAAAAGTGTTTTTAGCCAGAGGAGTGTGGGAATCTGGACCTCAGTGCCTGTAAGGGTGGTACCTCAAATGTTTAAGAAGTATTTAGGTGTGCATTTGAAATGCCAAGGCATGTAAGGTATGGAGCAAGTGCTGGAAAGCAAGATTAGAATGATTGGGTGAGAAAGTAAGAACTGTTGATGCTGGAGTCAGAGATAACAAAAGTGGAGCTGGAGGAGCACAGCAGACCAGGCAGCATCAGAGGAGCAAGAAAGCTGATGTTTCAGGTTGGGACCCTTCTTCAGAAATGAAGACCCGAAATGTCAGCTTTCCTGCTCCTGTGATACTGCCTGGCCTGCTGTGCTCCTCCAGCTCCATACTGTGTTATCTCTAGAATAATTGGGTGGTTGTTTTTGTATGGCATCAATGTGATGGGCCAAAGGGCTTTTTTCTGTGCTGTAAATCTCTATGACTCTAAACGTTTTGAGAATAATTTTCCAAAGGTTTTGTAAAGGCTTCACTAAATTTTGAAAACTTTAAAAAAAATTATCAACAAGTTTTGAATGTTTGGCAGAGATAGTAAACTTTGAGGGCAATTAATTTTCCCCATAGTTTTCTCTAACTCTGTGGGATAATTTGGGAGCTAACTGTTTTTACTGCCAGTTTTCTCAAATGAATGACTACCTGTAAGAACAGAAAATGCTGGAAATAATCATCAGATTTGCAGCATCTGTGGAGGAGATTAATGATCACTTTTTATTGGAACTGAAAGGTCACTGACCTGAAACATCAACGTGTTTTCTTTCACCACAGAGGCTGCCAGAGCTGCTGAGTGTTTACATTCCTTTCTGTTTTAATTTCAGATTTACAAATTAACTGTACGCTTTTGTATGATTGTACTTGTTTATGATGAAGTTAGCCTGGACTCTGGAAAGTCTTTCTGATTTTGTGAAAATTGTACCTTAGGATATTCATTAATCTTAACTCCAGAACTCAAGCAAATTCCTGATGCTCAGTCCCAGCAGAAAAATATGTGTGTGCTGAGAGCGCACATTCATAAGGTTTATATTTACAATTTGTACTAGTGATTTAGATGGCTCGCTAATTAGCACTGCTGCCTCAGCATCAGGGACCCGGGTTTGATTCCACACTCGGCCGACAGTTCATGTGGAGTTTGCACATTCTCTCCATGTCTGCGTGGATTTCTTCTGGGTTCTCTAGTTTCCTCCCATAGTCCAAAGATGTTGAGGTTAGGTGGATTGGCCATGCTAAATTGCCTACAGTGTCCAGGGATGTGCAGGCTAAGTAGATTAGCTATACTAAATTGCCCATAGTGTTCAGGAGTCTGTAGATTAGTTGTGTTAGCCATGGGAAATGCAGGGCTATAGGGAAAGGGGCCGGGGATGTGGATGGGTTTGGGTGCAGTGTTCTTCAGAGGGTCGGTGTGGACTTGTTTGGCTTAATGGCGGAGTTTGCAAATATGCTACGGTGTGATTTGGACAAGTTCAGGGAGTAGGCAGATGAAGCATAATGTGAGGTTATAAACTTTGGTATCAAAAACAGGAAAGCAGATTGTTATCTCATTGGGAAAGCGGAGATGCAGTAAAATCTGAAGGCCCTTGTACACTACTCGCTGAAAGAAATTATGCAGGTGCAACAGGTGTTGAAAAAGGCAAATGGTGTGTTGGCCTCCATAGTCAGAGGCTCTGAGTACAGGAGCAGGAGCTTTGGTGAGACAACACCCAGAGTATCGTGAGCAGTTTTGGTCTTCTTACCTGAGGAAGGATGCTCTGGCAAGTGAGTGCAACAAGTGAGTGCAAGTGAGTGTCAGCCTGACTCCTGGACTGACATTTAAGAGTTTGTGCAGTTAGGACAATATTCACTGGATTTTTGAAGAATTGAAGGGGTTTTCACAGAAAACTGTAAAATTCTAACAGGACTAGACAGGGTAAACACATGAAGGATGTTCCTGATGTTCACCGTCAAAGGATATGGGGTAGGACATTTGTGACTGAGATGAGGAATGACTTCTTCACCCAGAGAGTGGTGAGCTTGTGGAATTCGCTGCCACAGAAAGCGGTTGAGAGCAAAATAATGAACGTTTTCAAGAAGGTCTTAGGTATAGTTCTCAAGGCTAAAGGGATAAAAGTGTATGAGCAGAAGTGGAAACTTGGAACTGACTTGGAATGTCAGCCATGATAATGTTGAATAGTGGACCAGGCCTAGTTCTGCTTCGGTGTTTCTATGTTTATTCTGTAGGCTTGAGACAGAAGTTGGAAAAAAATGCAAACACGGTTTAAAACATGTGCTGAATTTTCACAACTTCTGTCCTTGTAAGAATTTATTGATCATGGCGGTGTTTTATGCTGCTTTGATCTCTTTGATCTGAAAAGCCGTTGAAGATATAAGTGTAACAAGGTAATTGGTTGAAACTTTGTATTTGTTGTCAAGTTACATACAACTGTATACTATCGCCTGATGAGGCATGACTTTGAAAGAACTTTAAGGATTCATAGGGGCTTGCCATTGGTGAAAGTGGGTGCAGATTGTGGGCTTTTGACTTTTAAAAAAAAGGTACTGTTTATTCCTTCAGAAATTATACATTCTTATCTTCTTTGCCTTTCTGTGTTAGATATTTTCTTTGCATTCTTTATTCTGTTAACAAGCTAGTTGAGACTACAGGATGCAACATGCATTCTCTAATATTTGCAGGAGGCAGAATGAACAAACACTACTTTGATACAAGAAACAGATCTGTGTAGAATAGAACCATTGAATGATATCAAGCCTGTACCTTCTCTTTGTACGACGCATAGTATTCATTACCTTATTTTAGGAAGGATATAAATACATTAAAAGGCAGTCCTGTGAAAGCTCACCAGCTTGATCCTGAATATAATTAACGGTTGAGTAGATTTAGAATGAAAAGTGATCTTATTGAAACACACGGTCTTTAGGGGTCTTGACAGGGTAAATGTTGAAAGATTGTTTCTCCTTGTGGGAAAATCTAGGACCAGAAGACATCATCTCAGAATAAAAGGCTATACATTTAAGACAGGGATGACAAGGAGTTTCTTCTCGCAGAGGACAGTGAATCTGTGGAATTCTTTACTACAGAGGGCTGCTGGACCGGGTTGTTAAGTATATTTAATGCTAAGATAGACAAATTATGAATTAGAAAGAGAATTAATGGGCGAAATACAGGAAAGTTGAGTTGAGGATTTATGGATTAGCCATGATCTTATTGAATGGTGAACCAAGTTCAAAATACCATCTTATGTCTTATGGTCTTATGGTTTTATGCCTTTCCAGTCTGCCCACAAGTGGAATCCTTCATGCTTGGAACAATTTTAGTCTGTCTCTTTTGCACCCTCTTGAAACCTTTACAGCTTTTCTGCAGTTCCCAGAATTAAGCAAAAAAGTCCAGCTGGACCAAACTAGTATTTAGCGCAAGTTTAGTGTAACCTTTTATCTTTTGTACTTTAGCCTCTATTTATAAAAGATTCCAGAGGCTTTAATAATTGTTTTGTTAACTTAATTTGTGAGCCAGCACTCCCAGCTCTCTCTGTTTCTGCATTCCATTTGAAGTTGTACCATTTAGCTAGTTTCATTTTTCCTCATTCTCACAATCAAAATGTACAGACTTACATATCCCTCCATTGAATTTTGTCAATTTGTGTCCAACATTTCGTCCAATGCTTGTCTATTTATGTAAGTAGATGGATGGATAATATATAGACTTCACGGTGAAAACTTCCCCTTATTCATTGGTTATGCAAATTATTTGCTGCACGAAAAATGACCTTGCCTTCTGTAATTTAATCCTTGGAAAAAAAAGGCTTGATTCTATAGTTTTGTGCAGTCATTGAGACTCCAGGGACCTTGCAAAAACAGTGGCTAGGACTTGGTCTGGAAATCCTGTCCCTATTTCCAACAAATTGTGATTTTGCTGGTAAAGGGTGGATCGTCACTTGCACAAGAGGGACACCTGAACTCAGCATAATAAACTTTTAGAATGGGCATAAATGCCTGTGAAGGGTGAATAAGAACTATAGAATTGTCAGCTATTAAGTTATTTAAATATAAAAGCCCTTTAAAATTGAAACAAAACTGCTTGCCTGTGTCTGAGTTAATAAGGGAAAAGCTGTGCTAGTAGAAGGGTCCAGACCCGAAACATCAGCTTTCCTGCTCTTCTGATGCCCCCTGGCCTGCTGTGTTCCTCCAGCTCCGCACCTTGTTATCTCAGACTCCAGCATTCGCAGTTCCTACTGTCTCTGTGCTAGTAGTTTCATAGCTGTTTATTGAAATAGCTGAAAGTGTTATCATTTGAGCATGATTACTGATTAATGGCTTACCACAACCTATCGTTATCATAACATTGGTGGGGGCTGAAAGTTCACAGCTCAAAGAGGCTGTTGAAAAATTAGATATCTTTGGCTTGTGGATATGAATCCAAATTTTTTTACAAGGAACTGAGTATATCAGATTTAAGTAGGCTTTCTTGTATGATTTTAATTGTATACATATTAGCAAAATGTGTAATAGATATTTCGAGTTTAATTTTATTTCATCTCTTAGGTTTTGCTCATAGTGCACTTTGAGTGAGTTGGCGTGGAAGAACAAATATTGGTGGTGGGTGGTTTGCAAGGGTTAGCAGAAGCTAAAATATATGCACATGGAGAAGGATGTGAGGCTGAGTGTGAGACAGGTTAGGATGTGAGGGCCAAATGTTCAAGGAAACAGCTGGAACCAGCCCTCAGAGAACTGAGTTGGGCCTTTTTACAGTAAGCCTTTGCACTTGCATCCAAGAATCTGACTAAATCCCACACTGGCTCCCACCCCTCAAGATGAAAACCCAGCATTTAGGGCACATTTTCCCAATTGAGTGTTGTTATTTGACTTAAAATTATCTTGGGGACTCAGAATCAGGACAATGATTGTTTATTTAAACATCTGCAAGATGAGTCAGCCTATGATTCTATGAATCTATGAATCTGTGATTATTCGTATAACACTAACTCTGCAAAGTCTCACTGGATGCCATCTTCTCGTATTAAATTATTTATCTGATAAATTCACTCTGTATGTTGACCATGTGTTCCAGATATTAATTTCCTACAATCTACCCAAAAGGTATTTGATCTTTGGCCTTCTTATTTTTGCTGGTTGTGTCATTCCTTACATGCCTGGCCTTGCTCTTCTGTTTTGCTCTGTACATCTGTATTCAACATCTCTGTCCCATTTACTTTTACTGAAAATTTAACCCTTAACTAACTGATTCAGTCCCTTCATGGCACCCTGTGTTAGGAGAATTGGGAGCTTTCCTGGCTTTGTGTAACTACCTCAGGAGCAAAATTCCAGCCCTGCAATTTGTATAGAGCATTTTATAACCTCAGGTGTACCTAAAGTCTGTTTGTTAGTCGTACTTTGTTAAGGTGTTAGTCACTATTGAACACAAGAAATGCAGCTTCCATTTGGCACATGGTAAGGTTTTACAAATTAATAGTCCTGCCATGCTAAAATTGTAGCAGCTTCGGAGCGTGAAATAAAATTGTCCCTGCAATATCTAGCCTCACACTTGGGCATTATCTAGCCTCAGACTGCCGCTATTGGGAGCTACAGAAGTAGGAGGAATGTGGGTGGAGAGAAATTCTGTAACAAAATAAAATGAAAATTATGCTTTCAAGCGAATTCTTCATTTGTTAAACTCTTTCCCATAATGATCTATTGTAGGTGAGGACATCTTTATCCATTTGTATGGAGCTGCAACAGACATAAATGTAAGACTGGACAAAAACTCAGTAATAATCGAGAAAACCTACATATCGTTGGCTAACCAGAGAGTGGTTTCCATTTGCAATAGGAGTGATGTAATTGTGCACTTTCAGTGGAAGGCCTTTGCAACTCCAGAAGAAGAAGAGCAGCAAAAAATCAGGTAAATCAATTAGTGTCTAAGACTCTTTAATTTATGTAATATTTATTAACTAAGTCTCATGAAGGCATTTCTGTCATATGTATAAGCTCCATCTTCAGGAATTGAAACCTCAATTGCAGACTATACTTCCAAATGGTTGCCACATCTGCCATTGTTGGTTGCAGGCTGATCCCAATATTGGTCCCAACTGATGGATGAGACATGGCAACTTACCCTTTCGGTGACCTCATGGTGGAGATCTTGCACCTACAGGGCCCCTGAGAATTGTTACCCAATGGCTAGAACCTTTTGTTAATATATTTTAAAAGCTAAAGATTGATGCTATATTAGTGTTGCAGAAGGATTCAGTAAATATTCCCATACCGACACCAATTTCTATCCTGGAAGTTCTATGGAAGCCCTCCCCCTTTCTATCACAGTTCATACAGTACAGTTCATAGGAAAAACCATACTTGTGATCCAATCTGTAACCTCATTGTTGATGAGTAGGCCTACATTCTGTCTTAGCCAAAATCTGACTCCAAACTGATAACATTTTATTTTTCACTGAGACTGTTTTGTTAGATGCCATATTCTGTTATGTTCTACAAGCAAACTGCTGTGAACATAACCGGAACTCAACTCCTGGCTTCAACTTGATATCCTTCCTGATAAAGGGTCAGTTACCTGAAACATTAAACCTGACCTCAGTTTCTACAGGGGCATTAGGGACGTCTGAACTGGCTAAAGTTCTGCTAGAGTCCCAATTCCAGAAACACTGGCTTCAAATGCATACAGATACGTGTCAGGGATTAAGTACTTGAATAAAATGTTTGTTAATATAAAGGATAATGTTCTTGAATCAAAGTATCAAATAGTTTTTTTTATTGAGGAACAAAAGCAAAGTTGCTGGAAAAGCTCAGCAGGCCTGGCAGCATCTGTGAAAGAGAAAACAGAGTTAACGTTTCAGGTCCGGTGACCCTTCATCAGAACTGATGGTGGCTGGGTTAGGGAGGCGGAGATGACCTGGGCTGGTTTTGGGATGCGGTTGGGGGAGGGGAGATTTTGAAGCTTGTGAAATCCACATTGATACCATTGGGCTGCAGGGTTCCCAGGCTGAATATGATTTGCTGTTCCTGCAGCCTTCGGGTGGCATCACTTCCTAACCTGTCCTTCCTCTCACCTATCCCCTCCTCCCACCTCAAGCCCCACCCCCATCTCCTATCTACTAACCTCATCCTGCCCCCTTGACCTGTCCTTCCTCCCTGGACTGACCTATCTCCTCCCCCCCCCCCACCTACACTCACCTTTACTGGCTCCATCCCCGCCTCTTTGACTTGTCGGTCTCCTCTCCACCTATCCTCTCCTCTATCCATCTTCTATCCGCCTCTCCCTCTCTCCCTATTTATTTCAGAACTCTCTCCCCCTCCCCCATTTCTGATGGAGGGTAGGCCCGAAACGTCAAGCTTTCCTGCTCCTATGATGCTGCTTGGCCTGCTGTGTTCATCCAGCCCCACACCTTGTTATCTTGGATTCTCCAGCATCTGCAGTACCTTTTATCTCCAATAGTACATCAGTTTTATCGCAAAGTTTATATGATCAAGTCTCTGGAGTGAAGGCTGATTGAAAAGACGAGAGTGTTACCCACTGAGTCACAACTGAAGCTTCACATAATGATTTACGAAGGGTATTTTTTGCTCTGTATTGTCACAAACGCTGAAGTAGATGAGTAAATAGGAAAGATTGATAGATATCAGAGGACATCTGATTTACAGATGCTGCTGTAAGCCTTGTGTTAGCGTGAGAAACATAGGCTGCGATGTTTATCAAAATTGTACTTCATGCTCACTAATTGCTGCGACCAAATCATTTCATCCCAATCCTCAAACACTTGATGTTTTTCCTGAAAAATGTTCTAATTATCATGTGATGCTGCCCCTGGTGATTTATTTAATGCAGTTCTTTTTTAAAAAAAGAGGCATAATTTGAAATGTGTGCATATTACAGTTTCAGTTCTAAACACTATTTTAACTTTCTGCGTTTTTCAGTTCTTTTCATCTCATTGAAGTGTTCTTGTTGGGTAGAACAATTTCCTTGAATTTCATTGGATTTGATCTCCATCACGTGGAAGTTTTAACAGTAATTAACTTGTTTGAATAAATCCCTGTCCTGTGCTGAATATTTGTTAAAATGGTGCAGATAAAAATAGATGTAAATGTGTTTGCTTAAAATAGAACAAAGGGGACGTTAAACAAGTGCTCAATGTGGTACTGTACAGAGATTTTATTGCTATCATTAAGAGCAACCCAAGAACATCACACTATAGAATAGTAGTGAAGCACTCCTAATTAAGCATAGCTAATTAAGTACAGGGTTATTTCTAAGCTACACTTGATTATAATCATGTTTGTTTTTTTTTGGGAAAACTGTATTTGAATATTGTTTAGAAAAGTGCAGTTTTGGATGGTGGATAATTTTATATTTTGGGCCATTTCTGATTCAGAGAAGAATGACAATATTAATCAGTATTTGTAGCCAGTCACCCACCATCTCACTGATTCATCTACCTGAATACCCACTTCGCTCATCTACCCATCCTGTCACTGATCACTAATTCACTAACATCATTCATTCATCAACCAACACTCATTCATTAAAAGACTGGACCTTTAATATTTAACCAGAATATGGAAAGTCCTGCCATTAAAGGGGGCAGGTGCTGTCCTGTCTCTGCTTCACTAGCAGGGTTGACATTTCGGGTCCAGTGACCCCCTTCTTCAGACTGTTAGCGGCTAGGAAAGGATAGTATATATGCTGAAGACAGGGAGTGGAGTTGGGGGATAGGAGTAAATGAATAAGTGGGCAGGGAGCTCATAGGAAGAGAAAGACAGGCAGACAGTGCCACGGCAAGGCTTAGAAGAAACTGGAAGAACAGGATCTCATTTTCTGATTGGGGACACCGCAGTCTCTAGGACTCAACATTGAGTTATTGACTTGAGAGCATGATTCCTTCCTTCCATGTTTTTTACCCACCCCCGCACCCTTGTCCTGTCATGACATGAGTTGCTTTCAATACAGGCAACTCATTTCCACCTATTTAGGGTCCCATTATCAGCTTTTCTTTCTCCTTGGCTTCCCAGTATCCATCTGTTTGTCTGCCTAACTGTCCTTGTCTCTCTTTGGTCCCATCTCCACCAAATCACTTACTTGTTCCCTCACCACCTGTCTTTAGCATATACACCACTTTTTCCTTGCTACTGAGGAGAAAAGTTACTTCTGCTTTCTCTCCCTAGATACTGCCAGACCTGTTGAGCTTCTCAGCAATTTCAGGATTTGTTTCTGCTCATTTATGTGTTGGCTGCAACTGGAATGTCCTTGAACACATGGAGAGCAGTGCTGTGATGTGAAAATATTTTGGGCAGAATTGATACCACTGAATGATTTGAACCTCGCCTTTGTTCTGCCACACCCCTCCAGAGGAAATGTTTTCTCTACATGCACGCCATGAAACCCTGTATTATTTAGAGGCCTTTATCTAGCCACACCTCAATCTTCCCTTTGTCAGAGGAAATGTTGTCCAGTCCTCTTGGGTAAACGTTTCAATTCTGGTATAATTCTAGTATATTTTTAAAACCTTCTCCAACGATTTTCATTATACCCCAAGGGTGGTCTTATCAAGGTCGATATATAAGTAATATAACTTCTCTGTCTTTTAATTCAGTCCCTCCTGAAGTGAATTGAACCTCTTTTGAGACAGAGTTCTATTTGTTTGGTGCTTAAAAACATTGTTACCAATTTTTCCACTCTTAGCACCTTCACTCAGCGACTTCTGAAAGTCGTTCATTTCAACGTCCATCTTGGTTCATCTCTCTGTCCTCTTTCACTGCCCTTTCAGCCTTCCCTCTTTTCCACTTTAGATTTAAGATTTAGTGTGAGGTTCATGGGCTTGTCTCTGGATAATTTTTATTTAGGACCTCAGATCCTCAATTTTACCTTAAAGGAGTCAGTTTAAAATATAATTGCCCTGCTCCATTAATTAACTAATAAGACTAATCTGTTTTAAAATGGCATTAACGGCTTTAAGATGCCGATTACAAAATACTGACAGAAACACAATGGGGTTGTTTTGACATTGCCTGATAGTAGAATATGAGCTATAGCTGTTATGAGTGTGCTGCCAGTGTTGGATGACTGTTGATTATCAATCTAGTTGAAGTCAATATATTAACTGTTGCCTGAAATAATCCTGAATGGTTCTGGTGGCTAAGGCATAAACATGTCATCTATGACATGTCACTAGTGAAGATTCAACAATATGCACGGGAACTGGGGTAGGTCATTCAGCTCAAGCCCATCCTGTCATTCAGTTAGATCATGATTGACCTTAACCTAACATAACTTCATCTACCCACCTTAGTTCGAGAATCCTTCATCCTTTTTTAAAACATAAATTTGTCGGTGTCAATTCCAAAATTTTTCAGTTGACTTCACAACCTTTTTAGATGGTGTGCAGAAGAGTCCGGATTTCCACAGCAGTTTTGAGTGAAGAAATGCTTTTTAACATAACTCCTGAACAACCTAGTTCTACTTTTAAGAGGATCATTTATCTCTTATCTTCTGCTATCAAGTCATATGACCTCCTTAAGTAATTCAAATAGATCATCTCTAAATTTTCTATATTCATGGGAACTCTTTTAAGCACAGTATGAGTCTGGTGAATTTGCACTGCACTTCCTTCTTTCAGAGGTAGTGTTAAGAACTGAGGTGAATGCAGTAGTCCAGACTGGACCGAGTCAGAACTCTTTGTCATAGTGTCAGATGCCAGCATTCTGTTAGCCTTTTTAATCACATTTCCTGCACACTAGCTTTTAGAGATTTGTGTCTCAGGCCTCTCAACTTCTCAGCTTGTCTGCAGTTCCTAGTTTCTCACCATTTGGAGAATATTTTGATCTCTCTTCGGTAAGCAGTAAATGATCTCACATTGGATTTCAAATGCCAAACATTTATGCACTAACCTAATATATTCTTGTCTCTTTGCAACTTACTGCTCCAGTCGACAGTGCTGTCAGAACAATTGGCCCAGGCTTTTCAATGGCCAGATAGTTGTTTCTGCAGCATAGAAGTACATTGGGAATCCCTGACATGACATCTCCAAGGGAATTACCCAGGAAATGATTCCAAAAATATCCATTTGAATCAAGAATTCAGAGGGCTCCTTTGAAGTTAAGTAAATAATTACTCAGGAAGAAGTAGGTTATTAAAAAGCTAGTCTATCTGGTGACTAACTATTAAACTGATTGCCCTTATTGAACTGACATGTCCCAAAGTACACCTCCTCAAGACCCCTTACACCCCTCAGACCTGGACCCAACATGCTTCTCTTTCCCTGGAACTTGACAGCCCCTGATATACCCTCAGGATCCGATACACCTCCACCACCAGATCTGACAGCTGTCCCCTCGGGACCATGGACAAAGAGTGCATGTGACTAGTCCTCATAGATTGTGCCCTGAGATGCTGTTACATGGTGAGGAACATGAAAACTCCTCTTCCTAGTGAGCTGAAGTTACCAGGTAGCCGCTCCGACTGCCATGTTGAGAATCCTCAGCATCTGGTTTGCTCATGCCATTTGGTAATATAGGAGGCGAAGTGTGTGCAGTTAATAAAATCATTAATAAGCAATAATTCTCCTTAATAAACAACTCGCTTCTGTCTAGGGAGAATCTCACTTTGACATCCAGTTAAAAGTTAACTAAAAGATGTAGTGAGTCGTTCCTGATGTCATGATCAGCCTTACAGGACTTCTCAAATATTCTGCCACATTTTTCACCACAGCCCATGTTGTTCAGGCCCCTGTAAGATTCCACCCATAATTTTGTTTTTAAACCACTGAACTGATCAAAAGGACTAGAACTATTTCCTCATTATCATGCAGTTTATTTGTGTCACATACCAGCTGTTATTGTTCTGCTTTAATTTTGAAACTCAGCTGTTTAATTAAACTTAATGAAACTTGAGAGACTTAGTGGGTCTCCACACATATGTTAGATAGTAAGATCCAGGATATTCCTGATGATGATGGGTGACTCAGCAAATCCCTTCTTAGATGAAATGTCATTTTAATAGATAAACATATTTATGTGTATTTGTCTATATAGGTATATGTCCGTATGTCTGGAACCACTCAGCATGTCTGCTGGCATCTGTGGAGAGATAAATTGTTAATGTTTCAGGCCAGTGACCCTCTGTCAGAAGCTGTAAGACCTGTTCAATGTTTCCAGCATTTTATATTGGTACTTGAAGTTTTCAGTACCTGTTATTAGGCAGGTGGGGAGAGCGTCACAGCCTATCTGAAGCACTGATCCCACAGCTTGCCATTGGAAGATGCTACCCACCCCTAGAGAAGGCTCAAAGAGCTAACTGGCCCATTCCTGCTCTTAATCCCTCATGTTCCGATGTTTCAGGCAACAGGCTTAGACCACGATGCCTTGGGAGGCCCAGAGTCTGAGCAGAAAATTCTGCTTTCACATCTGACAATAGACCTTAAGTGCTTTTGAACCCGTCCCCACCTCTAGGCACAGGATGGTCCTGGCATGAATTCCCATGATTAGCACTCACTACCATCCAGGGCGGTTGGGAGGCAAACACCATTTAAAAAAATCAATTCTAAGAAACTTGAAATAAATACACAAATGCTCAAGTTAGTTACCATAAAAACTAGAATGCAGGTCATTTTTTTGGATGTGTGAGAATTTCCACTCACGTGCTTTTATTTTCATCAATCTTCCTGAGAGTGAATGTATAGATAATGGTGGTTGTTGTTTGTGTTGACATGATGAGCCCTGTGAGCTCATAGCTGATCTGTATGTCCTTGTTCAGATTTGTTTCAGACTTGATGACTGAGGAAGAACAGGAAACTAAGCAGTTTTTGAAGGACTGCACTGAAGATCCCACTCTACATGAAGAGATGCCTCTCCTTGCCCGTACCTTCCAGAATCGTCGTCAGTTGGTGGAGGATGACACAATGCCGTTATCTGATGATATTTTCATCATTGAACCAGTGGTTAGTGCTTAAAATGGTTTGCAGAGAGAAGTATGCTTCTGAGGGCAGTGGTGCAAATGTGTTTACATTTGTACATTAGAGATGGATTATTTTGTGCCTCTAACTAGAAGCCATATGGAATGAAACATTTTCCATTTCAGGGACCCAGCATCAGTGAACTGCTTTTACAAGAATAGCACTTTGTGCTGTACGGTTAAAACACTCCCTATTCTGCCTGAGATTTATTACTTAGCCCAATTCTGAAAGGAACTCCCACGCCTGCACAGGGTGACATTCTTTATGAGCTGCCTATTGTCTTTGGCAAGGCTTTGGCAGCCCCAACATGGCTGTTAGCACCAGGCTAGCAGCTCCTGCCTTCTGCTAACTCTCATCACTAGGCTCTCTTCCTCGTCAATTAGGGTATCTAAAGGTAAAACAGCATCACTAGAGTGATACAACTGAGTTGCAGAGTGGAGACCCAGGAATCGAGTTCCAAACTCTGTGTTTTGAAAAATCACCCCACAAGCACTATCATGAAGCCTCTTACCATGATCCTGTATTGCACATGTAAAGTTTAAAGTATATATTTAGTACAAATCTGACGGGTCAAAACAATCTATTCATGAGATGCTCTGAGCCATCAGCAGCAGTGTTATATATCATGACAATCTATAATCTATCCTTCACTCCTCTATCATCATCAATACAGATTATTAATCCTGGTCCTATGGGAAAGATTGATTTATGAGTAGAATTGGATGCCTGAAAATGAGCTGCTAACCTGGTGAAACTGTAATACAGGATTATGTTGGTGCTAAATAATAAAAGTAACAAACCTAGGCAGTGTTCAGCTATCCAACAAGCAACAGTTGGGGCACATATTCTGCAACCCTGCCATATCCAATCAGAAATGCTAGTGGACAGTTAAGCAATTAACGGGATAAGGTGTTCTCATGAACATCCCCCTCCTCAATCATGGCAGAGTACAACACATGATTACAATTGCCAAGACTGAAGCCTTCGCATCAAATTTGCATGAAGTGCCAAATGGATGATGCTCCCCAGTCTTCTCTTAAAGTATCACTAGTACAGATCCCAGTCTTCAGAGAATTTGATTCATTCTTCATCACATAAAAATCAGTTGACTGTACTGTACATAAACTCAGGCATCAAAAACCTCCTGATTGTATTCCAAAAGATCTGTAATTCAGAATTACCTGCACTCTTAACTAAGATGTCCCACCGTATCTAAAAAATTAGGGGAAATTCAGTTTGACCAATTACTGCTGTATCAGGTTATTCCTAATCATTAGCTAAACAATGCAAGGTGTTGTCAACAGTTCTAGGCCTAGGAAGCTGAAGGCACAAATATCATTGATGGAATAAAGGAAATCGATGATGCATGTGAGACCAGAATTGGAGGAGGAACTCAGAGGTCACAGAGGATCATGAGGCTGGAGGAGGTAAAAGATCCAGGCAGAGGCAAGACTATGGTGAGATTTGAACATATCTACCCACCTAGAAGCACAGGCTTGGCAGTTGTTCCAGGTTTCCATTTTCCACAGCACATACTTTCGAAGCTCAGATGTGAAGGTTAGATATTTCAATGGGTAATAGAATGAAGTATATCGGTCTATATTCTCTAGAGTATTGAAAAATGAGAACATTGTACATTTACCTTGCCATTGAGAGTTGACCTTTAAGGACCCCGTGTGCTGTCTGTACACAATATTGCAAGTCTGTTGTGGGTCTGCAAACTGTACATACAATTGATGAGCTATTATTATACCATTATAATTAACATGTTTAAAATGAAAATGTCTAAAATTCTTAGGAGTCTTGAAAGAATAAAGGCTGGAAAGCTGTTTCCCCTGTTTGAAGAATCTAGAACTAAGGTGACTGTCTCAGGATATGGGGTCAGCCAGTTAGGAATGAGCTGAGAAATCTCTTTATCAGAAAGTTAGGGATTTTTATCCAGGGAACAGTGGATTTTCTCTGTCATTGAAAAATTCCAGACAGAAACCATTGACCTTCTTGTCATAAAGTGAATCAAGGCCTAGGGGAATAGTGTGAGAATGTGGAGTTGAGGTGCAATATCAGCCGTGACCTTGCGGCAAAGGGTCAAATATCCAACTAGATGGTGGTGAACGACAGTGCTTCCAGAAAAAGGGAAGAAAAATTTAAAAAAATAGCAACGGTTATTATCTATCAAAAATAAAAATTTAAATGTGCATAAAAAGTGTATGAAATGTCTATAGAATGTATGGCGCAGTTTTACACACCTCATACTGTGATCAAATTGGATATACTTTATTTGTTCTGGACAGCATGAACTGCTATTTGATTAATCATGCAACGGAAGCAGTGGCTGACAGGATTGATCAAGTATACTACAAGTTAAAATCAGGCTTTCAACATCTCAAACATTTAATTGGATTTTGTTAGTTTAATCTTCTACAAATTACAATTGCATTTCTGTAATTGACTAAAGTTTTTTTGAGTAACAGTGTTACCTCTGATCAGTGTACAAGTTAAATCACTAAATTTTACATATTTTCTGGGAAATGTCAGTAATGCTTCCATTGTGTGGTTAGGAGGGGCAGAAGTATTAGTACCACAAAAACATCACCAACTTCAACAAAGAGCGTAATGAAAGTACATAGGTCTGCAGAGACAGGAAATGTGAGAAGAAACACTTTTTGTTCACCTGGTTTTCTTCCTTTAGCATATTTCTTCTGAAGGCAAGATTAAATGCAAACGATGCCAATTTTTTCCTTGCATTGAAAGTTGCTGAAGGCTGGAGAGCATTTAAACTGTTAAAAGATGTTTCTAAATAAGAATCTGACTGTTTTGAGGATCTGGCCTTAGAGTAACAGCACTTTTTTACAGAATATTGAGGCTTTAATATGGAAGACATCTCTGCCTTTAAACCTTCCTCTTCCACTGGCCAGCTGAGATGGGCAGTCTGTGACACATGGGGGTCATAGAGTCATACAGTACAGAAACAGACCTTTCGGTCTAACTCATCCATGTCAACAAAGTTTCCCAAACTAAACCGGTGCCATTTACCTGCATTTAGCCCATATCTCTCTAAACCTTTGCTATTCATCTACCCATCCAAATGTCTTTTACATGTTTTACCTGCATCTACCACTTCCTCTGGCAGTTCATTCCACATATGAACCACCCTCTGTGTGAAAAAGTGCCCCTCATGTCTCTTTTAAATCTCTTTCCTCTCAACTTAAGAATATGCCCTCTAGTTTTGAATTCCCCGGCCCTAGGGAAAAGACCTTTGGTATTTACTTATCTATGGTCCTCATGATTTCATAAACCTCTCATAAACCTCAACCGTCTATTCTCTAGTGGAAAACGTCCCAACCTAGCCAGCCTCTCTTTATGACTCAAATCCTCCAGTCTCATCAACATCCTTCTAACTATTTTCTGCATCCTCTCCAATTTAGTAACATCTGTCCTATAGCAGAGCGACCAGAATTTTACATAGTACTGCAAAAGTGGCTACACCAGCATCCTGTACAATTGCAATATGAAGTCCCAATTCCTATACTCAGTCGCCTGAGCAGTGAAAGCAAGTGTGCTAAATGCCTTCTTAACCACCCTGTCTATGTCTGACACAACTTCCAAAGAACTATGTATCAGGATTCCCGTGTCTCTTTGTTCACCAGTACTACCCAGGGCCCCACCATTAACTGCATAAGTTCTGTTCTTGTTCGTCTTACCAAAATGCAATAGCTTGGATTTATCCAAACTGAACTCCATCTGCCACTCCTCAGCCCATTAACCCAATTGATCAAGATCACTTTCTAACCTTAGATAACCTTCTTAAGTGTCCACAAACCACCAATTTTGGTGTCATCTGCAAACTTACTAACCATGCTTCTTATATTGTCATCCAAATCATTTACATAAATGACAAACAACAGTGGACCCAGCACAGATCTCTGTGGAATGCTGCTGATCACAGGCCCCCAGCCTGATAAACAGCTCTCCACAAGTACCCTCTGTCTCCTACTGTCAAACCAATTTTGTGTCCAATTGACAAGCTGTCCCTGAAAACCAGGTGATCTAACTTTACTTACCAGTCTACCACCTGAAACGTTGTCAAAAGCTTTACTGACACTGAACAATAAGCAAAGCCCACATTTTGCAACAAGATTCAGGAGAGAATCAATGGGTCAGAGGAGCATTCCACTTTGCCTGATATTAAGCGCTAAGTTTCGACACCCCTGTTGAAAAAGGAATCTGCTAATGTTTTCAGGGAATCACCTACATAGTCTGAAAACCACCAATCTAGAAACTGCACTTGCAGTGTATTGGCCTAATTTCCTAAACAATCCAAATCTTCTGACCCTGGTTGTCACATGCCCCATTATTTGCATTGTTTTAGCTTTATTCTTATCCACATATTTGGAGCTCTTCTTTCAATTAGTTTCCATGTGTATTAAAATGTGAAAACTTAAACCATCCATTTGTGGCATTCTTCCAGCATACCTGTTTGGTCTACGCTACGTTTTGTAAGTTTTGGGGTATATGACTTCAGTGAAATTTGTGCTCAAAATGATTGATCTTGGAAAATGAATACTTCTCATTTGGATGTCCGGTAACAAGATCAAAAACAGTGTTACCTTTCAGTCTCCCACCACATATGCTTTGTGTGTAATTGCTAATTTGTGCCAAATTCTTGTCTGAACCCACTGCTACAATTCTGTGTGTTTAAAAGACATTACTTAAAATTCTCCGTGTAGTTGCTGTAAGTGAAGGTCTTTTCATCAATTGTTCACAGGATGTGTGTCACAAAGTTGTGTAGAGTAACCTTGAATTGGAAGGCAGGAAGCTAGAATTTGTGTGTAAAAATTGATCAGGGAGAACAGTGCGTGGTTCCTTTAAGAGATAATGTGTTTTTCTCAGTTTAGAGATTTATGCAGAAAAAAAGTTTCTGTATGTAGCTGAAGATGTACAGTCAGTTCTAAAATGGAAGCATGTATCAATTAGCTGTGTTATTAGAAACCTTAGGCACATTTTGATGTTTTGGCAACTAGCTGGAATCAGCCAATTAATTTAAACCAAGAACTTAGTGATTGGAAGCCAATTGAATTTAAATCTGATGGTTTTGACAACTTCTGACCAATGCTATTGTGAGAAAATTGATATGTCATCCAAGGTATATAAGGAGAGGGTTTTTGAAAATCAGTGTGAGAACGAAGCACCATCTTACAAATAAACATCTAGCTCTCACAAGAATTTGCGAAGCTCTTTAAGAAAGCACCATCTCATCCATAAAAGGTGCCATGGCCCTTCTAGCTAGTCTTCAAAGAGAAAACTCCCTGACAGTAAAGTCAGCGGAAGAAAGGCATTTATGACTGGAGGCACAGTGGAGAAGGCAGAGCGTTCTGGAAGACACATTCCGTGTGGACTTTGAGACACTAAGTTTTAATATTTTTTTTCTTACTACTTCAGATATATAAGTGGGACTTGTGTTTATTGGAATAGCATATCAGTAGAATTTTGTTCAGTTAGAGAATAGTTAGGGGAGAATTGATCAGTTTGTTAGTAGTTTGGTTAATTTGTTCACTGTTAGTGTTAAATAAATAAATTGTTACTTATAATGTGAATATCATTTAATTGCTCCTTCTTCGTAACATGTGAGCGCCACTGTCTAAGCAGCATTTATTGCCCATCCCTAATTGCCCAGAGGACACTTAAGAGTCAACCACATTGTTGTGGGTCTAGAGTCACATATAGGCCAGACCAGGTAAGGATGGCAGTTTCCTTTCCCAAAGGAAATTAGTGAACGAGATGGGCTTTTCCAACATTCGGCAATGGATCCGTGGTCATTATTAGACTCTTAATTCCAGATTTTTTAAATTAAATTCAGATTCCTCTGTCTGCCATGGTGGGATTCAAACCCAGGTCCCCAGAACATTACCTGAAACTTTGGATTAACAGTCCAGTGATAATACTACTAGGCCATTACTTACCCTGTGTGCATGACATAACCTGGAAGCACTATTTTTTATAGAATGCACCTTCAGCAAATTGCATCTTGGAGGAATAATAATGACTCCATGTGTAAATGAGGAGCTTAATGCCTGTTATCAACTTTCTCAAAGAACTTGATCAGTAATAAACTGGGCAAACAGGTACCTACCTACTCAGGAAGATCCAGCAGCCTCTGTTACCTGACCATCAGCTGTCTGCTAAAGATCAGCTCTTTGAAAACATTTTTAAAAGAATCTTCCCATGGTTCTGGGAAGAGCAGGAGTAATCCCCTGATTCTTTAGTCGTCACAAACTCCCCTTGCTTCCCTTTGCTAGCTGTACCACTCCATGCTTCCCAGAACTTCCCTCTGGTGCTACTCCCATGAAGCAGGCTTATTCATATTCATCTGTAAGAACAGCCTGTGGAGGTCTCATGCAAATGGAGAAGTCCCCTGGGCCGGATTGGATTTATGCTAGGATTCTTTGGGAAGCTAGGGAAGAGATTGCAGAGCCTTTGGCTTTGATCTTTATGTCGTCATTGTCTACAAGAATAGTGCCAGAAGACTGGAGGATAGCAAATGT
>JAHRHZ010000085.1:4621789-4684826 GCA_024137785.1 Ginglymostoma cirratum | reverse complement strand
GACATAAAGATCAAAGCCAAAGGCTCTGCAATCTCCTTCCTAGCTTCTCAGAGAATCCTAGGATAGATCTCATCCGACCCAGGGGACTTATCTATTCTCACACGTTCCAGAATTGCTAACACCTCCTCCTTATGAACCTCAATCCAGTCTAGTTTAATAGTCTGAAGACTATTTCCCAAATATGAGTAAATCATGTCCCTATGAATCTTCTCCAATAATTTCCCTCACTCTGATGTGGGGCTCATTGGCCTATACTTTCCTGCGTTATCCCAGTTGCCCTTCGTAAACAAAGGAATATTACTGGTTGTTCTTCAGTCTTCTAGGACCTTGTCTGTGGCTAAAAAGCTTATAAAGATCTCTGTGAAGGCTCCAGTAATCTCCTCCCTTGCCTCCTTTGGTGTCCTGGAATAGATCCCTTCAGGCCCTGGGAACTTAATTAACCTTAATATTTTTCAATTGCAACCCCCCAACTTCTCCTCTTTAATTTCAACATTCCCCAGAATATCAATATAGGACCATAAGAATTAGGAGCACGAGTAGGTATTTCTGCCCTTCAAATCCACTCTGCAGAAATACCTACTCGCGCTCCTAATTCTTATGTTCCTATATGATTGTGGCTGATCCAGGTCTCAACTTCACTTTCCTGCCTGCTCCCCATAGCCAATTATCCCATTTTTCATCAGAAATGTTACCTATTTTTTTCTTGAATCTGTTGATTGATTTTGTCTCCACTGCAGTCTGGGGCAGCGAGTTCCGTAGATTCACAACCCTCTGAGAGAAGTAGTTTCTCCTCATCTCAGTTTTGAACCTACCTCCTCTCACTGTATATCTATCACCTCTTGTTTGAGATTGTCCCAGAAGGGGGAACATCTGTTCAACGTCCACCTTATCAATCCCCATTAACATTTTATGTACCTCAATCAGATCCCCCCTCATTCTTCTGAGGGTAAAAGCCCAAACTATCAACTGCTCCTCATATGACAGCCCTTTCATCCCTGAAATCAATCTGGTGAACCTCCCCTGAACTGTCTCCAGTGCCACCACGTCCTTCCTCAAGTAAGGAGACTAAACTGGACACAATATTCCAGATAACAAGGTGTAGAGCTGGATGAACACAGCAGGCTGAGCAGCAAGGCTGACGTTTCGGGCCTAGTCCCTTCTTCAGAAATGGGGGAGGGGAAGGGGGTTCTGAAATAAATAGGGAGAGAGGGGGAGGCGGATAGATGATGGATAGAGGAGAAGATCGGTGGACAGGAGACAGACAGGTCAAAGAGGTGGGGATGGAGCCAGTAGAGGTGAATGTAGGTGGGGAGGTAGGGACGAGATAGGTCAGTCCAGTGAGGATGGACAGGTCAAGGGGGCGGGATGAGGTTAGTAGGTAGGAGATGGGGATGGGGCTTGAGGTGGGAGGAGGGGATAGGTGGGAGGAAGGACAGGTTAGGGAGGTGGGGATGAGCTGGGCTGGTTTTGGGATGCTGTAGGGGGAGGGGAGATTTTGAAGCTTGTGAAGTCCACATTGATACCATTGGGCAGCAGGGTTTCCAAGCAGTATGTGTTGCTGTTCCTGCAACCTTCGGGTAACATCGTTGTGGCCTCACCACCGGCTTTACAATCTATTTTCAAGTGTCCGCCCTTCATTATTCTTACCATCATCCATGTCCTTCTCCTCATTGAATACAGATGTGAAGTATTCAGTGAGGATCTCACCAAATTCCTCTGGCTCCATACATAAATTCCCTCTTTTTTCCTCGAGCGCACTTACCCCTTCCCTCATTACCCTCTTGCTCTTAATTTCTGCGTACAATAATTTGGGATTCTCCTTAATCCTGCTTGCCAAAGTCATTTTGTGGTCTCTTCTAGCCCTCCCAATTTCTTGTTTAATTTTTTTCTGCTTCCCTTATATTCCTCAAGGGCTTTGTTTGATTTCAGTTTCCTAAACCTTACCTATGCTTCCTTTTTGACTAAACTTTCAGTGACTCTTGTCATGCAACATTCCTGAATCTTGTCATCCTTATCTTTCATCCTCACAGGAACACGCTGGTCCTAAACTTGGATCAACTGGCCTTTCAAAGATTCCCACATGTCAGATGTGGTTTTACCCTCAAACAACTGCCCTCAATCTAATTTCTCCATTTCCTGCCTAATACTATTGTAATTAGCCTTACCCAGTTTACCACTTTCACTGAAGCACCAGTCTTATCCTTCCATAAATATCTTAAAACTTACAGAATTATGATCACTGTTTCCAAAATATCGGTCATCTAGCCAGGCTCATTCCCCAGTGCAGGGTCAAGGATGGCCCCTTCCTCAGTTGGACTATCTATATATTGGTTCAAGAAATCCTCATGGATGCACCTCACCCGAGCTTCTGGTACTAAGCGAGTATCAGTCAGTGTAGGGGAACTTAATCCTGTTGTTTTTATACCTTTCCATGATCTGCTTACATATCTGTTCCTCTACCCCCTGCTTGCTTTTGGGAGGCCTATAATATAACCCCAGCATAGTTTTTGCATCTTTCTTATTCCTGTGTTCTACCCCTATTGCCTTGTTGGTTCGCCTTCCAAGATGTCCTGTCTTAGTGCAGCTGTGACATTTTTCTTCAATAGTAATGCAACTCCCCCATCCCTTTTACATCCCTCTCTTTCATGTATGAAACATCTATACCCTGGAATGTTAAGGTGCTATTTCTCTCCTTTTCTAAACCTTCTGTCATCTCTGATGGTAGTGCTTCTGGGATAATGAGAGAAATTTTTAATCAGTAAGGGAGTTAAGGTTGCAGAGAAGAGGCAGACAAGTGGAATTGATGATTATCAGAGCAGTTATGATCTCATTGAATAGCCGAATGGCATCCTTCTGCTCCTATATCTTATGTGCTTATGGTTAAACTGCATAGGTCACTGATCAAGATAGAGTAGAATTGAAAGTAAAGAAAATGAGAGGCAGAAAAGGAGATGTGAAACTAACGCAATCATTGTTTTTCCTTTCTTTTTTGCCATGCTGGAAAAACTGCTCTTGCAGGATGACTTAACCTGGTTCAAATGATATGCGTAGAATTTTTGACAAAGCTGACTTAGGATAGCTGTTGTGGGAAAAGGTGAATTGTGCTCACACATTGCTTACTTAATGGCATTGCTGCCCCTGAAAGTTTGCTGTCTGTCACAACCCTCTGCAGCAGTGTAACGGCTCCAAGCTTGTCCTACTGTTTGACTACTTGCACCTCTATTGCTTTTAAAATGTGTGTGACATGTTTTTGCATTTCACAAAACTTCATTGTGAATTTCTCGATTGGACCTTCATTGAAAACCTAAATTCGGTCAGTGAACGGCATGATGTGCTAGTATTGACTACCTGTTAGCTTCTGTTGTAATCCTTAGACTCCTGAAACTTTTCTTCCGTAGCAATCAGTGATTAAACACCTCATGAAGCAGACATTGTTCTTTTTGTTTGCATGTTTTTCCCTTCTTTTCTTGTATTGGTATCAGTTTTGACTTAGTGATAGCATTCTGATTGTTAAATCAGAAGACCATGATTATAGACACACTTTGTAACTTGAATATACAGTCAGGTTGACAGTTAAGTGCTACCTTCACAAAAAATCTGTCTTCTAGAGGAAGAGTTAAACTAATTCTCTGTTTTCCCTCTCTGATGAACACAACTTTCAGACATACTTTGAAAAAGAACAGACAAGGTTCTTCTAGTGTTTTTGCTAACATTTAATTCTCAATCAATATTACTAAAAATAATTTTGTTGATGTTATTGCTGTTTATAGGATTTTGTTGTATGAAACAGTTGCCTCCTTTCCCTAAATTATAATTGTGACTTCTCGGCAAAAGTTCATAGTTGTTTATGAAGTAAATTGGGAGTTGTTATGTGAAGTCAAAGGCTTCAAAGTTTGGCTCTGTAGTTTCAGTAAAACTCATCCTGTTTTGTACCAAAATGGCTTCCCTCCATGCTGTGCACATATTCTTCTGACAAGTCCTATGCTACTTTGGTAAGAACTTTATGGCAAGATTTAAGGATGTTTACTGTAAGTACAGTGAGTAGATCAGTCATTGTGTAACAGTCACTTTTGACCTTGATGCTCCACCTGATAACCTCACTTTAACATGCAGAGCTGAAAATGCATTCAGCACAGGAAGATTCCGTCAAAGGTCTTGGCTCTGACTTCAAGTGGCTAGTCATATTACTTACTTCTAACCATGGATCCCTTGGCCCATCCCTCATGATATAGGGAATAAGAGGAAAACTGAGCAAAGTTTGGACAAAAGAGGGCAAACTATTTGAAGTGGAAGGAGGAGCAAATGAAAGGCTTTCAGTTGGAGGCCTTTCAATGTATGACCTTCTGAAAGGGGGAAGTAAAATAATGACAATTCCAGTAGTGCTGGGTTGTGAGGGGAATGGAAGGTATTATTGCAGTGGAACTTGCATTAGTGGAGCTGCGAGTGCAACAAAATAGTCAGTTTGATCTGCTCAAGAGAGTGTTTCCAGAGCATGGCTGGATAGGCAGAGGGCAAAGGAGGTTTTTTTTTGTATCTTTTCATGGGACAAGTGACACAGTGGAAGATGATGTTTTTGAGAGAACATGAGATATTTGGACACCATTCAGACTGCTGCATCCTGACCTGGCGCTTAGAAATATCGAGCTCTCCCTGGTGAATCTTCTGGAGGTTGCCCAGTCAGAATGTTTGTGAGACCAACAATCCCTCAATATAAACCAAAAAGTCATCAGTAATATTGGTGTAGTGGTGCTGTTCAAAGTACTTGCTGCCATAGGACAGGATTATTGGGGCATACTCTGGCCAGTGACGAAGGCAGAACAATAAAATCTGTGCACATTCTTCATCACACAATTGAGCCTCATGAAATTCCTGCAGTTTCCTGTCTTTGGCTGGCAACTATTGAATGCCTAAGGCCACGAAGGACTCAACTTCTTGGAAAAAACGTTTCATGTTTCTGCTGCCTTGATTGAGGTTAAACAAAAGTCTGATATTTCTCTTGCAGTATTCTACCAATGTCATTAGCATCAGTTACAGTTGGAACTGCTGAATTCTATGCAATTATGTGATTTCCTTTGTAATAAGTAAAGTTAACAATGGCTTGAGGTCAGGTTTAATCTTAAGTGAAAGGTGTCAGACAAAGTCTGAGAATTTTGTGCACAAGTTGTTGCAAACGATTCAATTTCAATGACAGCATAATGGTTTGTAAGAGCACTGCTGTGCCCTTGCTCAGCCTGTCTAGGACCTTCTGCATTTCAGAATGCTGTTGAACAGGATTAACAGAATTCATTATTTACCTGAGTTTTTGTCTCCTGAGGTGCTCTCCAGGCGTGAGATTACTCTGAGGCATGTTTGAAGGCAGTGGAGCCTTTAATGAGGCAGGAGCGTGCCTCCTTCCTGATGCTCCCTGATCAAACTCAGGATGGTTTGAGTGATGGATGCCTCTCCAGCTAAGTACGTAGCTACCTTGTAATCCTCCAAGAGAGCAATGTCACACACCTCCCACTGGTTTTCCATCTGTTGTTTGAAGCTTTTGCCATACAGGTTAAATTCCACCCTTTATGGCACAGTATTGTGCTCACTTGGCTATTGCCATCAAGTCAGGGGATTAATCTCACTTCAATGAAGAGTACGGCATGACAGGTCAACATCAGTATCAAGTTTATCTAAAAATGAGGGGTCAACATGGTGAAGCTATAAGACAGAACTGTGTGGATGCTGAACATGGAAGGCCCGTGCTATATACAGAGGTAAACAATCCCACAACCAATGGATCAGATCAAAGCTCTATAGCCCTGCCACACCCATTTGAACCATTTGAAGGCACCCCAACCATCACCCTAAACATCAACTCTCGCACCGCAGGTGCACAGCAGGAGCAATGTGTACCATCCACAAGATGCACTGCAAAAAGTCAATTGGGTTCTTTCGATAGCTCATTCCAAACCAGTGACCTCTACCACTTAGAATGACAAGGGCAGTAGACTCATGGGCCCCGCCACTTGCAAGTTCCCTCCGAGCCATGCTTGACTTGGAAGTGTATCATTCTTCCTTTACTGTCACTGGGTCAAAATCCTGGAATTCCCATTGTAAGTACATTGTGAGGTACCTATCCCATATGGTCCACTGTATTTCAGAAAGGTGGCCTCTCTCAAAAGGCAGTTATGAATGGGCAATAAATGCTGTCCTTGCCTGTGATGCTCACAGTCTACAAATGTAGAAATACTATGAACCAAAGAATCAAATATGCATGCAAAGCCAGTAAATTATCAGTAAAATCCAGTATTTGGATCATGTATTTTTGTAAGTTCTTTTAGCTGCCAACTTGTTATCTCTACTAAGTTTAATACTAGAAACAACTTGTAATTTGTCAATTTACAAGATTTGTACTACGACACAAACAGTAGAAATTACAAAGATTGCTGTTAAATTGATACGCTTGTCAAAATCAGCAAATTTTAGAAGGGGGATACTGGGGTGGGGGCAAGTTTGGGCCCAGTACAAGACTCGGCAGCTGCATCGGTGAAGTGGGCCCAGAACAGACTCTTGGCGGCGGAGGCAGAGTCAAGTTTGGGTGGGCTGAGGCTGCATTGGCGAGGTCCAGTGAAGACTCATGGTGGCGGCAACATCAGTGGAGTTGAGATGGCAGTGGAGAGTGGTGACTCTTGTGCTAGCGGCATGGTGAGGGGACTCATGGCTGATTGCTCCAGGCCCCTAGCTGAGAACTTAACAAGAAGTGCTGTAAAGTTGAACTTTATTTCTTTATTTTTCTGCCTTTATATTCTATATTTTGGTTTATTTTTCTTGTTTTAAGATGACACCAGAGAGCGGCGACACTATACAATATTTTTCAGTGTATTTTGTGACAAAAAAACGTGACAATAACTAAATAAATCAAATCTGTTCATATAAATCTCTAACTTAACCAATGAATGGGTAGAGCTGCTAGCTCAATCTAAAAGTCACCTTTGCAAAATAACATGCTCAATTCCATGATATGTTACAGTGGAGAAACAATTTTATTTTAATGAGAAGTGAAGGCAATTTTGTAACTTTAACCTGGAATGTATAAGACTCTGATTTATTTTGCTGATATTTTGTATACAGAGCTGTGGGCTTAAAGGTTCAGGTGAAGTTGACAGCTAAGTTTTAAAATTGAACTTCTCGATGTCAGAATATCTTTGAGAAACTGTGGAAAATCCATTGCTATTGAATCATAAAATTACTTATTAAACAGCATTTAGCTTTTTGGTGATTTTACCACTCTACTGTCATGAAATATATCATAAATAACTGAGTATAGAAAATTGATTTTTTTCCCAAGTTTTCCCTTGCTTGCAACAATGTCTGATGTGGGAATGGAAATGTCACAATGATTTATGTAATATATTAACTAATTAGTCTTGGTTTGATGTGGATTTGTTTTCAGAAATGAAGGGCATTTGTTTGACTTTTTTTGCACGGTGGAGGCCAAACACGATTTGGCTTCAAGTTTAATGTGAAGCAAGAGCAATAAAAGTTAAATCATTCCAATGTTAGACAGGAGGAGTTGTTCTCCGCTGCTGACATATCATTTCAAATTAAATTAAGTTAGCCTAGGTTAAATACACTAAGTTGAAACCTCACTAACCTTTTCCTCCACTTGGGGCAATAGCAAGGTTTGTACTGAATTCAGATTCTTATTAAGTGTGGGATGTTGTTGCTTTAGAAATTGGTGTCTACCCGATAAGAGACATCTTTTGGCCAATATGGTAGATGACAGTAAGCACAGTAAGTTTTTTGTAATATTGTTGGTTACTGTTACATTTAACTGGCTATGTTTTTGGGGTTCTTTTTCAGGAAGGGGATATCTGGCCCAATTGCACAGCTGAAGTAAATGTAATCTGCAGACCTAAAGAAGCAAAGGTCTACTACCAAACAGTCTACTGTGACATCACAGGTATGTAAACGTCAGTTATTTGTCACCTGTGACCTCAACCTTTAATGTTGCATATTTCAACCCACTCTCTGCTACTTGTCCATTCATCTATTTCTTTTGCTACCTGATTGAGTTCTATCTGAGTCCACTGGCTTAGCTAAAAAATGCAGAGGAGGAATTAAGTACCGTCACCATTACTAGAGAAGTAATCTTAGACAAGCTAATGGAGCTAAAAGCATATAAATTCCCTGGGCCTGATGGCTTGCATCTGAGCATCATAAAAGAAATACCTACAGAGATAGTGGATGCATTGGTTGTAATTTTCGAAAAAGCCTTGGATTCTGGAAGTACTGGAGGATTGGAAAACTGCTAATGCAATTCCCCTACACAAAAAAGGGAAGAAGACAACAAAATGGATAAATATAGCTGATTAGCCAATAGTCATTTGAAATAGTTTGGAGGCAATTGTTAAGGAAGTAATAGCAGTATATTTAGGAAACCATAATCTAATCAAACTGAGTCAGCATGGCTTCATGTAAAGGAAATTGTGTCTGACAAATTTATTAGAGTTTTTGAGGAGATCTCAACCAGAGTTCATACATGGGAACCAGTAGATATATTTGGACTTCCAGAAGGCATTCAACAAGTTACCTCATAAAACGTTAATTCATAAGATAAGAGCCCATATGTTGGAGGTAGAATATTGGTGGATAAAGAATTGGCTAATGGGCAGGAAACAGCGAGTGGGGATAAGGGGTTCTTTTTCAGGTTGTCAACCTGTAACCAGTGGGGTTCCAGAGGGATCAATGCTGAGACAGGATCCATTTACAATTGGATGAAGGAAGTGATTATACTGTAGCCAAATTTGCAGAAGACACAAAAACAGGTGGACAGACAATTTGCAAAGGAGATAGAAACAATTTACAAAGAGACATTGATAAATTAAGTGGGCAAAAGTTCTCAAATGGAGCATAATATTGTAAAATGTGAAGTTGTTTATGTTGGAAGGGAGAACAAAATAACAGCATTGATTAAATAGAGAAAAGCTGCAGAAAGCTATTTCACAAGGGGACTTGGGGTACTTGTGCATGGAACACAGAAAGCTAGCACACAGGGACAGCAGGTAATCAGGAAGGCTAATAGAATGTTTGCCTTTATTTCAAGGGGGCTGGAGTATATGAGTAAGGATGTCTTACTGTAAATGTGCAAGGTGCTCTTGAGACCACACCTGGAGTACTGTGAGCAGTTTTGGTCCTCTTATTTAAGTAAAGATATAATTTCATTGGAGGCAGTTCAGTGAAGGTTCATTAGGATGACCCCTGGCATCGAGGGATTATCTTATGAGCAAAGGCTAAACAATTTGGAACTCTACTCAGTGGAGTTTTGAAGAATGAGAGGTGATCTCGTTGAAATATCTTGGATTCTTAAGGGACTCAACAGGGTAAATGATGAGAGGATGTTCCCCTCATGAGAAAGTCTAGGCTCAGAGGGCATTGTCTCCAAATAAAGTGGTGCCAAACTGAGACTGAAATAAGGAGGAATTTCTTCTCTCGGGGGGTGGGGGGGTGTGTGGTTGGGAGTCTTTGGAATCATTGCCACAGAGAATTGTGGGGCAAAGTCTTTGAAACATAGATTCCTAATCAATAGGGGAATCAAGAATTAGAGAGAAATGCAAAAAAGTAAGCATGATAAATGTCAGATCAGCCATGAGCCTGTTGAATGGTGGAGCAGACTCAAGGGGCCAAATAGCCTCTGCTGTTCTTGTTTCTGATGGTCTTCTGGCGTGCCTGTACGTTATTCTTTGCGTTGTTTACCATATCATACAAACACGCAAAATTGGGGCAGAAGTAGTCTATTCGGCCCAACAAGTCTGCTCCTCTGTTCAATGAGATCATGACTAATCTGAAAACCCTCAACTCCACTTTCCTGCCTTTTCTACATAACCCTTGATTTCCTTCTTCCTTAAAAATCTGTCTATCTCAGCTTTGAGTACACATAACTTAGCAGCCTCAACAGTGCTCTGAAGTAAAGACTTTCCCAGAATTACTATGCTCTGAGAGAAGAAAAGATCATGGTTCATCTGCTTTTGTTTTGAATTCCATAATCCCATCTACCTTTAATAAACTTTCATTCCCCTGCCTAATAAGAATCTATCTACCTCTATCTTAAAAATACTCAGTGACCCCGCTTTAAATACACTCTTCTAAACTCCAGTGGAACTATCCATTCTGGATTCTGTCTCAGTTCTACTAAAGTTGTATTTTACAATTACCTCATCCTCTGCAAACATTAATCTTTAGCCTACTCCAAATTCTCCTTTGCTGCTGTTCCTCCAGTTAGTGCATATTGAGTGTTCGCTCTGCGTTGCCTGAACATTTATAGTAGAGGTGTGACTGTCATTGTTAGATTCCACCTTGCTTCATCCCCCTTCTGTTCTTTTCTTTCCTCTAAACATCTCACTTCCTCCAGTTTTCAGTTTAATATTCTTTTTCTTTTGCAAATATCCTGGCAATTGCTGTCTCATCTCTCGGCCTCATTCCTCATAATTTCAGTCTCCGTCTAGATTTCTTTCAGCCAGTTAACCTTATCCTGATGTAAACTACCCATCCACACATTCATCTCCAACCTCAACCATATCACTACAAGAGGGTGTTACACTCTGAGATATTTATCTTTGCGTTCATCTTACCTATGGCACACTCACTCCCAGCTGAACCACAGGAGTCGAATCCTCATGTTAACATCTACTCCTTTTTTGCAAAGTCCTCTCTAATATCAGTAGTTCCTTTTGTTTCAGTATTCATTCCCTTACTTTTCAAGATTGTTGTCCTTACCGCTTTCAAAAACCCACTGAAAAATCCAATTGTCCACCCGAACTACAATACTGCTTTATCTCCCCAGTTCCCCTTTCTCTTATGAGAATTGGTTCCATCACTTACCTTCAAACCTCTTCACTCTTGTTTCTGCACTGTTCACAGTATCTGGACTATTGCGGTCAAAATAATTAGCGACTGTGACTATTTCAGGATTCTTCTTGGTCTCACTATCATTGTTCATACAGTACCATTCCATTGTTCTCCACAGTTCTCTACTCCTTTAATGTTGTTCTAATCCCACTTCTACATTTTCCAGCACCATCAGCACATTTTCTGTAATGGCCTTACCTATCATTTCTACCCAATCACATTGAGTCTACCCCAAAGCTCCAATCTTGACTCCCTTCTGTTCCTTGTCTACATCCTGCTTCATGGCAACATCATCTGTAGGCATCTGCTAAATTGTCACACTAATTTTGTGCTTTGCTGATTGTTTAACTGACATCAGTTGGAGAACATAGGCAATACAGAAGGCATCCTCTTGTTTTGTCTATAAATCTGATTCCTTCCTTCTTCCTCAATTCCGTCTCCCTCGAGATAAGACTGATGACAGTCATGAGTAATGCAATTTTGGTTTGTTTTTGAACTGAGTTTCACACCAAAATTCTGGATGTCACTAAGATCATCTTTGCAACATCATTTTCTGGCATCTCTACCTGACCCCATTGTGGCTTTGTCATATTTTTCAATCACTTTAATGCCAGCGTCAGCTCTGCCGTTCAGAGCCTGTCTACACTTGTCCATAATTCTGATGCAAGGCACTTGAAGTCCAATTTCCCTGGCATCCCTGTGCTCACTAACATTAATTGGCTCCCTGTGCAGTAACCTACAAGTCTCCTCATAGCCTGGTTATTCTATCATTCAGCTGTATATTCCTACACACGTTCTGTGCTCTTCTTCCTTTACATTCTTTCTTCTATCCAGGGACGGTTCTTCCATCAGAACGGTCTATGCACTCTAATATGAAGAATATTACTTTCGCAAAGAAATGGCATTGGCCTGAATTGGTAACTCTGTCTGTACACACTTGCTGCCTCACTCACTGTTGTCTGCATTTTCTTTTACATTTTATCTCCAATAAACATCCTGCCGAGTTACATGTCTCCCTACATCCAAAGCATTTTAAGACGCATCTGTTTGAACTTGCCATAGGCTATTTTCCCTCATTCTTCTCGAACGATTGTTAAATGTCAGGTTGCTTCACTTCTCTGACTTGCACCTCTAGACTGCTTTTTTATATTGGTACAAATTGCTGATGATAAATCATGTGGGTCAAGTAAAGTAAAATAAAAGGAATAAATGTTCATCCCATTGTTGAACAAGTAAGTGCATCACCCAGTGCAGAGCAGAGCAAGTAAACTAGGATGACCTCTGGTTGAATTTCTGGTCATGATGTGTTAGTTGGTCTCAGCAGGTGTTGGGCTATTCTCCACACTCACTTCAGGATAGTGAAGAAAATTACAAGCAAGGAACTGGGATGCTTGTACATCCTCATTCATTCAGTTTCCACACAAACATAACACTGCATTATCCAAGTAGTTGAAAATATAAAAATGCACTCTGCTTTTAAGGACGGACCTCTTTCCCTCTTCCTCCCTGTTATATGTAGGCCTATTCTGGACCATACTGTAGTCTTTGACCAGAGGATGTGGCTCAGGTGAGAAGGAATAATAGTCAAGAGTTCTGCTTTGTATGCAGTCAATGATCTGCATGTAGGTTGTGTATAGAATTGAGCTTTTTTTTAAACAGCTTCCTACAGTTTGTTTTTGCTCAGGTTTCTGTTGAAACATATTTGTATATCACTGGATGTAATCTATTCCAATTAGGCAGCAATAAAATTGCAGTTTTGTTTTTGAAAATAATTTTGCATCTGAAAGTATTTCATGTTACAATTGAGAGTTGTAAACCCATGCAGTTGTTTTCTTTAATAAGCTGAAAATGTGTTCATCACCAATAAAAGCACTTTTTAGTTGAGAGTCTCTTGTCCTCTTGACCTATGAATAACCCAGTTTTAAATTGCTGACACATAGCTGAGAGAGGTGTGCAGCTTTACCAGCTAAAATTATTTAGATTCAAAAGCAGCAAATCAGCAGGGAAATCTTCAGCGCAAATTGAAGTAACCTCAGTGGCGACTGCCTTTCAAAAAACTAGACCCAAAGTGGCTGAATGCATCAGTTTTCATTTCATCCCTTTGCTGAGACTAAGCCTCTTACAATTATCACATTTATGTGTCCTTCAGCTTTGCGAGAGCTTCCAGCTGATTAAAGAGATACACTAGGTTCTTCTCAGCCTTCGGCCTACATATAGTGTAGGCCCCCATGCTCAGTATACATTTACAGTATTAACATCCGTTGCTGCATATACACCATTATCTCTGTCAAAAATGTTCCATATTCTATAAGGTTTTAAAATAATGTTCATATTCTATTGTTGCCAATGCATCAACTAATGGGACGCAGTATTTTACCCTTTTTTCTCTTCAAACTGGAAATTTTCTGTTAGACTCTCCCACTGCCAGCCCCCAATAATCTTATAAGAAATACATCCATCATAATCTGTTATTCCTGTTATTATTCTATCAAATCTCTCTTGTAATAGAGCTCCCAGGACTGTACACAGCATTTCAGCTGAACCAATCTCTTGCTCACACGCATAATTTAATCTTGCTTTCAATTTATTGCCCTAGCATATAAAACTCTGACTGCTGTTTTGGGGCACCTTGAGATGTTTTTGTTGTGGGCAGATCTGTATAAGATTTTGAAGTAACCAAGCTAATATGATATGCCATAAGTATATTTTATCGATATTTTAAAGATTACGTAGAATCAGTCAACTGACTCATTAGCAAAGCACTCTTATGCTCAAGAGCAGTCTATTATTTCACCAAGTTGAAGCAATTAACACAGCAGACACAATGCTACCTATTGTAAAGATGTTGTCTTTTCTGCCTCAATAGGCAAAACATTTGCATAGTTTCATACCATGACTTATTTATAGTTTAGCTGTTTTGGAGATTAATAGCTCATTGATCGAATCAAGAGCTTCCTTTTTGTCTCGTTATTTCAAAACCCATCGTGTCAAGTTGTTCTTGGAATGTTTAGCATTTCGTCTGGAAGACAGAGCTTTTAACACTACAGCTCTCTCTGTTCTTGGCTAGACTTTAAGCCTAAATGTTTGAGTTTTGGGTGAAGATAGATACAAATGATTCAGCCTTTTTCTTTTTCTGGTGTGCTGGGTTCCCACATTATTGAGGATGGGGAGATTTGTGAAGCTTCCTTCTCCTGATGGCTGCTTCCTTGTCCACCATCATTCTCAACTGGAACTGGCAGAATTTCAGAGTTTAGATCAGATACATGTGTCTATCACAAGCTGTTCTGCTCTTTGGCATGGAAGTAGTCCTGTGTTGTAACTTGATCAGTTTGACACCTCATTTTTTGATATTTTAGGTGCTGTTATTGCTTTCCCCTCTGGTATTCCTTATTGAACCAAGCTTGTTTCCAAGCTTTGATGGCAGTGCTAGAGTGGAGAGTATGTTGGGCATGAGATACCACACTGTGGTTGAATGAAATTCTGCAGCTGATGTTCCGTAGCACCTCATGGATGGTCTTGAGTTGCTAAATCTGTTTAAAATCAATCCACTTATTACATTGGTATCCTTAATGTAATGATGGGACTTAGTCTCCACAAAGTCTACGTGATGGTCACTCCTACTGCGACTATCATGAGCAGATATATGGTGGGCACAAGGTCAAATGTCATAGAATCATAGAACTCAACAGTGCAGAAATAGGCCATTTCTGTTCAATGGTTCCCTCACCACTTTCTACAAACCAGATCAGCTACATCTGATAAAGAATGATATCTGAAGTCCAAAAGTCTAAATTATGTGGAGAGATTACACAAAATATCTTGTATCCTGTGGAATTCAGAAGGTTCATCAGCAGTTTGATCAAAGTTTTCAAGATTCAAGATGGCACCGACACTGGGCGACTCTTTGTGAGCTCGCTACAGCAGATCTTATTCTCACATTTCTTATAACCATTCCACACTTTTCTTGCTTTGTGCACCTCCTGAGTAGCTGTAGCCTTGTGTGCCTTGCTCTGTCTAAGCACCCTATGAACTGTATGACCTTGTTTGCTATGATCTGCCTGTACTGCTCATAAACAAAGCTTTTCACTGTACTTAGGTACATGTGACTACAATAAATCAAATCAAATCAGATATTATCAGTACAGTTTGAATACATGAAGAAAAATGCATTGACTTATATGGGACCGTAAGACTATAGGACAGCTTCAAAAAATTTGGGAATGAATTTATGTAAAACCTCCCTGTGCAATTGGGGATAAACGTTTAGAACTCTATTCCACACAAAAAAAGTTGATAAAATCAATTTATAATTTTGAGATCAAGAATGATAGATTATTCTTAACCAGAGTTATGAAGGAATGTGAGGCAGAGGAAAGCATATGGACTTAGGTTACAAATCAACCACAATCTCACTGAATGGTGGACAATACTAGCTCAATAAGCTAGGTAGCTTACTTGTTTTCCTATTTTTGAACAATTGTGATAGAGATTGTGTGATTTATATATCCATATATCGATGTTTAATATTGTTTTATTGTAAGTTTGGGTTTTGGTTTTTGAATGAGTAACGTAGGTTTTATGTGTCTTTGGTTAATATATAACTTATACATATCACAGTAGCCATGGTGATTTCTTTTAAATCAGTTTTTGAAGCTTAGCTTTAGAATTGTTTGCTTTTTTGTGTATGTTGGTGCAGTTTTATAAGAACATAAGAACGAGGAGCAGGAGTAGGCCTTCCAGCCCTTCGAGCCTGCTCTGCCATTCAACAAGATCATGGCTGATCTTTTCATGGACTCAGATCCACTTACCCACGCTCTCACCGTATCCCTTAATTCCTTTATTGTTCAAAAAAAAATCCACCTTAGCTTTAAAAACATTTACTGAAGTAGCGTCAACTACTTCACTTGGCAAGGAATTCCATAGATTAACAACCCTCTGGGTGAAGAAGTTCCTTCTCAATTCTGTCCTAAATCTGCTCCCTCTAATCTTGAGGCTATGCCCTCTTGTCCTAGCTTCACCTGCCAGTGGAAACATCCTCTCTACTTCTATCTTATCTATTCCCTTCATAATTTTATATGTTTCTATAAGATTCCCCCCTCAATCTTCTGAATTCCGATGAATATAATCCCAATCTACTCAGTCTGTCCTCACAAGCCAACCCCATCAACTCCGGAATCAATCTAGTGAACCTCGTCTGCACCTCCTCCAGTGCCAGTACATCCTTTCTCAAATAAGGAGAAAACTGCACACAGTACTCCAGGTGTGGCCTCACCAGCACCTTGTACAGCTGCAACATAACCTCTCTGCTTTTAAACTGAATCCCTTTAGCAATGAAGGACAAAATTCCATTTGCCTTCCTAATTACTTGTTGTACCTGCCGACCAACCTTCTGTGATTCATGCACAAGGACACCCAGGTCCCTCTGCATAGCAGCATGCTGCAACTTTTTACCATTCAAGTAATAATCCTTTTTACTATTACTCCTACCAAAATGTACGACTTCACATTTATTTACATTGTATTCCATCTGCCAGACCTTTGCCCACTCACTCAATGTATCTATGTTCCTCTGCAAAGTTTCACAGTCCTTTGCACACTTTGCTCTGCCACTCATCTTAGTGTCATCTGCAAACTTTGACACCTTACACGTGGTCCCCAACTCCAAATCATCTATATAAATTGTAAATAATTGCGGTCCCAACACCGATCCCTGAGGCACACCACTAGTCACTGATTGCCAGCCAGAATAGCACTCATTTATCCCCACTCTTTGCTTCCTATTCGTCAACCAATCCTCTATCCATGCTCATACTTTACCCCTAACTCCATGCATCCTTATCTTATGCAGCAGCCTCTGTGTGGCACCTTGTCGAAGGCCTTTTGGAAATCTAGGTACACCACATCCACTGGGTCCCCATTGTCCACGTTGCTTGTAATGTCTTCGTAGAATTCCAAAAGATTTGTCAAGCATGACCTGCCCTTCATGAACCCATGCTGCGTCTGCCCAATGGGACAATTTCTATCGAGATGCCTTGCTATTTCTTCCTTGATAATAGACTCAGGCATCTTCCCCACTACAGAGGTTAAGCTAACTGGTCTATAATTCCCCATCTTTTGTCTAGCTCCCTTTTTAAACAGTGGCGTCACATTTGCTGTTTTCCAATCTGCTGGGACTGCCCCAGAGTCCAGCGAATTTTGGAAAACTACTGCCAGTACACCTGCTATTTCTCCCACCATCTCTTTCAGTACTCTGGGATGCATTCCATCAGGGCCAGGAGACTTATCAATCCTTAGCTCTATTAGCTTGCCCAACATGACTGAACAATGTAAACAATTTTAGTTTAGGTGGTCAGGATGTGGTTTTTTTAAACTTAAGTGAAACACCCAAAGTTTAAAGAGAGATTATTTTTTGTTTTACTTTCTGTTTTTGGATAATCCTGTGAATTCCTTCAAGGAAAATGCCTCAGCAGACTAGAGCTCCTGAGTAGAGAAGGAATTGGTGATGGCCTTGGGGTAAACAGTTAGTGATTGTGACAGACCTAAAGGGTTTGCATAAAACCCTGTAGGGGATCCTTTAAGCTGTGTATATTTAAGGTCAGATGAATAATATACTCAGAAAGAAGATTGGTAGTTTTGGTCTCGGAATTAAAGTTACAAGTGACTTAGAACTACTGAGCTGTGAGAGGCAGGGACACGGGTGTGAGTATTGTATCTTTGGGTCTTTTTGGGCACGATACAAGAAGTGTTTTAGGTACTCTACTAGGAGTGTGTTTTAGGATTGTACAAAAGCTGGTATTTTTCTTTTCAGTTTATAAATGGTATTTTGGGATTATCCTTTTGCTGTGTGATTAAAAGCTTTGAACTTGTGTTATAAGTAGATTGCTTGATTTATTTTATTGTCATTTCTTTTGTTAATAAAATTCTGTTTCGTTAATGAACTTCTAACCATGGACTGAAAGCATTAGCTGTGATAATTATAAATTAATTTCCAGTATAATTCTTAAAGTTTTTGGGAAGATTTGTAGCTTAGGTTGTGGATGAGGTTGCAGATTTCCTTGCTGAGCTGGTGTGTTTGATTGCAGATGTTTTGTCACCCTGCTAGGTAACATCGTCATTGCATCTCTGGTGAAGCATTAGTGTTCTGTCCCGCTTGTTATTTGAATGCCTCGGTTTGCTGGGGTGGTTGTCATTACTTCCGGTTTTGCTCTTCAGTGGTTTGTATATCGGGACCAGTTCACTGTGTTTGTTAACGGAGTTCTGGTTGGAATGCCAGGCCTCCAGGAATTCCCTGGCATGTCTTTGTGTGGCTTGTGCTATTATGGATGTGTTGTCTCAGTCGAATTTGTGTCCTTCTTTCTCCGTGTGTATTGAGACCAGTGAGAATTGGTCGTGTCTTTTGGTGGCTAGTTGGTGTTCGTATATCCTTGTTGTCAGTTTTCTTCCAGTTTGGCCAATGTGATGTTTCTCACAGTCCTTGCGTGGTATTTTGTATCTCACCTTAGTTTTGTTGGTTGTAGGTATGGGATCCTTTACATTCGTCAGCAGCTGTCGCAGGTTGGTTGTGGCTCGTTTGAATAATGTCCTGATGCATCACTGCAGCAACTTGGAATTGCGCAAAACAGAACAGGAGCACTTATACAAAGTTTTTAAAAAGAATGGACACCCAAAAATCACAATCTGCCATTACCTCCTCAACAGACCACAACAAGAGGACACAACACGGCCAGACACAGCAGTCACCCTACTGTACATCAGAGACATATCAGAGATGACCACAAGAGTACTCAGATCCCTAGGTATCAGGGTAACCCACAAACCAACAACCAACCACCCTAGCTAGTCTGACCTATGCAAGCCTCAGAAAACTGAAATCAGAGCTCCTTCGATTACAGTGGCCATAAAACACTTCCAGCACAGGAACATCACAGGGTTAGATGTAGAGTAGGTGTCCCTCTACTCTTTTAACCAAAAAGTAAAGCTTCCTTTAGTCATGTAAAATAAAGTAAAGCCACTCTACTCTTTTAAACCAAAACTACAGCTCCCTCAACACTCTCACCATTCAACACTCCTTGGAGAGGGACAGCACAGGGTCAGGTAGAGATTAAATTTACCTCTATTCTTTTAAACTGAAATTAAATCTCCCTTGACATTGTCCCCATCAAACACTCCCAGAACCGGGTTTGTATAAGGTTAGATAAAAAGTAAAGGTTCCTGTACCCATTTTAAAACAGAAATTATAAAAAAAAGTTAAATAGCTCCACCTATATCAAAAGACACAAATTAACAGTTTAATGGAATGTTATACAATGGAGCAGAAACTTATTAAATTAAAATAATACTTTCCGGACTGATGATGCACTGACTCCCAGAAAAACAATGAATGAAATTTGTGGAACCATTCAAAGATGAGTGGATAAAATGCAAAACATTAAAAGTTTTCACTTCATTTGTTAATTGCTGATTTTGAATGTGAAACCTTCATCATACTTGAGATGAAAAGGGTTAATGAATCATTCTATTTATTTCTTTGCTATTTCTCTTTGTAAAGATTGGTTGAGTAGAAGTTTGTGATGTCACCTAATTCGTTATTCCTATATACACATACTACAACAGGGACAAGATTAAATGACACATTTCTAATTTATTTTCAATTGTGATGAAATAAAATGTAAGTTTTTATGTGATTTCCTAGTCATTGGATTAACGTAGAAAGACAGTTCACTGCTTTGCAGTGCTGCACTTCATTACTGACATGTTAATGAATATCCATTGTGAGGATACCATATGAGCTTTGCATATTTAATTTTTTTAAAGGTACTGTTGTGAGGATTGAGATTAAAATAAAACTTTTGTGTGAATGCGTTGAACGTTATAATCAGTTGTCCAGTGATATTTTACAACTTTTGTCATGTTGTTTAGGAATTTGCTGAACTATGTATGTCACCGAGAAAGCAATTAAATTTTAAATTAACTTAAACGTCAGCGCCAAAAAAGCTCCTTTATGAAAATGCTGTTCCTGACTTCACTTCTCTGTTTCTTCCCGCTAAAATATTATTTCCAGATTCCAATTGTCCCTTACTAAAAGAAGTGATCCTGAGCTGATACCAGTGTGTGCTGTTGCTGTAATTGCAGTTGATACACACGGAAGAAATTTACATTTTTGGGAACTTACACTTCCAGACAGTAGTTCTGTTAATTTAGGTGTAGGAGAACTGTCTCAATGTTGGCTCACTGCACCAAGTATAGTTTTCTCTCTAGCACCAAGGTTAAAATTGAATATCTCAGAACTGAGGCTGTGAAACAAAAATCTTCACTTCATGAAATATAAAGTACAACTTGACAGGCGAGTCTGTGCTTTCTTTTGTGTTTGTTTGTTTCATGTCATTAGCTTTCCCTGCTCCTTGCTTCATTTCCCAGCTGAGAGGGAGGCAGCCTCTAGTCTATTCATGTCCATGTTTCAATAACCCATTGGCTGGAGATCTGAAAGAAAAAGCTTTTGAGAACAGCTATTTTGCTGCAAAATGCTTGCCCTTTGTTTGGTATGTCTCTCAAGAATATGGCTACAATCTTAGATTTGTGGTAGAATTGCTTTTCTTTGGTGCAGAGTGATCATTTTGTATAATTATTGTAGATCTTGTGAAATGATTTCAGATTTGTAATTTATTGTCAATTCTGATGTTGTTTATTAACTTTGAGGTCTATGTCATTACTGTTACCGCTTATTGAATCAAAGTATAGTGGATGACTCCCCATTATCCTACATATACCCTCTCACATTGAATACTATCCAATTATAACTTGTTACATCCTGTTTGTTGTGTCTTGATGGGCCAATTTTTTATTTGCTTTATGTCAGCATTCAGTTGCTTTAGGTAATGTCGCTCTTTTATTTGCCATGGGTTGTGCTAAAAAGGTATTGATTCACTGATTGATTTATTCATACTGAGTCAGGGAGAATAATTGACAGGTGTTAAAATGCTGAATTTACATCCATGTCTATTTGAAGTTATTGCATTTTCAAAGGGAACAAAACTCTCTGTTTAGTGCAGTGAATACATTGAATAAATCTAAGGTGATCCCGGAGGTAGCAATAATGTTCAAACAGAACTTCAGAAAGATTGTTGATGTTATACCATGGGTGAACTATATCCTCAAAAGCTAATGTCTTATTTTTAATTTTTCTATGCCTTTAAAACTTTTCTGGTCTTCTACTCATCAGTGTGAGGCTGTACATAACATACCTGAGTTCAGATAATGAAAAACAACATTTAAAAAAAACTCTCATGCCAGGTGTAAATTTTTTTATTCATTTTTAGGATGTGGGCGTTGTTGGCTGGGCCAGTATTTATCACTCATTTATCCCTAGTTGCCCTTGAGAAGGTGGCAGTGAGCTGCCTTCTTGAACTGCTATAATCTACATGCTGTAGGTTGACACACAATGTGCTTCGGAAGGGAATTCCAGGATTTTGACCCAGCAACACTGAACAAAACTTTGATAGATTTCCAAGTCAGGATGGGGAGGTGGTGGCGTTTCTTTGTATCTGCTATTGTTGTCCTTTTAGATGCAAGTGGTCGTAGATTTGGAATGTTCTGTCTAAATGTCTTTGTTCAATTTTTACAATGCATCTTGAAGATGGTAAACACTGCTGCTACTGATCGTCAGTGGTGGAGGGAGTAGATCTGATACCAATCGAGCGGGCTGCTTTGTTCTGGATGGCATCAAGTATGTTTGGAGCTGAACCTGTCCAGGCAAGTGGGGAGTATTCCATCACACTCCTGACTTGTGCCTTGTAAATGGTGGACAGGCTCTGGGGAGTCAGGAGATGAACTACTCACTGCAAAATTCCTACCCTCAACCTGCTGTTGCAGCCACTCTGTTTGCTTATGTGGCAAGTCCATTGAGTTTCTTGTCAATGGTAACCTCCAGGATGCTGATACTGGGGTATTCAGCAATAATAATACCATTAAATGTTGTTAGATTGTCTCTTATTGAAGATGGTAATTGCCTGGCTTTTGTTTGATGCAAATGTCACGTATCATCTGTCAGTCCAAGCCTGGATATTGGCCAGATCTTGTCGCATTAGAACATGGACTACTTCAATATCTGAGGAGTCACAAACGGTGCTGAACGTTGTGCAATCATCAGCAAACATAACCACTTCTACCCTGGTGATAGAGGCAAGGTCATTGGTTAAGCATCTGAAGATGTTTGGGCAACGGACATTACCATGAGGAACTCCCATAGAGATGCCCTGGACCTGAAATGACTGACTGTCAACAACCATAACCATCTTCCTATGTGCCAGGTATGACAAGAACCAGCAGGAAAATTGCCTCCTGATGTCCCTTGATTCCAGTTTTGCTGGGGCTCCTTGATGTAAAGGATTGACATGCTCACCTCACCTCTGGAATACAGCTCTTTTGTCTGTGTTTGAACTGAGACTGTAATGAGTGGCCCTGGTGGAACCCCAACTTGGTGTCACTGAGCAGGTGCTGCAGGATAGCACTGTTGATGACAACTTCCATCACTTTACTGATGATCGAGAATAGACTGATGGGGCAATAATTGACTGTGTTGGATATGTCCTGCTTTCTATGTATAGGGCATAACCTGGGCAATTTTCCTCATTGTCAGGTAGATGTCAGTGTTGTAGCTGTACTGGAAGAGCTTGGCTAGGGGTGTGGCAAGTTCTGGAGCACACATCTTCAGTACTGTTGCTGGCCTCTTGGCAGGGCTCATAACCTTTGCAGTATTCAGTACACTGACAATTTCTTGATCTCACATCAAGTGAATTGAATTGACTGAATACTGGTATTGTAATGCTGGAGACCACTGGAGAAGTCCGAGATGGATCATCCATTTGGCACTTCTTGGCTGAAGACTGCTGACCGTTAGTTGCCTTATGTCTGCCTATCACTTGTTGTTTATGCTGTTTAGCATGCAAGTAGTGCTGTTTGGTAACTTCACCAGATTGACACCTCATTTTTAGGTATGCCCTCCTGCACTCTCCATTAAATCAGGGTTGATCCCCTGGCTTGATGGTAGTGGTTAAGTGGGGAAATATGCTGAACCATGAGGTCGCAGATTGTGTTGGAATATATTTCTGCTGCTGTGATAGCCCACATCGCATCATCAATGCCCAGTCTTGAGTTGCTAGATTTGTTCGAAGTCTGTTCCATTTAGCATGGTGATATTGCCACACAACACAATGGAGGTTATTCTCAATGTGAAGGTGGACAATCAGATAATAAATCACGTAATAAATCAGATAAATGCTGATTATGGGGACAGTTTGGAACATCTTAGTAGCTGAAGTCAGACACAAATCCTCAAACTCTGAGGAGTGTTCATTTTCTCCACCTGTGTGAAAGTTTCACTTTCATACAAGAGCAATGTTGTTCCTTATCTGTGATGGCCACTTTCTGCTCCATTATGTTCTGTAGCAGTGGAGTCATTGCTTAAGGAAATTATCAACATTTGAGACATTTATTCTGAGCTGTTTTGAAGGAAGCCGACAAACCTATCTAAACAGTCGAATTGTTGCTGGTCACTCCCTTGGTCCTTTTGATGAGGACTGTAGTGAACCCATGGATGGAGTTGTAGCAGGGTTCATCCTCAAAGTGTGGATTCCTGAGAAGATCGGTAGAAGTAAGCAGGACTTACATGGCTCAACTAGCTCCTCATTAATGGTACAGAATCAGAGCTTTAGATTATGGAGGATTGGCTTGGAGTAAAGTGTCATATCAACTATCAGAGGGAAGGTCAAGACCTGTAGGGACTCCAGTTGTGAGTGGAAACCCTTGTAATTCATGAAAACAGCAGGGTCATCCACAGATGTCTTTATGGCAATTGCTGGGATTTGAGGTGGTATCCCCGTAAATCCATTGGAAAACTGAGGAGAGTTCCCCTTTGCCAGCCCCAGAAACCACAATGCTCAAACAATCAGTTTCCTGAGGTTGTGACTTCTACAACCAGTGCCCACCCCTCTTTTGCCCACATATAAGGCAGGATGCCCTACTCCCAAAAGCTGCAGACTAATTAGGGGTCCAGCAATGCCATTTGGAGTAGTGGCTACTGTTGGGACTGTAGTCTATTTTGGAGCAAGCAACTAAATTTGCAGAAGCTGTTAAGTCGGTAGGTTCATGAAGGCCTGTTGGCAGACCCTGAAGAGTGGTGAGCAGGCATCAGGAGTGATTAAAAGTGTGAGGGGTTGAAATAGAACTCAAGCCCATTGAAACTCTTAAATTGCATCAGCTGCTGAGGTCAGCGAAGCCAACTTGACCTCTTTGTTATTCTTGCTTAGAAATTAGAGTTAGCCAGAAGAAAATTTAAAGAAGCTGATGGTATTAGAAACAGGGGATTTGAGAAATTTATAAAACACTGTTATCATCCTCAAGGCATTCCAAAATGTTGCACCTCCAATGAGGTCATTTTGAAGTGTAGCTGAAGTTGTATCGCAAACAAAAGTGGCAACCACTTAACAGGAAGAACAACCCCGCAGACTGTACTGAGAAAAATGACCAGATAATACGTTCTGATGTTGTTGGCTGAAGGACAACTATTAGCCCTGTCACATTAGGAATTCTTTGCTGATAGAATTCGCTGAAGGAAGATGAGTAGAGACTTGACTGGAAGATAGTCTGTGCTGTAGCTCCTCGTTATATAGTATACACAAACCTCAAAATCCATTCCATGTTTGTTATTCTTTAATTGGTTTAAATGTATTGCTGTATTTATGGAGTTGGCGACCAGGTGTTCTAACCATTTTTTTTCAGTTACAATCAGTCAAAACAGTTCTGTTGTAATTTTGGGAATTAAATTTCAAGCTCAACTGAATAAGAGTGCCAACGTTATCTGTAGGAGTTGGCTGACCTTTTGTTCTGAATTTGCACATTGTCTTAAGCTGATGTTTGGGCTTAATGCCTAGATCCTGCATTTTGGCTGGACTATTTCAATTGCACTGACTATCCAAGTAGAAATGGTCTTCAGGGGAAAAGACAGAAGACTAACATTATGTTATAGAACTGTTGAAGGCATAATAGACCAAATGGCCTCCTTCTGTACCGTAACAATTCTGTAATTCTGAGCTATATGTGTTCAGAAAGGAAAGTTACAGTTGAAGGAAGAGTACAGGTTGTGTTAAAACATTGATTTTTAACACATTTCTTTCCACTTTTATATAAACTAACTGTAATATTCTTCTTAGTTTTGTGCAGCACAACACTTCTAAGCACTATGTCTGTAGCTTCTCTGTGCTTCAGTTGGTAACTGAGTTACACAATCACAGTTGTAAGCTTGATTCCATATCTGTGCTGTATTAGCCAATCTTAGCTTGTGGAATAGCTGAGACTTTAATGCCCCAGGAATAGGGAGCAATACTTAACTTTTATTTTATAGAGTTCCTACTTTTGTTATTCAAAGACTCCTGCTGGAACATAAACATGAGGGCATGATTTGGAAAGTCTCATTTTTTTTAAACTCATTCATGCTTGGGATGTGAGCTTTGTTGGCAATGCTACAATCTATTACACATCTGTATTTACTTTGAGAAAGTTATGGTGAACCATCTCCTACCAAGTGGCTTTTTCAATGATTTCTGATGGTAGTTAAGAGTCAACTTGGTGTAGATCTAGAGTCACAAGTGAGCCAGATCAGGCGAGGACAACACACTTCTTCTTAATGAGAGCAATAGTAAAACAAATAGATTTTGTTTTAAAGTCATTCTAGTAATCATAATCATTATTAATGTGACTAGCATTTTATTTCAGGTTTATTAATTGAATTTAAATTACACCAGTTGTCACAGTGGGATTTGAATTCCTGTTGCACAGCTGTAATCTGATCATCCAGATTACTTGTCCAGTAAAATTACCAGTATGCCAACATCCGCTATGCCTTCTGTGGTAAATAATTTTCTATCTATCGTTATAAGACTCCCACTTGAATAATGGAAGCTTGACTAAAGTATCAAAAAGTTACATGGTATCCCAGGAACTGGAGTTCAGTAAAACTTATTTTCAGGACAGGAAAAGAGAGAGGACAAGAGATTGAAAATCTCTGTGTACAATGCAATGTTCTGTCATTGTATACATGCAGGCATGTACACCATTGAGGATTCAATTTCTTATTCATTCACAATAAGGTACCAACAATATTAAAGATGACGTCACAACACCACTGACCCATTTGGCTCTTAGGCTGCCACTGCATCTTTAATAACTGATAATTATCTAATTCCAAACTGCTATTATTTCTCCAGATTACATAATATTCTTCCTTTCAGTGTAAGCATCTCCCTTTAAAGAGCTCAGTTTGTGCTTATGACCTTCTGGAAGTGTGCTGTGTATTCTCACAACATTTTAATGATGTTTTCCTGAATTTGTTCACTGTACCATTGGTGAAGTAAGTTTGTTAAAACTCGTAAAGTTGCATATTGGTTGTTGCTGGGATTTCAATTTATCACAATCTGATTAGCTGCATTCCAGGAGCCTCCATTGTAGCTTATCAGCAATCTATTATTGTACATTTCATTGAACTCACAGAAATAATCAATAACTGCAAACCACTGCAGCTACAAGGTGATGCTTATAAATGTTTTATGTGTCATGATCTCACAGTTAAATATTGATGTTGTATATCAATGCTTTGGTTCTTTAGGTCGTGAAACTCGCTTGCCCCTCCGTATCAAGTGTGAAGGTTTGGGTCCCCAGGTGATCCTGAATGTGGACCAGGTTGAACTAGGAAATGTCTTCATTAACTCAAAGCAAACCTATGAAGTAAGTTATATAGTTTCTTTCTTTTAACCGTCAAAATCGATCCAAAGGCTTTATTTGAATCCATTGGACAATAGAACATGTCTGAATGAAAACTTCACGTTAGGGATTTATGGACAAACCAGTTATTGGTTAGTTAATTAAAGCGCTGTGTTCCAGGCCAAGCTGTTCTATCTTTACCTGTCCATGCATCTGTCATACCATGGCTGTATAATTTTTAATTTTGTGTATATCTTGTGCTTACAAGATTGAAAAGCCTGAAGAAGCTCATTGTCCCAATCCATCTGCTATCTGTCTACTGTAGTCTGAAATAGCTTGTACATTTCAAGTAATGAATTGACATGACAATTTGCTTCCGTGTAGGTGATTCAAAGTTTTTTTTAGAGAATAAAGTACAGCAGAGACTGGGCATCTACCACGAGGATTTGATTTCAGATTCAGTCCAGGCTTGCCTGGCTGATAACCTCAAAGGTTTTAGGTGAAATTAATTTGAGCAGTCTCCAAAGGTTGGTGACAATTCAAAATTGGCCTTTGATTGGAACTTTCTTTTGTTAATTCATGGGTGTGGACATCACTGACAAGGCCGCTGATCTGTGAATGTGCTGAAAAAGGTGTTAATGAACAACCTTCTTGACAATTGAGTAGAGAGGACGGTGAAGAAGCAACCTTATTGCTGTGATCTGTAGTTTCAAATTTGCCAAACCAAGTATAGACAGCGGATTTCCTTCCTGAAAGGGTATTAACCAGATGGCTTTTGACAAGAATCCGATAGATGCAGGTTTGCCAATGCTAGCTTTAGATGGAGCTGATTTATTTAATTAATTGAATTTAAATATCCCAGCTGTGAAAGTGACTCACAGCAGTATTCTAGGCCTCCAGGTTATCAGTCTGCCAACATAACCACTATGTTACTATTCCATCTAAAATTAGAATCTCAATCGAAGGGGCTGCAAGTGCTGGGACAATTTGAAATACCCTTCTGTAATAAGAGCTCTTTTAAGATTGGGATTGAGATACAGTAGAGCGAGATTCCTTTTGCATAAATGTATTCTATATGCATCGTCTGGGCTTCTGCCAGGATGCGCATTGTGTTCAAAGTAAAAAGAAGCAAAGCAAATGCCTGGAATTTGAAATAAAAACTGAACATGCTAGAAATATACATTTAACAAGAGAAAGGGATTTTGTTTTACAAATATTGTTCAAGCTTGCTTTATATTTCCAGCATTTTCTGTTTAAGTCCTAATGTTGCTTCCTTTAGGAAATATGCAGTCTATTTGTGATTTTCAACATTTTAAACTAAATTAAGATGGCAGTAGCATCTTATTTGTCTTGTTAGCTGCTCATCTCAAAGTATGGAGGTTTAGACCATAATGCAGTAAGATATAGGAGCAGAATTAGGCCCATCAAGTCTGCTCTGCCAGTTGACCATGGCAGATATGTTTCTGAACCCATTGTCCTTCGTTAGTCCTGATGAAGGGTTTTGGCCTGAAATGTTGACTTTCCTCCTCCTCAGATGCTGTCTGACCTGCTGTGCTTTTCTAGCATCACACCTATAGGCTCTGACTTCTAACATCTGCAGGCCTTATTATCTCCAAGAACCTACCTACCTTTGTCTTAAGTACATTCAATGACTTGGACTCCACAGTCCTCTGCAGCAGTGAATTCCACGATTATCTGTCGTTTGGCTGAATAAATTCCTCCTCATCTCAGTTCTAAATGGTCATCCTTGCACTCTGAGACTGTGCCGTTGGGTCTTAGTCTCTCTTACTAGTGGAAACATCTCCTCCATATTCACTCCATCCAGGTCCCTCTGTTCTGTAAGTTTCAATCAGATCCCCTCCTTATCCTTCTAAACTCCATCAAGTACAGACCCAGAGTCTTCAACTGCTCCTCATATGACAAACCCTTCGTCCCTGGGATCATTCTTGTAAACCTCCTCTGGAACTGCTCCAACACCAATGCAGCCTTCCTTAGATATGGGGCCCAAAACTGCTCACTATATTCTAAATGCGATTTGAGCAAAACCTTAAAGAGCCCCAGCTCTTGTATTCTAGCCCTCCTGAAATGAATACAAACATTGCATTTGCCTTCCTAACTGCCAAATGAACCTGCATGTTAACCTTAAGAGAATCTTGAACTAGGACTGCCTTTGTGCTTCAGATTTCTGAAGCTTATTCCCCATTTACAAAATAGTGTATGCCTTTATTCTTCCTTCCAACGTGCATAACCTCACACAGTCCCACATTTTATTCCACCTGACACTTCTTTAATGTATAGAAAATGGCTGTTTGCCCACAATATCAATGCTGTTCTGAAAAAGTTCCCACTGCTTTGCTTGACTCCCTGTAGCCATGTAATTTCTGCTACTGCAAATATTGATCAGATTTTCCCTTAAGTGCTACAAATGTCACTGCCTAAGTAATGCTATGGACCAACAGTCCGCTGTGCAAACTGGTTCAGGCACTCAGCGTACAGATCCTCTCACAAGCCTTATTTTTGGTTGTTGTGGAGGTCATAAGCACTTTAACTATTCTGTTTACATGGCCCAAAATTCTGTTGATCCTTATTCAAGGTGTTATTTAATTACTGTTGTAGTTTCTGGTGATCATTTATTACAACCCCCATTTCTCATGTCACCTACACCCTTTAATATTATTCCATTCCGAGTTTATCTTCCCACAATATTGTGCCTTACAGAGTAAATTGTATTGACATCTCTCTGCCCTTTGCACTAACTTGTCAAACCCTGAAGTAATGCACATTTTTTCTCTCTGTTTGCCAAACTGCTTGCCTTTGTATTGTCAGCATGTTTTTATTTGAGTCTCAAAATTATCATCAACCATTCGACTCGCGTCAGCCGTTTTTGAAATGACAAACTTCAAACTTTTTTTAAAAAAGTCAAAGAACGTACACCATTTTAAATGTTTGAATGTTCTGTGAAACTTGATTAATCATTTGATTGATCACTTCTATTCAATCAGCCTTTTATTGTGTTAACACTTTACCTGTGATCTAATAGTATATGTAAATTAATTTATGAAAACTAAGTTGATTCAGCATGTTTCTTGTGCAGTTTATTTTTAATCATTCTTTTCACATTGTCAGGTGTTAAAGTAACAAAGGTTTCACCTCTAATTTTTTTTTGATGAAACAATTGGTCATTAATGTACACAAGGAAGACTTTTGTGAATGGCGCTCCATGACATTAAGTCAGCTGTGAACAACTTAAATGTCAAAAAGTACTTTACATTGGCTGTAATTTGGGTATAACTCAACCAATGTCATAAATGCCATGTACACCAGGCTAATAGCAATTTGGAAATTGCATTCCTTAAGAGTGACACTAAATACCATCACCTCCAGAATGTGAGGCAGTTTTCATTGGGAGGTAGGAGGAATGTCTGGAATCTACTGTGTCTCCAATATGTACATAACCTGTTATGCTAGTTGTGAGGGATGTGAATAGGCTACAGTACTCTGACATGTATTAGAACAGCAGTGATGAACTGAGCAGGAGGAGGTTAGAGGAGCGCAATGAAAGTAAAACGCTACCCATGATTATACTGCCAAGAATCACGCATCTGCGGGCGACAACAACGGTGCTAAATCGGCTATGCCTATTCAGGTAGACAGTTTGGAGATTTTTACACAATGGTGCACAGTGACCTGATGCCTCTTGGCCTTCATGGCTGTCCCTTACCAGCAGCTGTAATGGCTGCTTTTGTCTTGGAATTTTATGCAATCAGGTTGTTCCAGGGGTCAGTTGGGACCGAGATGGCATTTCACAGTTGGCATTTCAGTACTATCAGGCAGGTGATGGATACCCTATCCCAAACAGCATGGAATTACATCCATCTTGATACAGACAAGCCAATACAATACAGAGAGCGTTGGACTTTGGCGTCGTCATTGGATCCACCTATGCCCAAGGAGTCACTGATTGTGCCCACATAGATGGCAAAGGACCAACCAGTCAGATTCCATAATATGAAAAAAGATTCCACTCATTGAATATTCAGTTGGTCTGCAATGAAAAGAAGCAAACCTTACAGGTCTGCTTGTATCAGAGATAATAGGAACTGCAGACGCTGGAGAATCTGAGATAACAAGGTGTGGAGCTGGATGAACACAGCAGGCCAAGCAGCATCATAGGAGAAGGATAGCTTGATGTTTCGGGCCTAGACCCTTCATCAGAAATGGGGGAGGGGAAGATGGTTCTGAAATAAATAGGGAGAGAGGGGGAGGCGGGTAGAAGATTGGTAGAGGAGAGGATAGGTGGAGAGGAGACAGACAAGTCAAAGAGGTGGGGATGGAGCCAGTAAAGGTGAGTGTAGGTGGGGAGGTAGGGAGGAGATCGGTCAGACCAGGGAGGACGGACAGGTCAAGGGGGCGGGATGAGGTTAGTGGATAGGAGATGGGGGTGGGGCTTGAGGTGGGAGGAGGGGATAGGTGAGTGGAAGAACAGGTTAGGGAGGCAGGGACGAGCTGGGCTGGTTTTGGGATGTGGTTGGGGGAGGGGAGATTTTGAAGCCTTCGGGCAGCAACCCTGAGCCCTGCCGAATCTTCACCATCGCCCCAGACCTCCCCCTCACTGAGGACGAAAGGTCAGTCCTCAGTAAAGGGCTCACCTTCGCCCCCTCCACCCACTATTCAACGAATACCACTCACGCTTGGACATTGAGCAGTTTATCCGCCGCCTCCGCCTCCACGTTTACTTCTTCAACCGTGAACCTAACCCTCCCTCTCCTGACCCCTTCTCCTGCCTCCAACACAAGCCTTTCTCCTTTCCCCAAGGCCTCCTACCCTCCCCCGACCTCTTCATCTCCACCTGCCGTCGAGACATCAATCGCCTCAACCTCTCCACCCCTCTCACCCACTCCAACCTCTCCCCCACAGAACGTGCAGCCCTCTGCTCCCTCCACTTCAATCCCAACCTCACCATAAAACCCGCCGACAAGGGAGGTGCAGTCGTAGTATGGCGCACTGACCTCTACATTGCTGAGGCCAGGTGCCAACTCTCCAACACCTCCTCCTACCGCCCACTGCATCATGACCCCACCCCCGAGCACCAAACCATCATCTCCCAAACCATCCACAACCTCATCATCTCAGGTGACCTCCCACCCACCGCCTCCAACCTCATCGTTCCCCAACCCCGCACAGCCCGCTTCTATCTCCTTCCCAAAATCCACAAGCCTGAATGCCCTGGTCGACCCATTGTCTCCGCCTGCTCCTGCCCCACTGAACGTATCTCCACCTTGGTTCAGGAACTCCCTACCTATGTCCGTGACACCACCCACGCCCTCCACCTCCTCCAGAACTTCCAATTCCCCGTTCCCCAACACCTCATTTTTACTATGGACGTCCAGTCCCTATACACCTGCATTCCCCATGCAGATGGCCTAAGGGCCCTCCGCTTCTTCCTGTTCCGCAGACCTGACCAGTCCCCCTCCACTGACATCCTCATCCACTTAGCCAAACTCGTCCTCACCCTCAACAACTTCTCTTTCAATTCCTCCCATTTCCTACAGACAAAGGGGGTGGCCATGGGTACCCACATGGGCCCAAGCTATGCCTGCCTCTTTGTAGGTTACGTGGAACAATCCTTCTTCCGTACCTACACTGGCCCTAAACCCCACCTCTTCCTCCGTTACATTGATGACTGTATCGGTGCCGCCTCGTGAACCCACGAGGAACTCGAACAGTTCATCCACTTCACCAACACCTTCCACCCCAACCTTAAGTTCACCTGGACCATCTCCAACACTTCTCTCTCCTTCCTGGACCTCTCTGTCTCCATCTCGGGTAACCACCTAGAAACAGATATCCATTTCAAGACTGCCAACTCCCACAGCTACCTATAATACACCTCCTCCCACCCACCTTCCTGCAAAAATGCCGTCCCCTATTCCCAATTCCTTCGCCTCCACCGCATCTGCTTCCAGGATGAGGCATTCCACTCCTGTACATCTCAGATGTCCTCATTCTTCAAGGACCGCAACATCCCCCCCACAATGGTCGAGAACACCCGTGTCTCCCGCATTTCCCGCAACTCATCCCTCACACCCCATCCCCGCAATAACAACCAAAAAAGAATCCCCCTTGTCCTCACGTACCACCACACCAACCTCCAGATCCAACGCATCATCCTCCGACACTTCCGTCAACTGCCATCCGACCCCACCACCAAAGACATTTTTCCCTCCCCACCCTTATCTGCTTTCTGGAGGGACCACTCTCTCCGTGACTCCCTTGTCTGCTCCACACTCCCCACCAGCCCCACCACACCCGGCACTTTTCCCTGCAACCGCAGGAAGTGCTACACCTGCCCCCACACCTCCTCCCTCACCCCAATCCCAGGCCCCAAGAAGACTTTCCACATCAAGCAGATGTTCACCTGCACATCTGCTAATGTGGTATACTGCATCCGCTGTACCCATTGTGGCCTCCTCTACATCGGGGAAACCAAGTGGAGGCTTGGGGACTGCTTTGATGAATACCTTTGCTCGGTTCACAACAAACAATTACACCTCCCAGTCGCAAACCATTTCAACTCCCCCTCCCATTCCTCAGATGACATGTCCATCCGGGGCCTCCTGCAGTGCCACAATGATGCCACGCGAAGGCTGCAGGAGCAGCAAATCATATTCAGCCTGGGAACCCTGCAGCCCAATGGTATCAATGTGGATTTCACAAGCTTCAAAATCTCCCCTCCCCCAACTGCATCCCAAAACCAGCCCAGCCCGTCCCCGCCTCCCTAACCTGTTCTTCCACTCACCTATCCCCTCCTCCCACCTCAAGCCGCACCCCCATCTCCTCCCTACCTCCCCACCTACACTCACCTTTATTGGCTCCATCCCTGCCTCTTTGACTTGTCTGTCTCCTCTCCACCTATCCTCTCCTCTATCCATCTTCTATCCGCCTCCCCCTCTCTCCCTATTTATTTCAGAACCCTCTTCCCCTCCCCCATTTCTGATGAAGGGTCTAGGCCCGAAACGTCAAGTTTTCCTGCTGCTATGATGCTGCTTGGCCTGCTGTGTTCATCCAGATCCACACCTTGTTGTCTCTTACAGGTCTGCTGTCAGTTCCCAGGCAGCTGCCGTGATTCCTTCATCCTGTGAATGTCTCAGGTGTCATACCCCTTCCGGTCAACATTTGCTGATCATCCTCCTGCTCCTTTACACTCCCACTATGGAAGCCACAGAGGTGCTCAATCAATAATCCTACCTCCTACAGCTGACCATTCCTTCTGATGCTCTTCCAAATTTCCTGCAATGGATTTGATTTACCCTTTTATCCCACTGCAATAAATGCCTCTGCTTTAAAACCCCCACACCCCAGCATCACTTCCCCACCCCTTCTTCCATTGATCCTGCACTCCCCCTACAAGCTATCCCTATTTGAACTCTCCTGAAGGATCAATGAACTGAATCTCGGGACTGTATTTGCCCCAGACCTCTGACCTACTTCAGCAAGCAGTTCCTATACATAACTGACCAGACCCTCAACTGCTGTGTTTCCAACTTCCCGACTGATGATACGTGATTCCCCTAAGTGTTGCTGCTGGGCTGACAGAACTGCACACATACCCCCCACGCTGTACTGGGACAAATCCCCTAATTATAAGGTACCTAAATGGAAGAATTTCTTTTCTATCAGAGATGTTACAAAAGAGTGGCCAACCCCTCTGATAACTAAAACCACAACAGCCAGGGAAGCTCACCTTGCCTCGTAATCTATTAAAGGAGTAGTTAAATGAAACAAATCCCTGATACTCACTTTATAATCAAAAAGTAACAATTTATTTATCAAATTCTAACAGTTAACAAATTAACAACTACTAACAAACTGAACAATTCACCCCTTAACTACTAACTATTCCCAAATAAAACAAAATTCTAATGATATGCTGTTCCAATAGATAAAAGTTTTACTTATATAAACAAATTAGTAAAAAAATTAAAGCTTAATCTCTTGAAATTAGAGCCGGAATTAGTCTTCCAGAACGTTCTTTGCCTTCTCTGCTGTCCTCCAGTTAGGAATGCCTTCATCCGTTGAATTCTTGTGTCAGGAGTATAAGCTAAGAGTGCTCTGGTACCTTTATTAAGATGGTACTTACTCTGAGTTCTTAGAGCTTCCTGTGAGAGCCAGTGATTTTCTCTTTCTTTAGAGCTAATGGCTGTTGAGATCTGTTCTCTTACCAGATGGCAATGTGTTCTCACACCAATTTTCAAAAGACCTCTTCTTTTATACCTTTGATGACCTATTAATTTCTTACAATAGAATTGGTCCAAGGTTGTCAAAACCAACAGATTTAAATTTAATTGGGCTTTGGTATTTAGGGCCTGGTTTAAATTAATCGGCTAAGTTCAAAAACCCGTTGTCTTGGTAAAAATGCTGCTTTTCCTGCTAACAGTATAGCCTTTTGATACACTATTTCAATTTCAAGAACTCTCTGTATATCTGCTGCTGCCTGCAGACTTTTTTAAAAATCTCCAAGACTAAAAAAAATGCACCTTTTAAAGGGACCATATTCTCATCCCCCCATCATTTTACAAACAAATTCTAATGTCCTGCCTTCCAATCCACAAGTACTATACCGATTTTGCAACAGCCCTTCCTTTAAGAAAAAATGAACCATCATTATGAAAAAGTAGCTTTTTTTTTTCTCTAAATCTTAGCGCCATTATTACTAGATATATAGGTCATTAATCCAGAGTTACATATTTCATACTAATTCTATGTACATATAAATAACATAAATATAGTAGTGTTCAATCTTATATACACATTTTCCTTTTGAACTCACAATTATGCATCCGCAGTAACATTTTCATGATCCGCAAATGTATAATCTGTAAATTAAGTGTTTGTAACTTAAGGCTCCAATGAAATAGTCTGGTGTTCTTGTCTTTAAATCTTTCCAAAAATGTCAAAGTATTTGATCAGTGTACATAACTGTCTCCAATATATTGCTTGCAATGTAAACATTGAAATGTTGTAAGGCCGGTACCAAACTCAATAACTCCTTTTCAACGGTTGAATATTTTCTCTGATGGATATTGAGTTTCTTTGAAAAATAACCAATTGGCCTTTCAATTCCATGGTCGTCCTCCTGTACCAACACGGCTCCAACCCCTACATCGCTTGCTTCGATGGCGACTTTAAAGGATTTCAAGAAATTTGGTGTGGCTAATACTAGTGCGGTGGTTAACACTGCTTTTAGATTCTCAAATGCCTCCTGGCATTGTTCTGTCCACTGGAATTTAGTGTTCTTCTTCAACAAATCCGTCAGTGGTGCCACCATGCTACTATGGTTTGGTACCAACCTCTGGTAGAATCTGCTCAGTCCCAAAAATCGTAGCACTTCCTTTTTCAGGGATGGTCTTAGAAATTCCTCGATAGCCTTCGTCTTCACGTTCCTCGCTGTCATCCTTCCGAGTCTGACGTTGTGTCCTAAGAATGTCACTTCTGCTTTCGCAAATTCTGTCTTTGCCAAATTTATGACCAACTTTGCCTTCCATAATCTGTCAAAGAGCTGTGCCAAATGCACCATGTGATCTGTTGATGAATGGCTAAAGATCACCAAGTTGTCTATGTAGATGGCACAATTAGTCAATCCTGCCACAACTCTGTTCATAAGTCTTTGAAATGTGGCTGGTGCAAACTTCATTCCAAAGGGCATTTCTTTAAATTCATACAGTCCATTTGGGGTTACAAATGCAGAAACTTCTTTCACTCTCTCCAATAAAGATACTTGCCAGTAACCACAAAGTAAGTCCAACTTTGTGCTGTAAGTAGATTGTCCAATTTTTTCCACACAGTCCTCCAGCCTTGGAATTGGGTTTGAACCTGATTTATTCACGACATTGACCTTCTGATAATCTACGCAGAATCATTGAGTGCCGTCAGATTTGGGAACCAACATGATCGGCGAACTCCACTCACTTTGACTCAGCTTGGTGATGTCTTCTTGGAGCATCGCTTCCACTTCCTTCTGTGTCTGTGCTCCTTTGAAAGGATTAAGCCTGTAGGGGTGTTGTTTTATTGGAACAACATTCCCTGCATCCACCTCATGTACTATAGTATTAGTTCTCCCCATTCTATTTCTACATGTCCTCATAGTGCCACGTCAAGCCTTTCAATTCAGTTCTCTGTTCCTGAGACATATAGCTTACTATCCTATCCCATTCTTTAAGGACTTCCTCACTATTTAATTTATTCTGAGGCACATCAAAATCTACATCATCTGTATTTGATTTCTCACTGTGAGTGGCGGTAGCTAATACCTGTTCCTCCGGTCCCCTTTCTCTATCATACTAAGGTTTCAGCATGTTCACTTGACATACCCGATAATTTTTTTTCCTATCTGCCATCTATACTAGATAATTCATCTGACTTAACTTCTTATCAATCTGGTAGGGACCACTAAATCTTGCTTTGAAGGAACCTCCTACCTCTGGAAATCTGGTAGAAACATTCATTATGGTTAGCAAATACTGGATCCCACTTTTCATTTTAGGGAGGGGACCTACATAATGAATGATAACTTGCACGAAAGGTTCTTCAAATGCGGGAATCAGCATTAAAAGTGCTGGTTTTATCAATGCCTGTGGCTTTCCCACCATCTGACACGTACAACAGGTATGGCAAAATTCAACCATATCTTTATGAAATCCAGGCCAACAGAAATGCTTTTGTATCTTGGCCTGAATCTTCCTCACTCTAGGTGACCTCCTACAGGTAATTCGTGTGCTACCTGCGGTATTTCCTGTCTGTCTGCTACCGGCAACACAATCTGTTGAACTTCTAACCATTTCTCCTCTGCACTAACCTGCCAAAGTCTTCATTTCCGCCTTAGGATTCTATCCTTAAGGTAAAAACATTCTGGAATACTTTCTGATTCCTTTTCCAAGTAGGCTTTATGATATAAATTTTTTATTGTCTCATCTTTTTGTTCTAACTATATTATTCTTTCAGAGCAAAACACCTTTGCCTCATCCTGTACCTGCTTAGGCTTTTCCTTTACCATTTCATCACAGGATGCCAGCTAACTGGACCTTAACTCCTTCATTTTTCTGTTTTGTTTTCCCTTGCTTTAACTTATGACTGTGGGATCTTGTCACCACATAGTCCAGAAAAATTCTAGGGTAATTTTCTTTTAGCTTTTCAGTTTCCTGGTTTTCTTTCGGCTTCTCCACTACAGTGGACATCACTCCCACCTTTGATCCTGCTAGGCTGTTTCCAAGAACAGTCTGGATTCCTGGAATAGACACTCTTTCGATCACTCTCACTGTCACTTCTGCAGTCTTGATTGGACTTTCCAGCCTTATCTGACAGAGGACAATGCTAAATCTCTCTCTATTTACTCCACAGATTATCACTGTCTCAGGTAATATTTCAGAAGGAGTGCAAATATTTGCATCTGTTACTATTAGAGATTGACCAGCTCCTGTATCTCTTAGTATTGTAACTTCTTTACCTTCTCCCCCTGTTCTACCTGAGTAAACCTTACCCACAGAGGCGAAGTCTTTGAAGAGATTGGGCACTATCTTACTTTCTAGCCTTTAACTAGGCTGTGCTCTCTCCTCCAGCTCCTCAACCTCTCTTGGGATTTCCTACACTACCTCAACTAATCCCGTTAGTTTAGCCTCTTTTACCACATCCATTTTCCCAGTGCCTTTCATAAACCACTGGCACTGTGACTTTATGCTTCCTGTTTATTACAGTGGAAACACTAGTCACAGCCCTCCATTCAGAAACACACCTTTCCACTGCAACCCATTATCTTCTATGACTGAGCCAGTTTTTTATCGATCTTGCAAGCTCACCTCAGACCCCATGCAACTTTACCTTCTGTATCAGCCTGCCATAAGGGACCTTGTCAAAGGCCTTACTGAAGTCCATGTAGGCAACATCCATTGCCCTACCTTCATCGATCATCTTCATCACTTCCTCAAAAAACTCAAACAAGTTAGTGAGACACGACCTCAGTTGGTGGTCTATCACTTTCCAAAACAGTTAACTAGGATTTGTCTTTGTGAAGGCTCAAGATAATGGAACAAAATTTTTTACATTGACCAGAGAAGTTTAGATTCCAGTCAGCCTACAGGGACTAATGTAGTATTCAGAAAGAGATTGAAATAAATATTTCAGAAGAGACAGTGCTTCTGACATGTATTATTAAACTGGGCTATGAATAAAAGAACTTGAGACAGTAAGTTCTGAGGATATGTGGAAGATCTTTTATGGCTGCTGAATAGTCAATCCTGCAACATTTTATAAGAAAACTTGAACTGGATGTTCTGATGTGTGCCCTATTTTAGATATAATTCTCTCCTAATCATTCCATCATAACATGTTCAACCAAACCAATCTAAATCAAATCAATATATCAGTGATCTAAGAGTAATTTAACTGCATATAGCACAGCAATTAAAGATGAAATTTTAAGCATATTAACTAATTCATTAAACAAATTCGGTGATCAAGCAATAGCACCGCAAAATTAAATATTGATTACTGGAAAATCTTAGGGGTTCTGAACATGGAAGAAGGTCACTTGGCACATTGTGTCCATACTAGCTCTTGAAAAAGTAGTCATGCTGCATTTCAGACTCCCCTTCTTTATCAACAAACCTGTTCCTCAACATAAAATTATTTATATAATCAGCTTTTCAGGTGCAACATTCCAGGTCCTTACAGACGTTTTGGTGAAAAGAAAATTTCTCCATCTCCTTACTATAACCTCTGCCATTTATTTGTGCTCTGTGACCTCTGGTGATTTATTAATTGTTTATTATTTATTATTGTGCTAAATTGTGTTCAGTGGCAGGCTTTAACTGGGGATTCACTTGTACTCCTATAGCAGAATGGCACCAAGTTGATTGGGCTTTTTTTGGGGCGTGCACATTTTTAATATATGTCTCTGTGAATACAATTGTCTAACTGCGAGGAGCTTCCACTTGAGTTCTCTTCCTCATTGATTGGCTATTAGAGATACAAATTATTGACCCACTTGACAGAAAATAGATTTCATTGCAAGTAATCAAAAAACTCTCCTCATCTTGAAAGCCTTCTTGATTACATGCAACGAGGAAAACCGCAGTATGATGTAACAAAGTTAAGTTTTCAATCTTTGTTCAGCTGTGAAGTTTTCAGTGTTAAGTTGTCCCTTTTACTTTACTATGTTAGCTATAGTTGTGTTAAGCACCTCCATTTTATCCATATTTCAATGGTAGGTATTTTTTAATCAACCTGCTCAGAGATAATATGACACATACCTAAAGTGGGTGGGAATTGAACCCAGGCCTGGTCCAAAGGAAGCGACGTCATCACTGTGCTACAAGAGTGTTTGCAGTTTAATGATACCCTGCTGTGATTAATTTGGATAAATTGCAATTTAAATTGAATGACCCCTCCATAGATGTAGTAATGGGGGTATGCCATTAACTTAACCCACTTATTGCACTGCAAGCAAAATCTTAAATTCATGTTACCTGTTGATTTTATTGATTGCTACATGCAGCAAGACCATCACACTGTTAATAAGCTCAATGCAAGCTAAGGTAGGACTTAACATTGAGAGTGGACTGTGCAACTTTAATGGACATGAATTGTGGCTTTACGAAGTATGGATAATTGTTTGCCAGATGAATCTTGAATACGTGCAAATATGGGCACCAGTGATAACTCAATGGAGGCTTTGATGTAAGGAATGGAGAAAAGTTGAAAGATCTTGAATTGACACGGGGGCAAGAGGCCCTTAAAACGTATGCTGAGGAAGCAATTGAGGAAACAATGGAGATGAATATTACCCTACGAAGATTGCTACAATGTACCAATCTCACAAGTGTTGTTAAGGCAATATTAATCTTCGAGTCGCATATCCTAACTATTATCCCATTGGCCTCATCAACTACTCAATTTACAATACTCCCACCTCCAATCTACTAACAACATGCATTAAATCTGAAATGATTAAAACTATCTACTTCTGCCTGCATTATTTATTGTGTCACTTAACATGGTGTCAGGAAAATTGTTATACTGATCTCTATTCTTTCATGTGATTCAGATGTGTCCAGGAAGGATTTCTGACTCAATATGTAGACTAGAGGGAGGCCACATTGGATTTAGTGCTTGGCAATGAACCAGGCCAGGTGTCAGATCTCTCAGTGGGAAAACATTTCGTTGATAGTGATTCACAACTCCCTGACCTTTACTATAGTCATGGAGAGGGATAGGAGCATACGGTATGGGAAAGTATTTAATTGGGGCATGGGGAATTACAATGCTATTAGAACTGCTGAGCATAAATTGAGAATAGCGGTTCTCAGGGAAATGCATGACAGAAATATGGAGATTGTTTAGGGAGCGCTTGCTACGAGTGCTGGATAGGTTTGTCCCCACTGAGGCAAGGAAGGGACGGTAAGGTGAAGGAACCTTGGATGATAAGACATGTGGAACATCTAGTCAAGAGGAAGAAGGAAGCTTACTTAAGGTTGAGGAAGCAAGGATTGAACAGGGCTCTAGAGGGTTACAAGGTAGCCAGGAAGGAACTGAAGAATGGACTTTGGAGAGCTAGAAGCGGGTATGAAAAGCCTCGGTGGGTAGGATTAAGGAAAACCCCAAGGTGTTTCTATACTTTTGTGAGGAACAAGAGGATGGCCAGAGTGAGAGTAAGGCTGATCAGGGATAGTGGAGGGAATTTGTGCGTGGAGTCGGAGGAGGCAGGGGAGGTCCATAATGAATAGTTTGCTTCAGTAAATCACCAGTGAGAGACACCTTGTAGTTTGCAAGGACAGTGTGAAACATGCTGATATTCTCGAACAGGTTGATGTTAGGAAGGAGGATGTGCTAGAAATTTTGAAAAACATGAGCATAGATAAGTCTCCTGGGCCAGACGGGACATACCCAAGGTTACTAAGGGAAGCGAGGGAAGAGATTGCTGCCCTTTGGCGATGATCTTAGCGTCCCCACTGTCCACTGGAGTAGTACCAGATGATTAGAGGGTGGCAAATATTATTCCCTTGTTCAAGAAAAGGAATAGGGATAATCCTGAGAATTACAGACCAGTCAGTCTTACTTCTGTGGTGGGCAAATTATTGGAGAGGATTCTGAGAGAGAGCATTTATGATTATTTTTGGAAAACATACTTTGATTAGAAATAGTCAGCATGGCTTTGTGAGGGACAGGTCATGCCTCACAAGCCTTATTGAATTTTTTGAGGATGTGACAAAACACATTAATGAAGGTAGAGTAGTGGATGTAGTGTGTATAGATTTTAGCAAGGCATATATAAACGACTTGGATGAGGAAGTGGATGTGTGGGTTATTAAGTTTGCCGATGACACGACGTTTGGTAGAATTGTGGATAGTGTGGAGGGCTGTTGTAGGTTGCAAGGGGATATTGACAGGAAACAGAGCTGGACAAAGAAGTGGCAGATGGGATTCAACCCAGAAAAGTGTGAAGTGATGCATTTTGGAAGGTTGAATTTGAATGCAGAATACAGGGATGCTGGCAGGATTCTCGGCAGTGTGGAGGAACAGAGGGATCTTGGGGTCTCCTGATTGATCCCTTAAAGTTGCCACCCAAGTTGATAGGGTTGTTAGAAGGCATATGATGTGTTGGCTTTCATTGGCAGGGGAATTGAGTTTAAGAGCCGTGAGGTTATGCTGCAGCTCTACAAAACCCTGGTTAGACCAAACTTGGAATATTGTGTTCAGTTCTGGTCGCCTCATTGTAGGAAGGATGTGGAAACTTTAGAGAGGGTGCAGAGGAGATTTACCAGGATGCTGCCTGGACTGGAGAGCAGGTCTTATGAGGAAAGGTTGAGGGAGCTAGGGCTTTTCTCATCGGAGTGAAGAAGGATGAGAGGTGACTTGATAGAGGTGTACAAGATGATGAGAGGCATAGATAGAGTGGATAGCGAGAGACTTTTTCCTGGGGCAGAAATGACGATTACAAGGGGGGCATAATTTTAAGGTGATTGGGGGAAGGTATAGGGGAGATGTTAGAAATAGGTTCTTTACACAGAGAGTGGTGGTTGTGTGGAATGCGCTGCCAGCAGTGGCAATGGAGTCAGATACATTAGGGGACCTTTAAGCGACTCTTGGATAGGCACATGGATGATAGTAAAATATAGAGTAGGATAATAGGTTGGCACAACACCGTTTGCTGAAGGGCCTGTACTGTGCTGTACTGTCCTATGTTCTGTGAGTCATTCATAGAGAAAATCTGAGGCCCTGATATAGATCCAGTGGGAACATCACTAATTGTGACCAGTGAATTTGAATACCTACCAGTTACGTCTACCTTTTGTTTCCTACCTTCTAACTAACTTCCAATTGCTCTGCAGTTCCATTTTTATTAAGATCTCTTATGTTGAACCTTGTCCATTGCCTTCTGGAACTTCATATGGATGAAAACTACAGATATGTCCATATCTGTTTTTTGTATCCTCAAAACATGAAGCTAAGTTAATTAGAGATCATTTATCCTTGTTCACACTCTCTGATCAACTCCTATTCCCTCATATGATCAAACTTTCTGTCCCTAATGATAGATTCTACCAACTTTGCAACAACTGAGATGAGACTAACAAACCTGTAACTTGCTGAGAAAAAAAAGCGATCCAAAGAAGAATGAAAAGTAAACTTGTTTTTTTCCCCATGGATGCTGCTTGATCCGCTGAGTTTCTCCAGCGGTTTCTGTTTTTATCTCCTGTAGTTTCTCAGTTTATCGTAAACAAAGAGGAAATACAAACTGTTTTCTGATCCAAGGGGATAATTCTTGAATCAAGAGCACATGAAAGATCATGATCATGCCTTTCCACACTTACTTCTTTTAAAATCCAAGGCTGAATTTTACAGGCAGCTCATAGAACAAAGTGGATCTATATGTTAGGGCAAGATGTCATAGGGCCCACTCCCTTTCCTACATTTTGGATCTCCACATCTGCCGACATCAACCCACTCTGTCGTGTTCAAAAACTCCCACCGATCCCACCCCCACCCCAACCCTCACCAACAGCCTGGCCCCAGCAAGGTTTTGGACTTGTTTGGCTATCCAAGTTATTGCCTACCTGCAGCACTAGTGGTGACCACTGTTGCCAGTCTCCGATTGGCCACCACTGAGCTCAGGAGAGACATCCTCTGAGAAATGAACAAAAGTCCCCCTTCACACTAGTTAAAAGACTGTCATCTGAGAAATTAAAGCAGGATAAGCCAGCCCAACAATGGTGGCCTCACACCCCGAAGTTTATGTTGGTTTATTCTAGTTCAGTGTTCTGTTAAGGTTAACTTGCAAGTTCAATTGGCAGTTAGGAATGCAAATGCAATGTTAGCATTCATTTCCAAAATGCTAGAATAAAACAGAAAAGATATACTCCTGAGGCTGAATAAGGCTCTGATCGGACTGCATTTGGAATTTTTTGAGCAGTTTTGGACCCCTTTTCTAAGGAAGGATGTGCAGGCGTTGGAGAAGGTCCAGAGCAGGTTTATAGGAATGATCCTAGGGATAAAAGGCTTGTCATTTGAGGAGCGGTTGAGGACTCTGGGTCTGTACTTGATGCAGTTTAGATGGATGAGGTGGAATCTCATTGGAATTTACAGAATACTAAGAAGTCTGAATAGAGTGGATGTGGAGACAGTAGGACACAAGGACACAGCCATTAGAACTGAGACAAGGAAGAAGTGCTTCAGCAAGGATCTGATGAATCTGTGCAACTTGTTGCAGAGGGCTGTGGAGGCTAAGTTATTTAAGACAGTGATAGATAGGATCTTGATTAGTAAGGGGACCAAGGGTTATGGGGAGAAGCCAGTGAAATGTATCGGCCATGAATTAATGGAGGAGCAGACTTGATGGGCCGAAGGGCCTAATTCTGTGCCTTACTGTTTGGTCTTACAACCCACCCTCAGTGTAAAATATAGCTTATTGGATCCTCAAGATTTATCTGTCTTTAGCAATATTACTTTCTCCACCATCATTCTTTTCACTTGTAATGAATCTGGATAGTTCCTCCCTTGCTTTATTTTTAGTTTTCCTTATAATAGGAGACTGCAGGCTGGAAGAGATTTCCGAACCTGTTCATTTTCACCCAGTGAAGGAGACGGTTCTTGTGATCATGGGAATGAATGTCAGTGAAGGCTCTGAATTCTGATAGTGCTGGAAGGGTTGATGTTTAGTGTCTCAAACAGACTTTGTGGTACCAGCTTTCACATTATAACCACTGGTCTATCTTTGTCATGCACTGAAAATGAATGATGCAAACTTTCTCAAAAAATGTATCACCACATTCTGAGCATAGTCTTAAACTGGCACAAAACCTGTTCTACAAATAATTTTACCGAGCATGATCAGAGAAAGTAATTCAAAGTAATTCAAATTCAAATGTTAGGTTGTTTCATTTGCTATGACTTTTCCTTTCTGTTTCTTTCCATCTTTCTCAATCCAATCTTGCTTTCCTTCAATTTATTTACCCTTCTGTATCTGATTTGATTCTTACTGCTATTCTCTGCCATTTTCTTTTCTTTCAGAATCCTTAAATCTCATTGATCTGAGAGATAGCCTGATAGCTCCATTATTCATCCAGATCCCAGATAGCCTAGTCCCTCTCTGTGCCAGTGTGGGCTCGTATTTCCAAATGACACTGCAATTTTTTTTCAAGCTGAAGAGTGCAGGCAAAAGTTTAAGAACATCTGTTGTAAGATTTAAGTATGCATAATTAATGAATATTTGAGGCAACCCTGTTGTGTTATCCGGTAGCATAAGGTGCATTTATTGGAGAAGGAAAATGGCAAGTTAATAAAGATCTTCATACTTTATGGCTTAGGATTCCATGAAGGTAGGCTCCATTGTGACACCTTTGAAAGGTGGGCATTGGGAGTTGATTTCAGAGTTCCTGCCTAAAATCCTGGCTCTCACAACTTGTACTGGCTTGGGGTGAGAGTGCGGATGTCAGCGCAATAGTCTTCTGCTGCCTCAGACCAGCACTGAACTTCTGTTCCAACTACGAAGAGTCAAAATTTAGAAGGGAGGGCTTTGTGATGTGGTGCAGTGAAAACAACCTGTCTCTCTATGTCAGCAAAACTAAAGAACTGATCACCAATTTCAGAAAGAAGGGAGGAGAACACGTCCTCACCTACATTAGCAGAACTGAAGTTGAGAGGGTGAAAAGCATCAAGTTCCTTGGAGTGACGATAACTGATGATCTGTCCTGGATTTCCCACGTAAATACGACAGTCAAGAAGGCACAACAATGCCTCTTTTTCCTCAGGTGGCTCCGGAAATTTGACATGGCCATAAGGTCCCTCACTAACTTCTACAGATGCACCATTGAAAGCATACTGTCTGGCTCGCTGCCATGGAAAAGGTGCTAACATCATTAAAGACCCCGGTGATGACCTCCTACAGCCTCTTCCATCAGGCAGAAGATACAGAAACCTGAACACACACATGAGCAGGTTCGGGAGCAGCTTTTTTTTCTGGCCGTTATCAGACTGTTGAATGGACTGTAGCCTCAAATAATGTAACCTGTATGCCTCTAAGTCTTTTTGATCTGTACATACTTTGCTTGCTGTGATCTGCCTATACCGCTCGTAAACAAAGCTTTTCATGGTATTTTGGTACACGTGGCAATAAATCAATCAATTAATCACATACAGCACTCCTGCCCATGTCAGGTCTGATGTGGAGGTGCCGGTGTTGGCGTAAAACACAAACTGATTGTAAACAAGATCTCACACCTAACATGCATTGTCTGATCTAAAATGTCATTTCTTCTTTACACTGACAAAACCTTTAGTTCTCTCAGGACCATGACTTGAAAGACATTTTGGGATTTACATATACATATTAAATTAAAACTTTGTAACTTGTTAAAAATTTAACAGCAACTTAGGTTTGTTTAATACATCCTTATCAGTGGTATGAACCTTTGATCTTTTACTTATAAATTCTGTGTCTGATACTACCTCTCTCACACCTGAAGAAGGACTGAGGCTCCAAAAACTTGTGTTTTCAAATAAACCTGTTGGACTATAACCTGGTGTCATGTGATTTCTGACCTTGTTGACTCCATTACTGGAACTTGTGGCACAGTTTTAATGGCATTGTGCCCATTCTGCAAGGTCTGCAGTTTCTCAAAGGAGTTGTGAACCATGGAAAAACTGTAGTTCTGAATTTGTGAATCACAAAGAGCCATTCAACATTCCTTTTGAAATGCATTGCTCCTGTCCTCTTCACATAGACCAGCCAATCATAGTATCAACATACAAATATTTTGATTCACTTCATACCTCTTAGTGTTGTTTAAAAATCAAGATCACAGGAATTTGGAGTAGGCCATTTGACCCCTTCAGCCTACTCTGCCATTCAATAAGATTATGGCTGATCTAATTAGAATCTAATTAGAAATTAGAAATTAAAGGGCGACAGAGATGGGGCTGGAGATTGGGAGTAGATGGGTAGTTTTTTCAGGAGCCAGTATAGACATGATGGTTTGAATGTCCTCCTTCTGTACTGTAAAATTCTATGGTTCTTTGATTCTAATTGTGGCCTCGATTTCATTTTTTTGCCTTTACTCCTTTGTAACCAAAACTCTACCTAACACAACCTCAAATATATATCTCATGATTCAGCCTCCACTGTACTCTAGGGAAGTAAATTCTGCCAACCAAGGACCCTCAGAGATAACAAGGTGTGGGGCTGGATGAACACAGCAGGCCAAGCAGCATCATAGGAGCAGGAAAGCTTGACGTTTCGGGCCTAGACCCTTCATCAGAAATGGGGGAGGGGAAGAGGGTTCTGAAATAAATAGGGAGAGAGGGGGAGGTGGATAGAAGATGGATAGAGGAGAGGATAGGTGGAGAGGAGACAGACAAGTCAAAGAGGCGGGGATGGAGCCAGTAAAGGTGAGTGTAGGTGGGGGTGTAGGGAGGAGATAGGTCAGTCCAGGGAGGACGGACATGTCAAGGGGGCGGGATGATGTTAGTAGATAGGAGATGGGGGTGGGGCTTGAGGTGGGAGGAGGGGATAGGTGAGAGGAAGGACAGGTTAGGGAGGCGGAGATGAGCTGGGCTGGTTTTGGGATGCGGTTGGGGGAGGGGAGATTTTGAAGCTTGTGAAATCCACATTGATACCATTGGGCTGCAGGATTCCCAGGCTGAATATGATTTGCTGTTCCTGCAGCCTTCGGGTGGCATCACTGTGGCATTGCAGGAGGTCCAGGATGGACATGTCATCTGAGGAATGGGAGGGGGAGTTGAAATGGTTCGCGACTGGGAGGTGCAGTTGTTTGTTGCGAACTGAGCGCAGGTGTTCTGCAAAGCGGTCCCCAAGCCTCCGCTTGGTTTCCCTGATGTAGAGGAAGCCACAACGGGTACAGCGGATGCAGTATACCATATTGGCAGATGTGCATGTGAACATCTGCCTGATGTGGAAAGTCTTCTTGGGGCCTGGGATTGGGGTGAGGGAGGAGGTGTGGGGGCAGGTGTAGCACTTCCTGCGGTTGCAGGGAAAAGTGCCGGGTGTGGTGGGGCTGGAGGGGAGTGTGGAGCGGACAAGGGAGTCGCGGAGGGAGTGGTCCCTCCGGAAAGCAGATAAGGGTGGGGAGGGAAAAATGTCTTTGGTGGTGGGGTCAGATTGCAGATGGCGGAAGTGTTGGAGGATGATGCGTTGGATCCGGAGGTTGGTGGGGTGGTACGTGAGGACGAGGGGGATTCTTTTTTGGTTATTATTGCGGGGACGGGGTGTGAGGGATGAGTTACGGGAAATGCGGGAGACACGGTCGAGGTCGTTCTCGACCACTGTCGGGGAGAAGTTGCGGTCCTTGAAGAATGAGGACATCTGAGATGTGCGGGAGTGGAATGCCTCATCCTGGGATCAGATGCGGCGGAGGCGAAGGAATTGGGAATAGGGGATGGCATTTTTGCAGGAAGGTGGGTGAGAGGAGGTGTATTCCAGGTAGCTGTGGGAGTCAGTGGGCTTGAAATGGACATCAGTTTCTAGGTGGTTACCTGAGATGGAGACAGAGAGGTCCAGGAAGGAGAGAGAAGTGTTGGAGATGGTCCAGGTGAACGTCAGGTTGGGGTGGAAGGTGTTGGTGAAGTGGATGAACTGTTTGAGCTCCTCGTGGGAGCACGAGGCGGTGCCGATGCAGTCATCAATGTAACGGAGGAAGCGGTGGGGTTTAGGGCCAGTGTAGTTATGGAAGAAGGATTGTTCCACGTAACCTACAAAGAGGCAAGCACAGCTTGGGCCCATGCGGGTACCCATAGCCACCCCCTTTGTCTGTAGGAAGTGGGAGGAATTGAAAGAGAAGTTGTTGAGGGTGAGGACGAGTTGGAACCCTGCAGCCCAATGGCATCAATGTTGATTTCACAAGCTTCAAAATCTCCACTCCCCCAACCGCATCCCAAAACCAGCCCAGCTCATCTCCGCCACCCTAACCTGTCCTTCCTCTCACCTATCGCCTCCTCCCACCTCAAGCCCCACCCCCACTCCTATCTACTAACATCATCCCGCCCCCTTGACCTGTCCGTCCTCCGTGGACTGACCTATCTCCTCCCTACCCCTCCACCTACACTCACCTTTACTGGCACCATCCCCACCTCTTTGACTTGGCTGCCTCCTGTCCACCTATCCTCTCCTCTATCCATCTTCTATCCGCCTCCCCCTCTCTCCCTATTTATTTCAGAACCCTCTTCCCCTCCCCCATTTCTGATGGAGGGTCTAGGCCCGAAATGTCAAGCTTTCCTGCTCCTATGATGCTGCTTGGCCTGCTGTGTTCATCCAGCCCCACACCTTGTTATCTCGGATTCTCCAGCATCTGCAGTACCTTTTATCTCTGATATAATGACCCTCAGACATTCTTTTCATCTTGAATTGGAGACCCATGATTTTTAAACAACATCCCCTGGTTCTAGACTCCTCCATAAGAGGCAACATCCTGTCAGCATCCACTCTATCAGGTTCCCTCAGGATCTTATTTGGTTTAATAAGATCGCCTCTCATAAACTATGAAGAGGTAAAGGTCCATTTTGCTCAATTTCTTCTTTATACCAAAAATGAGTCAAGTTAACTTTTTCTGAACTGCTTCTAAACACAGTTTTATCGATCCTTAAGTAAAGAAAGATGCACATAGTACTTCAGGTGCAGCCTAAATAAGGACCTGCACAGCTGCAACAATATGTCCCCTTATACCTTTATACACATTTTATACAATAAAAGACAACATCCCAATTGCCTTCCTAATCACTTGCTGCATTTGCATAGGAACTTTTTTGTGATTGATGTACCAGGACACCTAGATCCCTGTGAACTACAGAGTTCTTCAATCTCTCAATATTTAAATAATATGCTGTTTTTCTTTCCTTGCTGCTAAATTGGGTAAGTTCACATTTACCCACATTATATACCATTTGCCAAATTTTTGTCCCGTCACTTAACCTGTCAAGATTTCTTTGTAGACTTCTTATGTCCACTTGGTAAACTTACTTTCCCACATTTTGTATCATCAGCAACGTTAGCTACCGTTGATTTGACCTCTGCATCTAAGTTATAGATATAGGTCTTAATGAAAATTTGTAGCCCGGGTTGTAGATGCAGTTGTTCGTTAGCTCGCCGAGCCAGTTCTGTGGTGTACAGGTGTTTCGTTACCCTTCTAGGCAATATTATCAGTATGACCTCTTATCAAAGTGTTGGATGTTCTGCTTCCTTCCGGATTTATATGATCCTCTGGTGTGATGGTCTTGTCACTTCCAGTTCTGTTGTTTTAGCAGCGGTTTGTGTACGGGGTCTATTTCTATGTGTTTGCTAATGGAGTTCCGTGTTGAGAACCAGGCTCCCGGAAATTCCCTTGTATGTCTGGTGGTCGTTTGTCCCAGTCCGTTCACTTTGTCCCAGTTGAACTGATGGCCTTCATTGTCTGTGTGTATTGAGACAAGTAAATATTGGTTGTGTCTTTTTACTGCCAGCTAGTGTTTGTGTATCCTGGTAGTCAATTTCCTCCCTGTTTGTCTAATATAATGTTTATTGCACTCACTGCATGGTATTCTGTATATTACGTTGGTCTTGTTTACCGTCGGTATGGGGTCTTTAGTCTTTGATAACATTTGGCGCAGTGTTGCTGTAGGTTTGTGTGCAGTCATGATCTTATGTGGTCTTAGGAGTCTGGTAGTCATTTCTGATATATATAGATTGTAAAACAGTTGAGGCTTCATCATTGATCCCTGTGGCATTCCTCTACAGCTTGGAAAGCTGAAAATCGCCCAATTATGCTTATGTTATGCTTCTTGTTAGCGAACCAATCCTCTATCCATGTTTAAATGTTATTTTTTGCACCAGGAGCTCTTATTTTCTGTAGTAAATTTTGATGCGATGCCTTATTGGATGCTGATTGAACAGTAACACCACATCTCTGAGTTCCCTTGTATTTACAAAATCTCTGCTATAAGTTATTCTTTCTTTAGTAAGTTATAAAGATGTCAGTCAAATAAAGCTTGCATTCCTTTGTTTCTGTGTCAACACTGCCTGCTGGGATAAATGATTAATAATCGTTAGAGTTCAACTAACCATTTATAATGAGGCCATCTAGTAAAACAGTCATCTTGCTGTCTGTTTGAATGGCTTCAGTTGGCAGAATTGTTTGTCGGTGTCATTCATGAATACAGCAGGGTCTTTAGCTGTGCAGGTTAGGTGGATTTGACATGCTAAATTACCCATAGTGTCCAGGGATGTGCAGGCTAGGCGGGTTAATTTCTGGGAAATGCAGGATTACAGGGATAGAGTGGGGGGGTTGTGGGATGCTCTTTGGAGGGTCGGTGTGGACTCAATGGTCAGAATGGCCCACTTTCACACTGTGAGGATTCTGTGATCTTCGTGATTTAGCCCAGGAAGTGGAGATCATCCTTCTAGCCTGCCTGCTTCAACATCCATCCACCTCCATTGCTGTTACAGGCTCACCTCTGGAGGTGATAGGCTTAACGCTATCCTGCTCCATCTTCCTGGAAGAAAAATGTGAAGATGAGTTTGCAGAGTCAAGAACTTGCCCAACTTTCAATTCCCGGATCTTTCACAAAGATCTTGACTCTTAATGCAGTTGCCTAATGTTCTCAATGTATTGAGATGAGTAATATATCCTTAACAAGTTAGGAAAAGTAAAGAGACATCCTGTGGAACTTAAACCATAAAGGCTGCCAAGGCCCTTCAAAGGAGCAAGCTTTTCAAGGCCTTTATCTCTAACCTCCAGAATTCCTCAGGAGACCATTTCGAGATGGATTCTGGGTGTGCTGAACTTTTTAACCTGAACTTCAGCAGTGACTCTGACTGAATTCGGGTCCGAGGTCACAGTTATTCGCAAATATTGGGGAAGTGCCCCTGCTATTTATGGCAGTTTTCAATTAGAGCATATTTTAAAGTGACATCTTGCCACAGAGTTCTGCAGTCCAGGGGGATCATATTGGAAAAACACACCATTTCTCAGTAAGAGAATTGAAATTTTAATTGAAATTGAAATAATTGAAATTTTTAAATTGAAAACTCTTTCCACGCATCTGGTCCCCAGTTTCATCAATAATCTTACCTTATGCACACTGAATTAGTTTAAGGGAAAATACAATGGGCTAGAAATTGGTTATCCCTGATTTTTGGATCTGAGAATTAGTAATTCACATATTAGCTCACCAGATCCATCTGAAGGGGGCAGCATGCAAACTTTGTGGAGCCCTTTATTTCTGTGGTTGTAGTGCAGGACTAGCTGCCTCTTTGTACTGTCGGCTACCTGAGTGCTCAGTAGGAGGTGAGCAGCCTTGTGTTAACAGAGCTCATGGTGGAGGTGGGAAGGAGATGATGTACTATGGTTTCCCTGGAATCAGTGGGATGTGAGGAGACAAGTGCAGGAGGTCCTTGAAAACATCCAAAGAAAGGAGTGACAGCAGATAGTCAGTTCCTGGTTTCTGAGCCCATGGACCTGGCAGCAGTGCCATGATAAGTCAAATGAACTTGTATGTCTTGCCAAGTTCAGTTAATGCTTCTTTTCTTAACCCAATAACCTTTGCTGCCTCAGTTGCTCACTCTGCTAAATATATCATAGCTGCATTACTCAGCCAATAGTGTTCCCTGACTCTCCAGACTTACGCTTAACATCTAGATATTCCACGCCACACTCACAGATTTAACAATACTACAAACCTCACAGTCACTTCTCAGTGCCTACGCAGATCTCCTGCTGTCCGGTTGTGGCTGTCACATCACTCAAACGCCATGCTACAGAACATTCTGACCTCCCTCTCTTTTTGGAGAAGGCGGCACAGATAGAAGAGAGCAAGGCAGCATTGGCAGGATACAAGAATGTCAACATCTCCTGAGCCACAGAGAGGAGATAGCTATCCGTATCATGTCCTTGTCCCATCGAATATTGCTGAGAAAATTAAATTAAAATTATGACAATATGTTCCTATCTTATCCGCTTTCTCAAATTTCATCTCATCCTCATCCTGCAGTCTAGTAACATTAACTGCTTAGGTTGTTGTTTACCCACCTCATCCCGTTTCATTTACACCAGCTCTAACCTCCAATATCCTGCAATTAGACTCCCAAGAAAGGCTACTTTTTTAATTTACTCATGGGAAGAGGGATGTGATGACCTCTTGGTTTTATTGTTAGAATATCAATCCAGAAACTCAGCTAATGTTCTGGGGACTTGGGTTTGAATCCTGCCTTGGCAGATGGTGGAATTTGAATTCAATGGGAAAGAAAAATCTGGAATTAAGAATCTACTGCTAACCATGAAACTGCTGCTGACTGTTTTAAAAAACCCATCTGGCTCCCTGATGTCCTTCAGGGAAGGAAATCTGCCTCCTCACCTGGTCTGGCTCTCAGCTGCCTTCTGATATGGCCTAGCAAGTCACTCAGTTCAGGGGCAGCTAGGGACAGGCAATGAATCCCACGAGTGAATTGAAAAATCACGTGAGTGGGTGTTGCTGGCTGGGCCAACATTTATTACCTGTCTTTAATTGCCCTTGAGAAACTGGTCTCTGCCTTCTTGAACCTGTAGTCCATGTGCTGAAGGTACACCCACAACACGCTTAGGGAGGCAATTCCAAAATTTTGAGCCAGTGATAGTGAAGGAATGGTGATGTATTTCCAATCAGGATGATGAGTGGCTTGGAGGGAAACCTGTAGGATATGTTGATCAGCTGCTGAGGAGGGGATTGGGGGAGGGAGAGAAAGAGAGAGAGAGAGCAAAAGTACAGTGTTGAGGAAGAGGCCATGTTAAAGCCCTTTTTCTGATTAAGATTTATGTGCTGCTTGATTGCCTATTGCTCCAATCCTTCAATACACTCCTAAAGTCTATTGTTATACTTCTTACACTTCACTGAACATCCACAAGTTTTGTGTAATCTGTAAATTCTAAAGTCTGTACCCAAGTCTATGTCATTAAAGTAAATAAAGCAAAGCCCTCGTCCCAATAACAGCCCTTGGGAAACCCCACTGTGTAGCATGATTCAATGTAAAAACAACCATTCTCCGCAACTCTCTGTCTTCTGTTTTTCAACCAATGGGACTTGAAATGTTAACCCTGTTTCTCTTTCCACAGCTGCTGTCAGACCTGCTAAATTTCTTCAGTGTGTGCTATTTTAGTGCCTTGAGGCAGCTTGCGTGGGGCTGGCCTGTGAAGAGGGTGGGGGTTGCACGTTAGGGGATGGTTGGTCTGTGAATCCTTTCTTTTAAATTGTCACCATTAGCAGCAAACCACAGCTGATGTCATTGGCCATCCTGTGGAATGGTTTACCTCATTTCTAATTTTTTTCATTTCTGTTTCCTTAAGACACGCTCATTTTCACTTCTCCGACTGTGGTACTACTCACTTTTCTAAAGCCTGCAGACATCTAGATTGGTCTGTACCCTCAGGAATCTACCTGCTGTCTAAAATTGGACAGCTGACCCAAAGGTTGTCTTTTAAATATCTTCTTCTGTGGAAATCTGCCTCACCGGTATCCTGATCGACAAAGAGGGATTGGGATCTGCAAATGGAGTAAAGGCAGAGGATTATTGGAGGTTCCTCAAGGTAGTAGCCCAGGCCCAACCATTTTAGTTGGTTCATCAATGACCTTCCTCCATCACAAGGTCAAAAGTGGAGATGCTTGATGATGATTACACAATGTTCAGCACCATTCACAACTGTTCCAAAGTCTGTGTTGATGTCCAGTTTCTAGGTCTTCATGATACTTGCCCATCTGATTAACTGCCCTTCTTGCCACCTTCGCCATCACTTCTTAGAAGAGGAAAATCCTACCTTTTCTAGAAGCAACAAGGTTCCCAATTTTTAGTATGACAATCAATTGATATATTAGTAAAAATAGAGTTAAGATAAACTGAAGAACATTGCCCGGAACAGTCTTGTACTGCAATCCCTGTCTACCCCACACTGTCTTTACCAATTATGTCTGATCTAGTTTTAAATAATTTTGCCTCTTGATGTGACCTTCTATATTGAAACTTTTAATCTCATCAAAGGATCGTCTGCCTTAATTTGCAAGTATGCATTTAATCAATATAACTGGATGTGGCAAGCATGGCTCAAATGTTCCTCAGAAAATGCGAAGTTTAAGCAAAACTGTTACTAAAATCTATTTTTCATTCACCTGTTTGACCACTCATTGTAGCCTCATAGCCAATTATCCTTTCTCACTCTGCCAGAGAATTTCTTCTTATACAGTGGACGTGAGCTGTTTGATTTTATCCCAACCTGCGTGGATATAGCTGTTTAGATAAGTTGTGTGGTCCAGGCATCCTGTCAGCGCAAGAACTAACAGGGCTGGTTGCTTGGAATTGAAGAAGGAGAGTTCTTGAGAAATGATGACTGCTGTTATTTACATTTCTGGCTGCTGTCCAAAAACTGTAGGTATAAGACTTCCTGCATTCTTGCACTGTCCTTTGGCTGATATCCGAATGCTTACTTTTGTTAAGCGCCCAGTTCTAGTCTATTGCTTTCAAAAACTTTTTTTTTTCACATCTCTCAATTTTATCCCTTTCCCTGCAGTCTCCTCCATTCCTGCAATCCTCTCTGAGATCTCTTCCCAATTTTGATCGCTCCACCATTGACAGTTGTGCCTTTAACTGTCTAGGCCTAAGCTCTGGATTCCCTTTCAGTTGCTATATCTCCCTACCCCTCTTTTCCTTTAAGGAATTTCTTATAACCTCCTTCATTGATCATGATTTTGTTCAGTTCTTATTTTATTTCATCCTGTGTCTTGATGCCAATCTTTAATTAACACTCGTTTGAAAAAGGCATGAAATGTCTTTTCATGTTGAAGGTTGGATTGACTGTGAGGATTTATCTTTTGGTTTGTTTTAATTGCTTTTCATTTATTGATTTTTTTTTCCTTTGGCCAATTTACATGTCAGTTTTGCATTTTATATTGTTTCTTTTTCACCTACTATTGAAGTGAGTGACACTGTCAATCCAAATTCCCTGAGGAGTAGAAATCTATGACACTAGATTATAGTCCAACAGGTTTATTTGAAAACACAAGCTTTCGGAGCTTCAGTTCTCCTTCAGGGGTTAGTGTAGAATTCGGGCAATTTCTCTTTGCCTCATAGAATTAACACTAAGAAGAACAGAGATCAGCTGCCAAAAAACTCCCCCTTCTAAGATTCACAAAATCTATTTTAAACTTTATATTGGTTTGCACAGCTCTGAAATGTTTGTTGTTAAAATACAATAATTTCATTAATGCAGGGGCAGCAGTAATAATTCCAAGTATCAAATAATGTTAATTTATGTAAGGTTTTAACCATATACTTTCTATATCACGGATTACAGATTACTTAATCTTTATAGATCCATATACTAAAGATTGAACATGGCTTATAAGCTTCAGCAATTCTGGTGTGTAGGTCAAGGATTATCTATGGCAACCTTGTAGCCTTTTGCCTGTCGTATAGCATAAACTCCCAGAATCTCTCACTGTAAACAATGCTAAGCATACTTATTTAAGAGCAAACGTGAGAGAGTCCAAATGTACCTTCACGACGGGATAGTGATTGTGCAGGCCCTAGTGATAAGTTCCACATTTCCAATGGTAAAGCCTATATGTGTTTGACATAGATATTGACTGAAGATTTATGGCTGCCCATTTTGCACTATTGCACAAAATGAGAATGACTCAATTTTCTGATTTAAAATTAAGAAAAACTGACTTTGTATTTTTAAAAATGGCAACAACTTTATCACTTTGTATTTATTTTTTCAGCTTGTCTTGGTCAACAAGGGTGATATTCCTGCTACGTACACCCGGATTCCTCCACGCAACCTGTTGGGGTCCTATTTCTGTTTGAACCCATGTGAAGGGACCCTGTTGCCAGGCAAATGCCAGTTGTTGGAGGTGACTTTCAAAGCTGCGATTCTTGGGAATTTCATAGTAGATTTATTTCTATCAGTGAAAGGAACCCCTGAGCCAGTCCAAGTGACTTTCAAGTAAGCTGCTTTCTCTTTATCCAGACACAACTTGTGTATTTTCTTGTTTTTTTTTCCCATTTTGTGTGGTGAAAGGTTGAATGTGGTCAAGGAGCCTCTTGAAGATTAACATAAGATATAGGAGCAGAATTTGGCCAGTTGGCCCGTTGGGTTTGGTCTGCCATTTGGTCATTGCTGGTATGTTTCTTAACTCCATTCTCCTGCCTCCTCCCATAATCTTTGATCCACTTACTAATCAAAATCCTATCTATTTCTATCTTAAATACACTCTGAGTCTCAATGAGATGCCCCTCATGCTTCCAAACTCCATCGAGTACAGATCCGGATTCCTCAATCGTTCCTCATGTGACAAGCCCTTCATTCCTGGGATCATTTTTGTAAACCTCCTCTGGACATCTCCAACACTAGCACATTCTTCCTCATCTACAGAGTTTAAAACTTTTTAGCATGTCTGGCAGCACCTCTGGAGAGAAAATAGAGTTAATGTTTTGGATCCAATGACCCTTTTTCAGAACTGGATCCGCAGCATTAAATCTGTTTTGTCTCCACAGGTGCTGCGACTGAGTCGGAAACCGACTGAGTTTTTCCAGCATTTCTGTTTGTGTTCACTATGATGATCCCTGGTTTGGAGGAATAGTCTTACGAGCAAAGGTTAAACAGTTTGGCACACTACTCACTGGAATTTAGAGGAATGAGAGTTGATCTCATTGAAACATACAGGATTCTTAAGGGGCTTGATAGGGTAAATGTTATGAGGATGCTTCCCCTCATAGGAGAGTCTAGGATCAGAAAGCATAATCTCAGAACAAAGGGGTGCCAATTTAAGACTCAGATGAGGGGGAATTTCTCCTCTGAGGGTTGCGAATCTTTGGAACTCCTTGCCACAGAGAGCTGTGGGGGCAGAGTATTTGCATTTATTTAAGGCTGAGATAAATAGATTCTTGATCAAAAGGAGGATCAAGGGTTATGGGAAAAATGCAGGACAGTGAATGTGAGGAATGTCAGCTCAGCCATGATCCTACTGAAAGGCCAAGCAGGCTCGAGCGGCTGAAAGTCCTACTCCTATTCCTATTTCTTAAGGTCTTGTGGACTTTGTGGAAGATGGTGACCCCCTTCTGCCATTCTCTGAAAGAGAATCTCCAGCTCCTTCATCCACAGTTTCCAGCATTAAATACAGGCCAATACTGAGTGGCTGCCCTCACCTTGGTGAAGTGTTTTTGGCTCCTCATGACATCTTGCTTCCCTCTGGTGAAATGGAAGGCTTTGGAACAATCAGCAGATTCTCCCACAGGCCAGTCAGATGGTTTCTGTGGGGTGTCAAAAAGAGCCCCAAACCTCACGTAACCCACCTGTCCCCTCTGGCTCTGAGTGAGTATGAAACTCATTTGCATACCAATTAAAGGGTCAATCAAGGAACATCTGAATTTTCATTGGAGTTGGTTTCTGACCCAGCTCCTATTCCATAGAAGAGGTATTGAACTCAAAATGTTAACTCTGTTTCTCCCTCCACTTATGTTGCCAGACCTGCTGAGTTTCTCCAGCGCTTTTTGATTTTATCCTTATTTCCCATATTTGTTGAGAAAATTCAGCCTAATAAGTATTTTGTCAGGGGGTGTATAATTTTGAGCATCACTTTCTCTGTTTTGTACTCTGTGGCTTTGGCTATTTAGTTCTGTATTCCATTTGGTTTATTAATAATTGTGGTGTAATGATTGGACAGGTTGAAGGTCAGCTCTAAAGCTCTAGATCATTTTTAGCTTCACTCTCAGCATATTTGCATCAATAATGAAGTCTAAATGAGGGTCAAGTTAATATTTTTAACTTGTGGGTCTTCATTGTTTTCAACATATCTGCAACCTTTAGCACATTTGACCACAATTTCCTCCTCCAATCCTCCATTGTCTAGTAGAGAGGAGCTCCATTCACCTGGTTCCAATTTTATTTGGCTAATTGTAGGCAACAATTCACCTATTATGACATTTCACCTTTCTCCCACACCATTTCTCAAGCCTATCTTTGACCCCTCCTGTTTCTCATTTGCATCTTTCCCCTTGACAACATCAATGGTAAACTTATCGGTTTCTGCATTTACACTAACGGCAGTCATCTCTACCTCACTAACACCTCACTTATCTCTTCCATTGATATTACTTTTTCAGATTTATTGTCCAATATGCAATTTTAAATGACTAGATTTTTTTTCAATTAAATATTGAAGAAATAAGGCTATTGTCTTTGGTCTCTATTATGACCTATTCACTGACTCCATTCTGCTTCCGGGCAATTTTCTGAAACAGAATCAGACTGTTTTGCATTGTAATGCTTAGGTGACCCATTTTATGAGGATTTATTATGTCAAAGGTACTATATGTTTATAAGTGGTCAAGTTTCAGGAATTAGACTTGTCTGCTCCACAGTTGCCACACCAGACTGGAAGCTAAGACTGTTAATAGAGCTGATTTGCAGGCACAAATTCTGTTAAAATTCCACAACATGTGGGGCAACCCAGTCATTCATTTTTCTATCCAATATCCACATCTCCTGGCTATTTAGCCATCACTATTAATGTCAGGCCCATATCTTTACAAAGCTGTTACTTTGTAGGCAAGAATCCTTCTGTGGGACTCTCAAAGCTATTGTTTAGGGTTGATACAGGCAGGAGAATGGGGTAGACATAATGATATTTTGTCATGCTGATCAATTGACTTTTTCAACTGACTAAAGTTGAAAATAACTTGACCTGACTAGTGGTGAGACGCACTTTTCTCATTGCTGTTTTTACCTTAATTCTACTTTTTTTTTAAGGTGTGAGTGTTTTGAGAATGGTGCAGTGAATCTGATGAATATAATATCTTCCTTGATTGGCTTCTGAGAGTACTTTTGCTAGGAATCTTCTAAAGTGTTGACTGGAACCTCAGTCCCAGTCATCTAGGCCCGAAACATCAGCCTTCCTGCTCCTCTGAAGCTGCTTGGCCTGCCGTGTTCATCCAGCTCTACACCTTGTTATCTCAGATTGTCCAGCATCTGCAGTTCCTACTATCTCAGAAACGTTCTGCTGTTCTGTTACATTTGGAAAGCGATTGCCCATTTTGTTTCACTGGTTGAGTATTGACATGTTCACCTTGGACTGTATTCATTATCATTGAAACTCGCTGAGTGCAGGCATTGAACTGCTAACAGTTATTTTCTTAGTGGCCTTGCAGATGCATCGCTAATTGTTACTGCCAACTGCTGCATAAAATATGCTGATAACTGCTTGTTTCCTGCAGGGGACATGTCATTGGACCTACCTTTCATTTCAATATGCCTGTACTGAACTTTGGGGAAGTGTCCTTTGGTGAGTATATAATATGTTAGTGCCACATAGTGGCTATTAGGAAAAGAATTGCAAAGAAATGAAGAATTCCTGTGCCATTTAATAATCAGAAATGAAGTTTCTATTCATGTGGAATTTTCAAATTTATGATTAATTCAATGGCCCTTACCAAAGAACTCTCTGATACATTTCTCTGCATCCATTTCATGTCCATCAAGTTTGTTGGCACCAAAAGCCACATCTGATCATTTGTAATGGTAAAGCAGGTATCTTCATTTTCACATTGGCCTCGTGCAAGTCCTATAGCTTTGACTGGCTTTCTTTGAGTTAATAGCACATTCAGAGTCTGGCAGTAACTCAGGAATGCAGGGTTTCAGCAGTGTAAGAGTGGTTCTTTTGGCAAGATTGTCATAGGTGATATTTTCAGTAAAATATTTAGTGACAGATAATTAGACGGCATGCATTTATATTCAAATTTATGATCATTCAATGGGCACCAGTCATTAATAATAACTGATTTATGGACGACTGATTGATTATTCAGTGTATTGTTACTGACAAGCCATCTGCATACGGTTTAAATTGCAGTTCTAAATTAGACACAGTTCTATTCTTTATAAAGCTGGACAAATTGGTCTATTAGAAGAGGTATTGTTTGATCGACTTAGATTAGTTGTGGATGAGCTGAATACCAATGTAAGAGAATTTTGTTTTCTAATGTTCATTCAAAAAAAACATAAACAATATCAACTCAATTATTCATTCTCCTTGCTACACAATTGGAAATGACCTTTGGCTCAGTGGAATAAATCACCCATAACACACCTGTGCTATTTGATAAGATTATCCCCTTACTGATATCAACATCTGTCCAAGACGAATGATACAGATTATCTTTGAGACTCCTTAAGGGAAATTATTAAGGATACATGTATTGTTCTGCTTCGAAGTCCTTCGCCATTAAAACTTTATGTCAAAATGTCTAAGTGAAAATGATCCAGATGGGTCTAATCCTTAAGATCTCTGGCACTTTGTTGGACAGCATGAAGGTGGACATGGTGCTCTCTGAGGACCTAGTGTTTGCAGTGAGTTTGGAGAGAGACAGCAGGCCTCTTTGTTGAGGTATGCACTGATTTCCAGTGCCCTCTTACGGAGGAGGAGAGAAGAAATATCAGAGAAGTTGCCTTTTTCTGCAGTTTTGGATGGAGTGGGTTTGACTGTATAGCATTTTTTTTTGGTCATGTCCAAGAAAGTCCAGCAAACTGGTTCAAGGATTTTGATAGTAGGCCCAGATGGTGCTGATCTAGTCTGAGAGCAGTGTCTGACTACCTCTACATCTGGGGTCCTTGACAAATAAGGATTTTATATCGAGCTGTAGCAGTAGTCATTTTAGTTAATCAAAACATTTTGTGTTTCTTTGAGTACGCTATATTTCAACTACAGCAAAGTTTCTGGGACTTTTCTAATGCAGTGGATGAAGTGTCAGATTCTGATGTTGGCACTGTGAACACTGTGATCTTTGTGGAGGTTCATGGAACAGGAGCAGAGGACTGTCTCTGTTTGTCCTGATTGACCTGCTGGCTGCCTGTAATAAATGAAACAAATTTCCTGTTTAATGTAAAGACTGGATTTCTTTTGAAAAGATGTTAAAGGGTATACGTATTGGATGAAGAAGTTTTACTGAAAGGGAACATTCCAAAACCCAGTGACGATCAAAGTTTGTGCATGAACATTCTTCTCAGATTGATTCAGTAAAACAATGGAATCATGGGCTGGACTTGAGTAAAATGGTATGATTTCAAAAATGGCAGATGATATTTTTTCAATGTTATCTCATCTCAGGAGTCATTCATGCAGATTGGAAAATTGTTGAGGTTGTGCATGCTACTCTGCCATTTAAGAAAAGCAAGAGAGGGAAGCCAACTCAGTATAGACCAATTAGTCAAATATCTATTGTCAGAAAGCATCCAGTCTGTTATTAAGTATACTGTGACTGAACAATTTGAAACTTTTCAGCTGATCAGAAACAGCCAGCGTGGATTTGTAAAGGGTAGGTCACTTTTGATGAAACTGTTAGAATCTTTTGAAGAAATGGCTAACATAGGAGGCAAGGAATATCAATGGATGTTATTTATATGTACTTCCAGAGGGCAACTGACAACGTCTCAAATAAGAGACTGTTACCTAAATATGAACTCTGTTAACTTGAAAGCAGTTATCGATATGGTTAGGAAATGGACTGAGAGATCATAGACAGAGATAAAAGGTACTGCAGATGCTGGAGAATCTGAGATAACAAGCATGGGGCTGGATGAACACAGCAGGTCAAGCAGCATCATAGGAGCAGGAAAACTTGACGTTTCGGGCCTAAACCCTTCATCAGAAATGGGGGAGGGGAAGAGGGTTCTGAAATAAATAGGGAGCGAGGGGGAGGCGGATAGAGGATGGATAGAGGAGAGGATAGGTGGAGAGGAGGCAGACAAGTCAAAGAGGCGGGGATGGAGCCATTAAAGGTGAGTGTAGGTAGGGGGGTGGGGAGGAGATAGGTCAGTCCAGGGAGGACGGACAGGTCAAGGGGGCG
>JAHRHZ010000085.1:4556171-4606789 GCA_024137785.1 Ginglymostoma cirratum | reverse complement strand
CGGGAATTAACCTCGTGAACCTACGCTGCACTCCCTCAATAGCAAGAATGTCCTTCCTCAAATTTGGAGACCAAAACTGCACACAATACTCCAGGTGCGGTCTCACCAGGGCCCTGTACAGCTGCAGAAGGACCTCTTTGCTCCTATAATCAATTCCTCTTGTTACGAAGGCCAGCATGCCATTAGCTTTCTTCACTGCCTGCTGTACCTGCATGCTTGCTTTCATTGACTGATGTACAAGAACACCTAGATCTCGTTATACTTCCCCTTTACCTAACTTGACTCCATTTAGATAGTAATCTGCCTTCCTGTTCTTGCCACCAAAGTGGATAGCCTCACATTTGTCCACATTAAACTGCATCTGCCATGCATCCGTCCACTCACCTAGCCTGTCCAAGTCACCCTGTATTCTCATAACATCCTCCTCACATTTTACACTGCCACCAAGCTTTGTGTCATCAGCAAATTTGCTAATATTACTTTTAATGCCTTCATCTATATCATTAATGTATATTGTAAACAGCTGCGGTCCCAGCACCGAACCTTGCGGTACCCCACTGGTCACCACCTGCCATTCCTAAAGGGACCCGTTTATCACTACTTTTTGCTTCCAGTCAGCCAGCCAATTTTCAATCCAAGTCAGTATTTTGCCCCCAATGCCATGTGCCCTAATTTTGCTCACTAATTTCCTATGTGGGACTTTATCAAAGGCTTTCTGAAAGTCCAGGTACACTACATCCACTGGCTCTCCCTTGTTCATCTTCATTGTTACATCCTCAAAAAATTCCAGAAGGTTAGTCAAGCACGATTTCCCCTTTGTAAATCCACGCTGACTCTAACCTATCCTGTTACTGCTATCCAAATGAGTCGTAATTTCATCTTTTATAATTGACTCCAGCATCTTTCCCACCACTGACGTCAGGCTAACCAGTCTATAGTTCCCTGTTTTCTCTCTCCCTCCTTTCTTGAAAAGTGGGACAACATTAGCCACCCTCCAATCCGCAGGAACTGATCCTGAATCTATAGAACATTGGAAAATGATTACCAATGCGTCCACGATTTCTAGACCCACCTCCTTAAGTACCCTGGGATGCAGACCATCAGGTCCCGGGGACTTATCAGCCTTCAGACCTAACAGTCCGTTCAACACCATTTCCTGCCTAATATAAATTCCCTTCAGTTCATCCATTACCCTAGGTCCTTCAGCCACTATTACATCTGGGAGATTGTGTCTTCCTTAGTGAAGACAGATGCAAAGTACCTATTCAACTCTTCTGCCATTTCCTTGTTCCCCATAATAAATTCACCCGTTCCTGTCATTAAGGGCCCAATTTTAGCCTTAACCATTTTATTTCTTTTCACATACCTAAAAAAGCTTTTACTATCCTCCTTTATATTTTTGGCTAGTTTGCCTTCGTACCTCATTTTTGGTGTCATATGTAGACCAGATCAGGTAAAGACTGCAGTTTTCCTTCACTGAAGGACATTAATGCGCCAGATGGGTTTTTTATGACAATTGGCAATGGTTACATTAATACAAACTAAAACAAAGAACTGCGGATGTTGGAGGTCTAAAACCAAAACAGAAGTTGCTGGCGAAACTCGGCAGATCTGGCAGCATCTGAGGGGAGAAAGCAGAGTTATGTTTCGAGTCTGATGACTCTTGATCAGAATTGATATCAACTAGGGAAATGTGTATTTACGTTAAAGATGAGGTTGAGTGGGGACAGGGAGTTGAGGAGGAGATGAGCAGGTAAGAACCTGAGCCAAGATAGAGAGAGAGAGAGATATGTAAGGGGTAGGCAGATGAGGGGATTATTGATAGTATGCCAAGAAAGAAGAGGAACTGAATAAGTGATAATGAGAGCTCAGAGTGTGAGAGAATGGGTCAGCTGTGCTAAAAGCAGCCCACGTCACATAATAAGAGAACTACGAGTGAGTGAGAATGGTTGGCTGTTGCTAAAAACAACCATGTCATGACAGGACCAGGGTGTGGGAATGGGTAAAAAACAAGGAAGCACAGAATCAGGCTGTAAAGTTTTTGAATTTGATATTGAGTCCTAGAGGCTGCAGGATCCCCAAGAGGAAAATGAGAAAATGCTGAGGCACGCTGGAACAGTGCAGCAAGTCCACAGCAGAAATGTTGGTGTATTGAAGTGGCAGGCAGCTGGAAACTCGGAGCCATTTTTATGGAAAGAACAATACTTACAAAGTTGCCTTTAAACTAGCTTTAATTCCAGATTTTATTGAATTCAAATTTCAACAACTGCCATGATAGTATTAGAACCCATGTCTCCAGAACATTATCCTGTGTACTGGATTACTGGTCCAGTGATGTACTACATGCAAGGATCAGGACAAAAGGTTTACAGAAACACCACTACCGACAAGTATCCCTTCAAACTACGTATCATCCTATTTTGGAACTATATTGCCAATCCTTAACAAAAGCTGGAGCAAAGTTTTGGAAAGATTGGCCAAAACTTGCTGACCTTGTCGTTGATGCCCACATAGCATGAATGGTTTAAAAAATAGGAAAAGATTTGGGGCAGCAGGGAATTTGAATACTGCATCGTGAAAGCAACAGAGTTGTAAAAGTGGAGTAGTGAGAGTTTAGATGATGAAAGAAGTAGTTCTTGTGGAAAAAGTTAAAACAGTAAGAAAACAGAAAGTTGGCAGCTGCAATAAGTGTTCAGTGGTGAAAGGAGAGTGAGAGATGGAAGCAATATGGACTGGCACTTAAGGAGCCGTGAGTATCTCTGAGGATAACCACTCCTCAAACGTGAGGACATGTGAGCACTCAGAGTTTTATAAATCACCATCACCGTAGTTACAAAAATTGTACCCTTGCTGCTGGCTTTATTCTGCAACAAATTCTGGTTATCTGGTTAGCCGAGCTAAACAATGACCCCACCCTTCCCCACCACCGAGGTCTCTTTCATGTCACAGTTACTCTGATGCTGCCTTGATGTCAAGGGAAGTCACCATCATCCTTTCTGTCCAATTCAGTTCTTTTATCCATGTCTGACTGAGGCTTTAATGAGGTTGAGAGACAAGAGGCCGTAACAAAACCAAACAGAACATCAATGAGGAGTTTATGGGTGAGTTAGCTCTGCTTGAATGTATTGTCTAGAAAGCCTTCCATATTTTTTTGATGATGAAGAGTAGATTGAGATGGCAGTAATTGGTTGGATTATATTTATCTTGAATTTTGTGGACAGACATGCATGGACGATTCTGTACATTGTCGGGTAGGTGCCAGTGTTGTAGCCTTATTGGAACAGCTTGGCTTGGGATGCTGCTTATTCTGGAGTATTTGTCTTTAATATGAGTGCTGGGATGTAGCCATAGCTACATTCAGAATTCACTGAAATGAAACCAAAAGTAAAAGAATCTTACACTAAGTAACTGCATTCATAACTGGACTTTTGGATCTTTGCCAGATGTTACGTCTGTTGCTAGTCATTCAATAACCTGATTATCACTCACCACACAAGTTGAGAGACTCTTAACTATTTTAACACTTCATAACTGTTTCTATCTTATGAATATACAAAGAAGTCCGAAGAAGCCAATTTCAGACAGATCATACAAAATATTTTATCCATATAAAATATGTCATCACTAAAGTGGGACTAGTGAAGGTAGTGGTATATTTTTGGCAGACCAGACTTGATCGGCTGAAGGGCCTGTTCTGTCCTGTATGGTTCCATGATTCTAATCATAAAGGTTATGAGACAACATTTATTTGGCTTTTATTTAGTTTGTATTAATGACACTCACTTTGAGATATCCTAATATATAACAATCTTGCAGTGTACCTTTTCTCATTTCAATATTAATTAACATCCTTCAAATTTCACTCCATCTATTAAAGTAGATTTATTTTAACCAATATAATTATAACCGTAGCACGACCTAAAGTGAATGGCAGCATTGAGCTTTCTGGGTTCTATCGCATAATCTTGTCCTCCTTGTCAATCTCATTAGCCAAAAGTTTTTGTATTTTCTGCTTTTGGAGCATCCCATATCACTAATACAATGTGTACACCATACACACTTCCCCTCCCCAATTTCATATTGAAAATTAAGGGAAATTACCAATCATGATCATAAATAGTTAAAATGTCATACCTTTGTTACAGCCTAGGAGACAGCCTATCACTGAGTGTATGCCATCTCTCTTATCAGTCCCAATCTTGCTCTATCCAGTAGTCATGCAGGTTTATTTCCTTCAAGTGCCCATTTAATTTTTCTTTGAAATCCTTGAACATCACTCCTTACATCATCCTTGTGGGCAGGTGCACATTGTCTTCTCAATTGTCAGCCTTTGGTCTGAGTGAGCGTTATCCATCCCCAGCAGTAAAAAGTTGGAAAATTGCTTTGAACAGAATGTGTAGGTCTATGACCTATTTGAACATAGGGTCAGTTGAGAAAAATACAATCATATCTAGTGATGAGTAATCTACTTCTCAGCTCTATCCTATTTTCATTTGTGACTCAGGTAATCTTCCGAAAACCTCCAGCTTTTATTAAAAGATACTGTGCTAATAATTTCTGAGAACTCTTGATTCATATTACCAGTGGTTTCTTCAAGAAGAAGTTTAATTTTTGAGAGCTCTCTTTTGAGGTTGGTGGCAACCTGTATCTATTTGCATACATTAGAAATTCTTTCCGAGTTGGGAATCTCAGTAAGAGACAGACAAACTGAATTTAAACAATAATATTACATATTAAAGCATATTACTGTAAACAAATCTTATAGGAGTGAAATTGATCTTCAGTCATATTGCAGAACAGCAATAGTGAATCACAGCTGGTTTTAAGCCATTTTACGTTGAATTTATTGCCCACTTTGAGCTAATACCAAAAATGCTAAAGTAGCTCCAGAGTAAAGGTGAGTCACCACTGAGCTTGATGGCTTGTTTGATTGCTGTAAGTTGTGTGAATCTGTGGTTCCTGACTTTCAAAATAGTATGACTGAATTTTTGAAAATGCTTGTGGGAAAGATTGATACTGCATTCTATCACAGCAGTAATAATTTAATGGATGGTGTTCTTCACTTAACATTATTTTATGTTACAAAAGCAGAAATTGGCAGGAAAACTCAGCAGGTCTGGCAGCTTCCAGGAAGTGAAAGCAGAGCTAATATTTCATGTGCAGTGACCCTTTTTGAGAACACTACACCCAAAACGTTAAAACTCTGCTTTCTCATCGAAGACACAGCCAAACCTGCTGAGATAACAAGGTGTAGAGCTGGATAAACTCAGCAGGCCAAGCAGCATCAGAGGAGCAGGAAAGCTGACGTTTCGGGCCTAGACCCTTCTTCAGCCATTTCTGATTTCACTCCTTTATCCCCTTTCGCTGGCTCTGCTGTCAGTCAATCCTCTATCCATGTCCATGCCTTGCCCTGAACACCATGGGCTGTTTATCTTATTTAGTAGCCTCCTGCATGGCATCTCGTTAAAGGCCTTCTGAATTCCAAATAGATCGTGTCCACTAGCTTTCCTTTGTCTAACTCGTTACCTCCTCAAAGAATTCTAATAGATTCGTCAGACATGACCTCCCCTTGACAAGGCTATTATGACTCAGCCCAATTTTACCATATGCAATAATTCCACAGAGGCCGGTATCCTGGCACTAAGTCAGCCTTTATTTACACATGAACGGTCTTTGACTCTCTTCAGAGTCAACTCTCAGAGTGTCTGTACCTCTGACACTCCCCTTTTTATCTTTCAGACAGGGATCCCTGATTAGACCAGATTAACAGTCCTAATCTGAGACCTCATATTTTATGAGGTCCAGTTGACTGGCCTCATTATAATCACTGCACCATGTACTTCCATGTACTCTGCAATCTCATCAATTTCACCTATAATAATGCACTGTAAAATCCTCCAACGACCGAGGTCAGGCTAACTGGCCTGTAATGTCCTGTCTTCTGCTTCCCCCTACCTTTTCAAAAATGTGTGTTACATTAGCCACTTTCCAGTCCCCTGGAACCCTTCCTAACTCCAGTGATTCCTGAAAGATCACCACCAATGCCTGTACATCTCTTAACCTATCTCCTCAAGAACTCTGTGTTAGAGTCCATCTTGTCCGGTTAATTTCTCCACCTTCAGATCTTTCAGCTTCCCTAGAACCTACTCCTGAGTGATGGCCACTATGTTCACCTCTGCCCCCTGATTCTGTTCAAGTCCTAGTACACTGTTGGTGTCTTTCACTGTGGAAACAAATGCAAAGTACTATTCAGTACCTCTGCCATTTCTTTGTTCCCCATTACTACTTTTCCAGCCTCATTTTGTAGTGGCCCAGTATCCATGCTTGCCTCTCTCTTACCTTACATATATTAATAAAACTTACAGTTTTGTTTATATTACTAGCTAGCGTACCCTCATATTTGCTTTTTTAGTTATCCTGTGCTGGATTTCAGAGGCTTCCTAATCCTTACCAACCCTTACTTAATTGTAATACCATTTCAGCTGATTCAAGCTTCTCCTTCTAAAACTGCAGGGTGAATCCTATCATATTATAGTCACTGTCCCCTCAGGAGTTCCTTCACTTCAGCTCCCTAATCAAATCTGCTTCATGACACATGACAAAATCCAACATTGACTGTTCTATAGTGGGCTGTATCACAAGCTGCTCCAAAAGACCATTACGTAGATATTTCACAAATTCCTTTTCTTGAGATCTGCTATCAACCTGATTTTCCCAGTCTACCTGCATTTTTATGTCCCCCATGATGATTGTAACACTGCCTTTCTTACATGTCTTTACTATCTCCTGATTTATTTTCTTCCCCATGTCTTGACTGCTGCTAGGAGGACTGTACACAACTCCCATTATGGTCTTTTCTCCTTTGCGGTTCCTTTACCCCTTGCAATGCTATACCACTTCTTGCTATCGATTTAATTTATTTCTTTGCTAACAAGGCAACCTCGCCCCCTCCATCCATCTGCCTGTCCTTTCGATAGGGCGTGTCTCCCAGCCCTGATCCTCTTGCAGCCACGTTTCTGTGATACACACAACATTGTACCCATAAGTATAAATATGCACTACAAGCTGATTTATATTGTTTTGTATACCACGTGCACTTAAGTATAACACCCTCAGTCCTGCGAATACTGATTCCCTTCTCATAGTTATCTCCGTATCTGCTGTGCCTGAAAGTTAGATTCTTGATCTTTTCCATATTCTCTCCTAATACTTGTTCTGGAAACTTTAACCTTCCCTGAGCCTTTTCCCACCCTTTAATTCTTTGCATAATTTTCTATGTAACTGAACCCACGCTCCAAATATTTAGTTTAAAGTCATGTCCATAGCCCTCGTCATGCAATTCGCAAGGACTCCCAGCATGATTCAGGTGAAGCTTGTTTCATCTAAACAACTCCCTCCTTCCCCTGTATTGATGCCAATGCCCAATGAATTGTTGTTAGAAAAATAATGAGGTCCTTCAGACTGCCCGATTTTCAGGCATTTACGTACACTGTATGTGTTCTAAGATGTTGGGTGCAAGATCGTTAGCAAAGTGATGGAAGGAATTGTCAACAGTGCTATCAAGCAGCACTCTTAAAAAAAAACTTGCTGACTGAGATAACAAGGTGTGGAGCTGGATGAACACAGCAGACCAAGCAGCATCAGAGGAGCAGGAAAGCTGACGTTTCGGGCCAAGACCCTTCTTCAGAAATGGGGGAGGAGAAGGGGGTTCTGAAATAAATAGGAAGAGAGGGTGAGGCGGATAGAAGATGGATAGAGGAGAAGATAGATGGAGAGGAGACAGACAGGTCAAAGAGGTGGGGATGGAGCCAGTAAAGGTGAGTGTAGGTGGGCGTTAGGGAGGGGATAGGTCAGTCCAGGGAGGACGGACAGGTCAAGGGGGCGGGATGAGGCTGGTAGGTAGGAGATGTGGGTGGGGCTTGAGGTGGGAGGAGGAGATAGGTGGGAGGACAGGTTAGGGAGGCGGGGACGAGCTGGGCTGGTTTTGGGATGTGGTGGGGGAGGGGAGATTTTGAAGCTTGTGAAGCCCACATTGATACCATTGGGTTGCAGAGTTCCCAAGCGAAATATGAGGTGCTGCTCCAACACCTGCTGTCCCCACCTCCCTAACCTGTCCTTCCTCCTGCCTATCCCATCCTCCCACCTCAAGCCCCACTCCTATCTCCTACTTACTAGCCTCACCCGCCCCCCCTTGACCTGTCTGTCCTCCCTTGACTGACCTATCCCCTCCCTAACTCCCCACCTACACTCACCTTTACTGGCTCCCTCCCTGCCTCTTTGACCTGTCTGTCTCCTCTCCACCTATCTTCTCCTCTATCCATCTTCTATCTGCATCTCCCTCTCTCCCTATTTATTTCAGAACCCCCTTCCCCTCCCCCATTTCTGAAGAAGGGTCTCGTCGCGAAATGTCAGCTTTCCTGCTCCTCTGATGCTACTTGGCCTGCTGTGTTCATCCAGCTCTACACCTTGTTATCTCAGATTCTCCAGCATCTGCAGTTCCTACTATCTCTGAAATAACTTGCTGACTGATTTGGTTCAGTTTTGGTTCTGTCACACCACTCAGCTCCTGACCTCATTAGTGCCTTAGTCCAAACATAAACAAAAGAGCTGAATTTAAGATGCGTGTTGAGAGTGTCTACTCACTACATCAAGGCTGCATTTGACTGAATGTGGCATCAAAGTTCCCTTGCAAAAATGAAGTTGCTGGGAATCAGCACAAGACTCTCCATTGGTTTGAACCATTCTCAGAACAAAGGAACTTGGTTGCGATTGTTGGAGCAAACATCTCACTTCAAGGACATTTCTGCAGGAGTCCTTCAGGGTGTATCTAAGGCCCAAACATCTTCAGCTGTCTCATCACTGGCCTCCCCTCCACGATAAGGTCAGAAGTGGAGATGTTTGCTGATGATTGAACAATGTTCAGCACCATTCGTGACTCCTCAAAAACTGATGTTATACTCGTCCAAATACAGCAAGATATGAACAGTATCTAGGCTTGGGCTGAAAATGACAAGCAACATATGCACCACACAAGAGGCAGACATTTTCCATTTCCAACAATGGAGAATGAATATTGCCCCTTGATGTTCAATGGCATTACTATTTCTGAATCCCCATAAACAACATCTTGGCAGATTACTATCAACCAAAAACCTGAACTGGACCAACATTATGGCTGCAAGATCAGGTCAGATGCTTGGAATTCTACAATGAGTAACTCACTTCCTTTTTCCTGAATGCCTACCCAGCATCTTCAAGGCCCAAGTCAGGAGTGTGATGGAATATTAACCACATTCGGGATGTTTGGAACTCCAACAAAATTCTAAAAGGTCACCACCATCCAGGACATAGCATCCCTTTTGATTGGCACCACATCCACTAACTTCAACATTGAGTCCCTTCCCACCGATGAATGGTCACACGACGTGTACCATTTAAAAGATATGCTGCAGCATATTATCAAGCCTCTTTTGACAGCACCTTCCAAACCCATGACTTTTATTTTCTAGAAGGCCAAGGGAAGCAGATAGATGAAACACCACCACTGGCAAGATCTCTCCAAGTCACACCGCCATCCTGACTTGGAAATATATTGCTGTTCCTTCACTGACACTGGGTCAAAATCCTGGAACTCTCTGTCTAACAGTACTGTAGGTCTACCAATACCCTGATTGCCGTAGTCCAAGAAAGCGGTTCAATATCATGGTCCCAAGTGCAATTAGGGATGGACAATCAATGTTGGCCTCATTAAGCATGCCCACATGCTTTGTGCCCCCCAGCATCATATCAATTAAATTCTGTCCGTGGTGAAAAACTGGTCATGTGTGATGGAGCAAGTTGAGTGGGATGGTAAATTTACTACTTAATAACTACTGCCTGTTTTTCCTACTGCTTAAGATGAATTACTTCCACTCTCCCTTTGAATTCTAACCTACTTCTACATGTAATTTGTTTTGTGGTATTTTATCATCAAATTTCTTCCATTGCCAAGCCAAGACTGTTAATCTATATTGAACTCTGCAGAGGGTCAGAAATAATAAATTCTCATTCATCTTTCTTTTTTCTCATAGGTGTCATTTTGCCCCAACACTGTAAAAAAATATGAGACGTCCCTCGTTGTAAAGGTGGAGAATCTCGGCCAGGAAATTCTAGTAATACCCATCATGGCACGGTAACGTTTCTTTTTATTCATCATTTGTATATGGATAAAATGGGCTACGGATGTAAAGTAAATGGCAAACAGAAAGCCAACAACTGATCTTCTCGGCATGATACATTGCAAATACCACCAGTGTGTTATTTTTCTTGATGACAACTGCTGGAACCTTGTGAAATTTGCCACCTATATCATATGGTACTGGGTAAAGGTTGTTTGAGATATTCTACTGCATCCAACATCCTTTGTCTTTGCTTTGTTTTGGGCCTATCTAGTTTAGTGATAGAGGGTATATCACCATAGAGTGTAGATCTTCCAGCACAGGAGAAGTAATATTGCCCCTTGATGTTCGATGGCATTACTATTTCTGAAACTCCACAAACAACATCCTGGCAGATTACTGAGACCCTGTACTTAGAGAGACCCTGTTCTAAGAGAGATCCTGTTCTTAGAGAGATCCTGTTCTAGGAAGATCAGGCACAGTTACTAGCACCTTAAGATTTGGTGAAGATATGTCTGCTCCCTTCAAAAGCTGGATTTGAACTCCTTGTCTCCACCAAAGATTGTGTGAGACATCAGTTGAATGGATGAAGCCAATGCAGCATGAACGTTGGTAGACAGACAGGAGGCTGGAAGAACACAGGAAGCCAGGCAGCTTCTGAAGGAAAGAAATCAACGTTTCAGGTATTGACCTTCTTCAGGTCCTTGTCTACCTTGGATTCCAGTATCTGCAGGTTTTTTTTTGTCTCGCACAGTGTGAACATTAACTCCTTCAAAACCATCACCTTTTGCAACATCCTGTACGGAGTCGGTTAACCAGTTAGCACAAGAACTTGGAAATGAGAAAAATCTCAACCTCATTGAAAATGAAAATGGGGCTGGTCTTATTACAGAATGTTAATCCACAATGCCAATTTTACATCTTTTAGGCTAGGTTTAAATGTATTCAAAAATGTCCTGTGATACATGGCAAACAACTATATTCTATCGCAAACAAAAACAGAAATTGCTGGAGAAACTCAGCAGGTCTGGCAGCATCTGTGGATGGAAAGCAGAAATAATGTTTCAGGTCCAGTGACCTTTCTTCAGAACTATATTCCGTCCCTGGACCCCAGTGGATTCCTGGCACATTATGTACAGCTGGTTCAAAGGAAGAGAATATAGTTGTTCTTAATGCTGCCTTTGTGATCAGGAATAGGGATGTTGCAGGGAATACTGCAGGAAGTGATTCAAATCAGGCTGTGAATTTCAGTGAGGTTACTTTGAAGTTCCCTATTCTGAAAAAGTTTGGAATTAAGTGTGTTGAACTTGAACCCAGCATGCAATTAACAACAGGGTCAGAGTGATCGGGAGGAAGATGGCAGAAAGAGTCAGTCTGAATCTGGGAACAGTGGAGGATGAAATTTTCTCAATTCTGAAAAGTTGTTATGGAAGATATGTCAACATTTTATTGCACTGATCAATATCACTTTGTACTTGAACAGCATGGTTGTCATAACAGGATACATATAGTAATACCATGAAGGTGCATTGTGGAAAATTAGGCTTGTTCTGACAGTGTAGGACTTCAGGTGGAAATATGGAGATAAACCTGCTACAGGGGAAAATCTTGCCTCGACAGTTATACAAATGCAATAAACTTAGGCACAATTTTTGGGTTAGCCATGATCTGTTTATCTCTTGACATTAATTTCTTCTTGATAGACATGTAATTGAATGTTTTATTTAAGGCAGCACAGTTCTTTGTGCAGTAGTCCCTTCAGACAAAGCAGACCATATGTCTCTAATTGACACTCTAGATTACTGCTAATCCTTTTTGCTTCACCATGTAATTAACAGATGGTAAAGCTTACATGTTACTATAGGTATCGCACAATGACTGACTAACTTGGTACCAGCTTTTAACAACTTCTGTTTGACAGATGCATTGTTCCCAATGTGGAGGTGGTTAACCAACAGATGGACCTTGGACGCTGCTTTGTCAAGCACCCTTATGAATGCATGATAAAACTTCAGAATACCAATGATCTTCCAGCATGTTATGGACTAATTCCACAGGTTAGTCCTAATTGAAATGAATAGTTATGATTATGTTATCAAATAGGTTTGATTATGTCAGAGAGGCTATTTTTTAATTAATAAGGAAAAGGCCATAGGTTGTTGAGTACAGTGGGTGCACGAAAAATGGCCATTATTGGCTAGATGGCCTATTGCAGCAATGCACAAAAATTCACTGGTTCACAGGATGACAGGCAGCTTTCATTCTCTCCAGTAACTGCCTTCAGAGTGCACACTGCCTCAGTGAGCTCATCTCAGGGAGAAGCTTGATGAAGATCCAAAACTGGTCTGCAAGCCATCAATTGTTGCTCTCACTCTTCTGACATATTCAACCATAGTGCTGTATGTGGAATTTCAGAAAGCTTTTGATGAAGCCCCATCTAGGAGGTTTTAAACAAAATTAAAGTGTGTATGCTATGCCATACTCAGTCAAATACAAACTTGATGTCAGGGACATTTCTCTCACCTCACCTTTGGATGTTAGGTATTTTGTTTATGTTTGAATAAGGCTGTAATGAGGTCAGGAGCTGAGTCGCCCTACAGATTTGAAACTGAGTGTCAATGAGCAGGTTATTGTTAAGCATGTGGTACTTAACTTGCTGTTGTTCACACCAGCCAGTATTTTACTGAGATCGAGCATAGACTGATGGGACAGTAATTAGCTGGGTTGGATTTCATAGATTTCATAGAATCCCTATAGTGCGGAAACAGGCCCTTTGGCCCAACAAGTCCACACCGACCCTTAGAGCATCCCACCCACACCCAACCCCAAAAACCACCCAGTCTTCATATCCCTGAACACTATGGGCAATTTAGCATGGCAAATCCATCTAGCCTGCACATCTTTTGACTGTGGGAGGAAACTGGAGCACACAGAAAGGTGGAGAATGTGCAAATTCCACACAGACAGTCGCCCGAGGGTGGAATTGAACCTGGATCCCTGGTGCTGTGAGGCAGCAGTGCTAACCACTGAGCCACCGTGCCACCCCATATTTTCTCAGCATCGTGTTCTCAGACGAACGTGACTTCATTTTAAAACATCATTTGGATTTGTCCTGCTTGTTGTGTACAAGGTACATCTGGGCAATTTTCTACATGATCTGGTGGATACCAGTGTTGTAACTGTCCTAGAACAGCTTGGCTAGGTTGGAAGCCAGTTCTGGAGCACAAGATTTCAGCATTAGAACTGGAATGTTGTCAGGGCCCATTGCCTTTGCTGTGTTCATTACCTCCAGCCAATTCTTGATATCAGAGGGAGTGAATCAAATTGGAATTTTGCTGGCAGCAAAGTGATGTTGTGTATTTCAAATAATTAAGTGCCTTGACTGTCCTTGTTCTCTTCACCAAATTACACCCAATATTTTTTGCATACAGTTCCTGGTGACTTTGCGACATTACAGGAAGTTTGTGAACAGTGGGATATTGAAGGTTATGACTGTAATTTCTGAGGAACGGTACTGAATTTAACTTTAATAGAGAAGAGAACATTGCAAAGTCAATGAAGCATAAGTATGAGGGCAATTTGATTTGGGCTGGCTGTGCAGATATTCAAAGTGTTCCTGAATATTAAACAGTAGGTGGTATGGTGGAGTTTGAGTAGTTCTGTATGAGTTCCCAGTCTCACTGGAGTGAATGGGCCTTGACAATGATTCGGATCTAGCAAGTTTGAGTCACCAAGCCTGAATTCAGGCCCCACTAAATAATCAGCTGAAGAATGAAACTGGCAGATACGTGTAAGATAGGTGACCTATTAGCTAGAGAATGGTGCATGGAATTGAGCTGCTACATTCTCTAGCAACAAAACTGAAATGAAAAGTACTATTCACCAAAAGAAAGTATTTCATAAATTAAACCTAATGCTGATATTTCTGAAAGGAAAAAAAAATTGCAAAATTTGGCAACCAACACTAATAATAAAAAAAACTATAATTGAAGCCAGAAGGACAAACCACTCTGATTACGTTTGTGGATTGGTATCTAAGTATGTATCAGCAGTCTCTGTCCCGCTGCTGATTGCTTTCCTACCAATGAATAGTTCTAAACTAAGAATAGAAGCTAAAGGGATTTTGTTCATAAAAACCAATCAGAATTTGAAGCTAAAGCCAGTCAGGTTCAAGGACTTGGATGGGCAAATGTCTAGCACACTGACATCAATTCATTTATTTAAATTTCATATAAACGTGAGAGTATGATTTACGGTTGAAACAAGACAGTATAATTTGAAATAACAAGCATGGGGCTGGATGAACACAGCAGGTCAAGCAGCATCATAGGAGCAGGAAAACTTGACGTTTCGGGCCTAAACCCTTCAAGGGGAGGCGATGGCGTAGTAGTATAATTTGAAGTTTGCTGTTTGTGACTGTCTGAAATGCAGTCTCATCCTCAGCGTTATCACTTTTCTAAAGTGCCACTGCCCAGTTGTTCCCATAGTTGAATTTATGCTTAAAATATTGCTGTGATTTTTGTTGTGTCCTCACAAATCATTTTTTTCATTTATGCAGGGATGCATATTTAACTTAAAAACTGTTTATGAAAATTAATGCACATTCCCTAAAGCTGCCAATAATGAACTGTCTGTAACAAGTTGCCAGTAATGAGCTCCCAGTTGTGCTCACTGTGGCAGAAATACCACTGAGTAGTCCCAAAGGTAGCTGCATTTAAGTGGCTCTGATAATGAAATGCTAGTGATTTTTGTAAAGCTAAGTAGAATTCTATAAAATTAATTCTCACTGAATACATTGAACAGATTGAAAATTAAACTCTTGGATTTTGGATACTGGTGTTTTCAACAAATTTGTGAATCCCTTGCATCTAATAATCTGCTCCAGTATAGATGTTATGAGGATGGGGCTTTGCTATGAGCTAGAACCTAGCTTCTCTTTATTTTAGTGTCCAGAATAGAATCCCTACAGTGTGGAAACAGGCCATTCAGCCCTGCTAGTCCACTGACCCTCCGAAGAGCATCCCACCCCAACCCCTGCATTTCCCCATGTCTAACCCACCTAACCTAAACATCCCTGGACACTACGGGCAATTTAGCATGGCCAGTCCACCTAACCTGCACATCTTTGGACTGTGGGAAGAAACCGGAGCACCCAGAGGAAAGCCATGCAGACACAGGGAGAATGTGCAAACTCCACACAGACAGTTGTCCGAGGGTGGAATTGAACCCGGGATCCTGGTGCTGTGAGGCAGCAGTGCTAACCACTGAGCCACCGTGCTGTGCAGTAAGATCATTTGCGCAGCGTTCTGTTTTATGTCTCCTCTAGCAAAATAAAATCATAATATATAGGAGCAGAATTAGGCCTATTTGGCGTATAGAATTTGTTCCATCATTCAATCATGCCTGATATGTTTCTCAACACCATTCTCCTGGCTTCTCCCCATAATTCTTGATTTCTTTATATTAATCAAGAACCTAGCCATCTCTGTCTTAAATACACTCAGTGGCTTGGCCTCCACAACCTTCTGTGGCAATGAATTCCACAGACTCACCACCATCTGGCTGAAGAATTTCCTCCTCAACTCAGTTCTGAAGGGTCATCCCTTCACACTGAGGCTGTTCCTTCTGGTCCTCATCTCTCCTACAAGTGGAAACATCTCTACAACCATTCTATCCAAGCGTCTCAGTATTCTGTAAGTTAAACTCTATCTAGTCAGACCCAGAGTTCTCAACCGTTCCTCATATGACAAGCCCTTCATCCCCAGGATCATTCTTGTAAACCTCCTGTGGACCCCTTCTAAGGCCAACTCTTCCTTCCTGAGAAACAGGGCCCAAAACTGCGCACAATTTTCCAAATGCTGTCTGAACAAATATTATTACAACCTCAGAAGTACATTTCTGCTCTTGTATTCTAGCCATCTTGAAATGAATACATTGTATTTGCCTTCCTAACTGCCAGTTGAACCTGCATGTTAAACTTAGGAGGATCCTGAACTAGGACTCCCAAGACCCTTTGTGCTCCAGCCTTTCCCCATTTAAAAAATAATCTACACCTCCACTCTTCCTAGCAAAGTGAATAACCCTGCCCCCCTTGTTCATCTGCCTGTCTTTTCAATGTGTATCCTTGGATGTTTAGTTCTTAGCCCTAATTTCCTTGCAGCCACCTTTCTGTGATTCCCATAACATTGTATCCATACATTTCCAATTGCTATTCAAGCTCATTCACCTTTTTTCGAGTATTGCGCACAATGCCTTCAGTCCTGCATTGCCTACCACCCCTTCTCATAATAGTCCCCTCATCTGCTATGCCTGAAGTTAGATTCCTGACCCTTTCCATGCTGTCTGTCCTATTACTTATTCTAGAAACTTTAATAAAACCTCTGCTGAGCCCTCCCCACCTTTCACTTTTTCTATAACTTTCCCTGCAACTGAATCCAACTCCCCACTATTTAGTTTAAATCCCTACCCCCAGCCCTAGTTATCCAATTTGCCAGGACTCAGGTCCTGGCATGATTCAAGTGGAGCCTGTCTCATCAGAACAGCTCCTTCCTTCTACAGAACTGGTGCCAATCTCTCACTAATTCAAACCCATTTCTCCCACAGCAATCTTTGAGCCATGTGTTTACTTTTTTAACCTTGTTGACCCTGTGCCAATTAGCTTGTGGTTCAGGTAGTAATCCGGTCGTAATACCTTTTTGATTCAGCTTTTCAATTTAGCCACTAGCTGCTCATATTCCCTCAGCAGAACCTCTTTCCTCTTTCTACCTATATCTTTGGTACCTACATGGACCATGGCAATTGGATCTTTCCCCTCCCACTCCAAGTTTCTCTGCGGTCCAGATGAAATATCCTGAACCTGGGCACCAGGCAGGCAACACAGCCTTCAGGACTCTTGATCCTGTTCAAAAAGAACAATGGCTGTTCTCTTGACTATATTATCCTTGTTTACATCAATAATAGTTTTGTGGTTAAATACATGGTTATGTTTAAAGATGGAACAGAATTTACCTGTCTCAGAAATTGTTTTAGAACAACTTTGTGTTTAAACATGTGGGCCCACGAGGATAAGATCATGCATCAGACCTTTTGGTTTTGGAATCTGGACTTATAAATTCAGACTGATGGAATGAAATTCTCCTGAATGATCTAATGTATGGAATCATTTTGGACAAACTCAATCCAGTTCTTACACAAGCATGCACGAAACAGGTCAGAATTGACAGTCTTACTTAGAGAGGCCACTCTTAGGTGTACCTACATGTTATCTGAATATTTTTCACACCCAGCACTCAGAATCTTCACCTTGCTGAACAAAAGGGTTAACAAAAAGTAGATTCATTCAGTCCTAGAAGGTAAACACTGTAGAACCTGCGGTGAATGATGCATACTGGTCCAAATTGTCTTGTATACTTGAAAATTGAGCTCTAGACCAATGAGTGCATTTATTTCCAAGTGGTACTGTGTTTTTTTTTACAGTTTGTTTTCCTCTAGGATGTGAGATGCTGCTCAGTCTTGTGACAGGTTTTTAAAAAGAAATACATTCATGAAATGTGGCCTTCTCAGCATGGCTCAGCGTTTATTGCCCATTCACCCAAAAAGGTGATTTTGAGCTGCCTTTCTGAAATGCTGCCATTCATGTGTATAGTTGCTTCCATAGTACTGTTAGGGAGAGTGCTCTTGGATTTTGACCAGAGACAATTAAAGAACTGCAAGTATACAAATCTAAATTAAGATGCATGTGCTTTGGGCAGACATTGGCAATATTGACATTCCTGTGCATCTGTTGTCATTGTGTGATGCAGGCTACAGGTGTTGGGGTGCTGCTGAAGTAGACTTGCAAGTATATCTTGAAAATGCTGCATTGTGTCTTTCAGCACTCTGCATTAATTTATTGGGTGGTATTGGAACATATATTTAACTCTAACTGTAACCTTTGTTGTGTTTGCTGCTTCTTTTATCAGGATTTGGATAAACAACATGGCATACTTTATTCCAGCTCTGAACCATATGGAATTATTGAGGCCTATTCCACTGCAGAGATCCCTTTAGTAGTGGAGCCACAACATCTTGGAGAACTGAATATAGAAGTATACATTGCCTTATTTGGAAAAAGTCAATTTCCTCTTGTGAGTTTTTTTCTGTAAACGGCAAATTTAAGTGTGTTGAATTTGAATAGGAATTGGTTCCGTTTTTCTGGAGGCTACGACTATACAACAACTGTATATGTGTGGGGATAGGATCAGTCACATTGGCGTAGCCATAAACTGTGCAATTGCAGCATATGACTTTGCCAATGTAGTTTCAATTTGTACATTGAACAAAAGTAGTGGATTTACAACTAAGAAAACGGGCTAGGAAGCAAAGTTGGTTTGCAGCAAAGCAAGCATGTGAATTCACATAACTTTGGTAAATGTTTTATACCATAATTCTGTCGCTCAGTGATATTGCTATCGAACACCTTCCTCTGTATCTGCTGATGTAATTTACGTCACCATTCTTTTCCTTCCTCTTCTTGTGAGGATGCTGACACTTGCTGGGCCACAGATTCATCACCACTTGCTGTACTTCTGATGGCTCAGCTGAATGACTATTACGTTGAACCTATCCAACAAGTACTGACAGGCTTTTATTCACCCATTCCCTGTGATTTACTGCTGCTACTGGCTGAGATCAGAGAAGCGAGATAGCATTAAACTTGCAGCTGTTTGTTGCTCAATGCTGCAGCACTTGGTGTATTCACCCACTAAACCAATGGGACAGCCAAATAAATTAGTGCAAATTTAAACTAATTTTACAGAAGAAGGCTGCAGTCTCTCATATTAACATTGTAAAATATTGAATTAAGAAGGGTTTGTTTTAATGGTTACTTTTTCCTCCCATGGAGCTCTAATACATGACTCTTTGTAGGTGGCAGGCCAAAATGTTAAGGTTGCTAAAAGAAAATTGCATCCCAGATCTTATTCAGGACATAGAGCAGAAGTAAGGAAATTATACCGTACCTTTATAACTCACTGGTTAGGCCTGAGCTGGTGTATCGTGCCTAGTTCTGGGCACAGTGTTTTGAGAATGAGAGACTTGAGTTGTGTGGAAAGACAGCAGAATCTAGGATCATTTTCCGTGGTGCAGGGAAGATTGAGGGAGATTGAACCAAAATGTTCAAAATTATAACTGGTTTGAATAGGTTAGATAACGGGATATTGTTTCCACTAGCAAAAAGGTCAGTAACTGGAGGAAGCAGCCTACAGACAATTGGCAAAAAAAAGAGACAAGTTAATGAAAACAATTTTTATGCTGCGAGTTGTCATAATCTGAACCAAAATTTATGGTGGATGTAGATCCAGTTAGTGCTTTCAGGAACAATTTGCAAAATAAAAAGAAAAGATAATGCAGGACTACAGAGAAAGAGCTGCAAAAAGGGACCTGCAGGTTCTCCTCCAAGTCACACGCTATCCTGACTTGAAACTATCTCACTGTTACTTCATTGTCACTGGGCTAAAATCTTGGAATTCCCTTACTAATAGTATTGTGACATTCCCATCCACATGGATTGCAACAGTTTGAGAAAGCAGCTCCCTACCACTCTGTCAAAGTTTTCAGGGAGTAGTAACTGCTGACCTAGTCAAAGATGCCCACATTCCTTGAAAGAATAGCAGAAGATTGGGTCTTTCCAGGAACCATCACAAAAATGATGGGCTGAATGGTCTTCTGCGGTGAATGAATCGGTGATCAATATTCTAAGTCAAAAAGGCATACATTGAACATAAACATTGGCATGAATAGGCCACTCAGGCTGTCAAGCCTGTCCCAACATTCTGTAGTATCATGGCTGATCTGCCCAAGGCCTCAACTCCTCAGTTGTGCCAGTTCCTCAGAGTCCTTATTGTCTGGATATTTCAAAACTCTATCTACCTCATCCTCAATACTTACAGTGCTGTAGCCTCCACAACTCCCTGGTGCCGAGAATTCCAGACATTCACTACCCTCTGGTTTAAGAAATTCCTTTGCACCCCAATTGTAAATGAGTGACTCCTTATTCTGTAACTATGTTCCCTAGTTTGCGATTCCTCCAACAGTCAAAACAATCTTCTCAACATCTACCCTATCAGGTCCCCTTAGAATCTTGTGTGTTTCAATAAGATCGTCCCACATTTTCTTAAACTCTATTGAATAAATGCCTAACCTGTTTAACCATTCTTGATAAGTCAACCCCTGCATCCCAAGAATCAGACTAGTGAATTCCTTTTGAACTAACTCCAGTGCCAGTATATCCCTTCATAAACATGGTGACCAAGACTATACTCAGTACTCCAAGTGAGATCTCATCATTATCCTGCACAGTTATAACAAGATTTCCCTATTTTTAAACTCCAAACCCCAAGCAATAAATTTCAAAATTCTGTATCCTTCTTAATTATTTGCTGCGCCTGAATGCTAACATTTCATATTTCATGCACAAGCACACTTAGATCCGTCTGCACTGCACTTTGTTGGAATCTCTTCAATTGAATAATAATCTTTATTTTGAATCTTCCGACCAAAGTGTGAGACCTCAAGCTTTCCTATATTAAACCTCATCTACCAAGTTTTCCTCACTCACTCAACCTATCTATATCCCCTTGCAGATTCTTTGTGGCATACTTGCCAACCTATTTTTGTACTGTTAGCAAATTTGAATACATCACACTCTTCTACCCTCCTCAATTTATTAATGTAGATATTAAATAATTGAGGCCCTAGGACCGATCCTTATGACTTTAAAGTCTTTAGGGACTTTAAAGTCTTATATGCAGGCCATCTGCCTTCAGTCCTATTATTTTTACAAATACTTTGTCCACCATGAAAGGTATTTCCTCCTTGGACTTTGGGCTTTCTCTGTTACCTCTGGAATATTTATGGTGTCCTCCACTTTGAGGACGGATGCAAAATATTGGTTTAAGTTATTTGCCATTTCCCTGCTCCCTGTTCTTGACTCTCCAGTCATATCGTCCAAGGTTCCCACACACCTTAACTACTCTTTTCCATTTTATATTCCCACAGAGCGTATTTTGTTTTTTTTTTGTATATCTCTTGTCAATTTACTTTCATTATCAATTTTTTTCCCTTTTCATTAGTTTTATAACCACTCCTGCTGGTTTGTAAAAGAGTCCTAATCTTCTAGCCTATCACTAGATTTTGCTGCTTTGTATACTTTACCTTTTGATTGGATATTCTTCTTGAATGCCTTTGTTAACCACAGGTGGTCCATCCTTCTCATTGAGTTCTTCTCGTTGACCAGAATAAATGTTTCCTGAGTGTTACAGAATATCTGCTTAAATGTTTGTCACTGCTCATTTACTAACCTTCTCCTTAGTCAATTTTCCTAACCTGCTTTAGACAAATTTTCTTCACATCTCCATAATTGTCCCTGTTTTAGTTGAAAACACATGTCTGAAACCCAAATTATTTTCCTTCAATTGAAAGCCTACCATGATGTGATTACTACACTGCTGGTGGATCCTTAACTATGAGATCTCTTCTTCATCCTACTCTTACTAGATCTAAAATAGACTGTTTCTGGGTCAGCAATCAATATCAGTCATGCGTTTAGTTATTCAACCATCCCATTGTGTTAGTGAAGCTTACTACCCACTATAATTGGTGGATTTCTAAGGTACCGAAATTTGAAAGAGGACTAAGATTTGCACGGAAGCCATTATTTTTCCTACAGTTTGGTTATCAAATAAAAAGCTTCAGACACACAACTTTAGAGTCATAGAGATGTACGGCAATGGAAACAGACCATTCGGTCCAACTCAACCATGCCAAACAGACTAAATAAATCTAATCTCATTTTCCACCTCTGCAGCCCACAGCCCAAATCCTCCAATCCTGGCAACATCCTTGCAAATCTTTTCTGAACTCTTTCATGTTTCACAGCATCCTTCCTATAGCACAGAGACCAGAAATGCATGCAATATTCCAAAAGTGGCCTAACCAATGTCCCGTCCCGCCGCAACATAACCTCCCAACTCCTTTTATTGAAGATAATTTTCTATTTGATAAAATATTTGCATTGGAATGTTTTCCTCATGCCGCTATATGTTTGTGTCATCATAAATCTGGATTCAATAGTTGTAAATCTGGATTGGAAAGTTGCTCATATCACTCTGCTGTTTAAGAAGGATGACAGAGGGAAACCAGGGAATTACAGGTCAGTTAGCCTGACATCTGTGGTGGGGAAATTGTTAGATGTATAAGCAAGGATAAGGTAACTGATCACCTCGAAAAATTTCAACTGATCAGGGACAGTCAGCACGGATTCATGAAGGGTACATTGTGGCTGACAAACCTCATTGAGATTTTGGAAGAGGTGATGAAGATGGTAGACAGATGTTATTTATATGGACATCTAGAAGGTTTTTAATAAAGCCCCTAGCAAAAGACTGTTAGCTAAGGTGGAAGCCCATGGAATTAAAGGCAAATTACTGACGTGGATAGGAAATTGGTTGAGTCACAGGAAAGAGTTGGAATAATGGGTAAGTAATCAAACTGGCAGGAGATGACTAGTGACGTCATGCAGGGATCTGTGTTGGGGCTCACTTATTCCCAATATTCATTCACGACTCTGCTAATGGCATTAAAAAGTCAAATATCCAAAATTGGTAATGACACAAAATCGGGCAACATTATAGACAATGTTGACAACAACATAAAATTACAACAGGATATTGATAGATTTGGTGAATGGGGAAAGTTATGGCAGATGGATTTTAATATAAGCAAGTGTGAGGTTATCCATTTTAGATCAAAAAAGTGTATTTTTTTAGAAGGCACAAAGCTAAATATAGTTGATGTCAAACGGGATTTGGGGACACAGGTACATAACTGTTTACAATACCATGAGCAGGTGCAGAAAATAATCAAGAAGGCTAATGGAATGCTAGCTTTCATATCTAAAGGACTGGAATTTTTTTCTTTACTCATTCATGGGATGAGGGTGCTGTTGGCTAGGCCAGTATTTATTGTATGTGGGGATGTGGACATTATGCTGAACTTGTACAAAACCCTAGTTAGACCCCACTTGGAGTACTGTGAACAGATCTGGGGTACCACATCTTTGGAAGGATGTTTTGGCCCTGGAGGGAGTTCACCGCAGGTTTACCAGGATGATACCTTGACCCCAGGGGTTGCTATGAAGAGAGATTTGACAAATTAGGTCTTTATTCTCTCGAATCTAGAAGGTTCGGGGTGATCTAATTGATATCTTCAGTATATTAACAGGGAAAGACAGAATCATAGAATCCTTACGGTGTGGAAGGAGCCCATTCAGCCCATGGATTTGCACTGACCCTCCAAAGAGGATCCCACCCAGACCAAGATCTCTACCACTCATTCACCATGGCTAACCCACCTAGCCTGCACATTGCTGGACACCGCAGACAATTTGGAAAGACTGAAACGCCTAACCTGCTCATCATCAGTGGTTAGCACTGCAGCCTCAGAGCATCAGTGACCCAGATTCGATTCCAACCTTGAGTGACTGTCTGTGTAGAGTTTTCACATTCTCCCCGTGTTTGTGTGGGTTTCCTCCGGGTGCTCCGGTTTCCTCCCACAATGCAAAGATGTGCAGGCTAGGTGGGTTGGCCATGCTAAATTGCCCAGAGTGTTCAGGGATGTGTTGATTAGGTGGGTTACAGGGGGATCGATCTGGGTGGGATGCTCCGAGAGTCGGTGTGGACTTGTTGGGCTGAAGGGCCAGTTTTCACACTGTAGGGACTCTATGATTCTTTTGACTGTGGGAGGAAAACCGAGCATCTGGCAGAAACCCTGAGGCTGGAATCAAACCCAGGCCCTTGGCACTGTGACACAGCAGTGCTAGCCATTGAGCCACCATGCCGCGCATCAGGGTAAATAAAAATAAACTATTTCCACCAGTTGATGATTTTAGAACCAGGGGACATGGTCTAAGACTTAGAGCCAGACCATTCAGGAGAGATGTTAGAAAGCACTCCTACACACAAAGAACAGTGGAGGTTTGGAACTCTTTTTCTCAAAAGGTGGTCGATGCTAATTCAGTTGTTAAATTTAAATCAAAGTTGATCCATTTGTATTAAGCAAGAGTATCAAGGGATATGGGCGCGAGGAATGCTTGAGGGGCTGAATGGCCTACTACTGTTCCTGTGTTCCTAAATATATTGAGCAAGATTGCATATTTAATATTGAAATATAGCTTTAAAATTCCTCTGAAAATCATGACCAAAAGCCATCTTCCCACAACATTTACACTGGGTAATGTCTTGCTGGTAGATTTATGAACTGCAAAGTCTGGAAATATTTCAGATCAGTATTTAGATTCTGGGAATGGAGTAGCTACAAATTTCTAGTCAAATGTCCTTGACTTGAAATGTTGTTCAGAATTTTACCAATCCTTTGAAGAGAGGCTAGGAGGTGGAAAGGATGGTCAGGTGATAGTGGAAGATGTCAGGAGGGAACTGTACCTGTGTTCCCACTGCCAGGATTTAATCCCAGCAGCAGGAATCACAGTGGATCACTCATCCATTAAGCATGTGGCCAGTTAATCAACTGATTTACTCAGAGTCAACAATTTTATACCCCATCAGAATTTTATGTGTGTTGGAATGTCCCCATGCCACCCGACACCAGGTTGAGTTGGCCAACTTCATCAAGGTGGCCTCCTGGTGTGGTAGCGATTTCAGAGGTGGTCTGAGGCTTATTACTTATTACTATTCTTCAAGCTCTTCAGCATCCAGTCATCTTCAATTTTACTATTTGTTGTTCATGCACCTTAGCAGAAAGCCAACAGTTAGGACCAATTAAAGCTCTAAACAAAAACTCAAAATGCTGGAAATTCGCAGCAGGTCAGGCAGCATCTGTGGGGAATGGAAAAAAAGTTAACGGGCTGAATTTTCTCAGTCATGTTTGGAGGTGTGGTGGGCCGGAAAGATAGTGGGGAGCCACACTGGGAGAGACTGCCTACCCTGTGAAGGCAGGCTAGGCAAACCAAGCTGAAGACTTCATTTCCCAAAGAGAAGCTTCAAGTTGGAAAGGCCACAATCAGGCTCCAATAATTTCTATTGCAGAGGTTTCCTCTTTGATGTGAGGGGCCCACTGTGTTTGGCCCTTTGAAATTTTGACTTAAATTTTCCCTTCTGAGCAGCCAGTATATTGAAAGACCTTAATGGTCCCTAGACCGGTGCTTCCCAGACATTTTTCTGCTTTGACCCCATTTAAATGCTTCACATTCACTGTGATCCTACATTGAAAATTGGCTTGGGAAGAGTTGTTGAGTGATGTGGTGATTCAAACTGCAAGGACAAAAGTGAATCGAAACACCGTTGATCTTGCTGTGTTGGTGTCAGTGATCAGTCCACAGGGTTCACTGGGTTAGGTTACACCCAATGCCATGCACATTTAACGTGATCCCAGGGCCTGCCAGGTCTGACTATCTGCTCCACAGCCATCATTGCTGTCCTGGAGCTCATGACCCTACAGGTTCTGCAAACCCATTGAAGGTTGCAAAACTCAGTTTTGTTTTTAATCTTTATCTCAAACTGCCCCAGAAATGCCCTTCTCACCTAGTGGGGCAGCTGACCCTCTTGAACCATTGATCCTTTGATTCATCATCACAGTCATCTCCGTAGCCAGCTATTCAACTCTCATTTCCTGCTCCTGTTGCCTCTTTTTGTTCTCTAAGACATGCTGTCGTCAAACGGGAATGTCTTCTGGAGCGCTCATGTCTGGGAGCAAGTGGTATATGCAAAAGTCTTCATGTCTACAAAATATCCTTCGGCTCTTGTCACATCCCATAAACCTTTCCAATTACAAAGAGCACTGAGGAGCACATGTTTTTCCCCACAAATGAGCCAGAAGGCCTGGATTCAAGTTTTACCAGCCCAGAAGTATGTCATAACACTAAACAAGTTTGTCTAACTACGAGAAAAGAATCTTGGGGCTCTGGTGGTGTTGTGGTGTTACTCCTACCTCTGAACTAGAAATCCTGGGTTCAGGTCCCACCTGCTTCAGAGGTGTCTCTGGACAGGTTGATTAGAAATATCCGCTTGGAGAATCATAGCAAAGGCCAGAAGAAACCAGCCAGCAATTAACCTCTTAGTAGTTCATAATTGCTTTAAATCAGAGTGATTGGTGGGTTGGAGGAGAGGCCCTATCCTACTGCTGAATGTTTAATCAGCTGCGTGAATTAAGAGAGCCATTACCAGTTGCTGTTAACAGTGACAGTGAACCTTCATGTATCTAGCACCTTCCAGGTTGGAGTTGGAGAAATTTGTAGCAACCAATGTTTTTCTAAACACAGATGACAATTTAATTTATTGGCTGCAATGTGGAGCTCCAAAATAACATTGTATATTAATTGATGTCATGATCTATCTGCTTTCGATATTTCTGATGAACGTTAACTGCTTGTGTGCTGGGCACTGCATATGTTTTTTGGAGCTGTTAAAGTGCTCATAATGTCCAGCAAACCCCTTTCTTTTTCAATATTTCTGTAACAGTCTCAGCGGTGATTGCTCAATAGCTGGATTACAGATTTATTACTCTACTGATGGTCGTAAGGAACTTTGTTTACTTGTTCCACTGTACAACATTGAGCAGACATAAAAACAGAAAATAGAAGGTATCTTATGGTGCAGTGGTAGTGAGCTCAGAGTCTTGAGGTCAAGACCCACATATTCCAGAGATGTGTAATAACATCACTAGACAGGTTGATTAGAAAATAGTTACAAACAGAAAGTACCAAAATCTAGCAATAAGCCTATCAGCATCTAAGAGATGACAATTTTGGATTTTTAATTGAGAACATTCTTTGAAGTCAAGGAAATAAAATGCTGTAGGTGACATCTTGGCCTTTGCTGATGCAGATCAGCCTGCTGTGTATTTCAAAGATTTTCTGTCTTCTATTTCAAATTTCAAACATTTTCAGTTTTCCTATAATGTGTTGGAATCATGCTGTGGACATACTATTTGGTTTTAACATATTTTCTATTTGATCATTTTCACCTTTCTTAGATGCATAGAATTTCTGGTACATTCATTGCTGAGCAAGTACTTTGAAGTTACCTCTTGCACATCCTTAATGGTTCCTTAATCTTGGTGAGAGGCACCAATGATGAGGATACTATTTACTGTCAATCCTTAAGAACTGAAATTTCTCATTCTAAAGCCCAGGTTTATACTTTTTTTTCAAAAGTAGCAAACAGCATCGTTGTATCCCTAGCTCTCAGTCACTGGTGACTGCGATGCCTTGTGTCTAAGTCCTTTCTGTCTTGTTCTTAGCTTCTGCTAAGAGTCAGGAGTTATCTGACTCCTTACTAGGCAATTGTCGCAGGCCACAATGTAGGATTCTTTGATTCTTTGCCTCATTTTATGGTAGTCTGTGCCTCAATTTCTAACAGTACCTAAAACAGCTAACAAAATTGGCTCCTATCTCAGATAACAAGGTGTGGGGCTGGATGAACACAGCAGGCCCAGACCCTTCATGAAGGGTCTGGGCCCGAAACGTCAAGCTTTCCTGCTTCTATGATGCTGCTTGGCCTGCTGTGTTCATCCAGCCCCACATCTTGTTATCTCGGATTCTCCAGCATCTGCAGTACCTTTTATCTCTGGCTCCTATCTCATCTGACCTCAGTACTTGGACTGCCTTCCTTCACGCTCCCTTTTGACCTTTTTCCTCTCCACTTTCTTCCCTCTCCTTTTTATGATATCCCTAACTTCTTCTATAAGTCAGTGAGGGATCTATCTTGTTTCCTGAAACTCACCAATAGTAATCAGTTCTTTCTCTACCACACAGCTTGTGATTTAGTATGCTCATTGCCATTGGTGTGCTACTGTTACTGCTTATGATCAGATGCTCTGTAAAACAGTGATCTTTTACGCTCACTAATATAGTGTGATTCATTGCTGTCACAGTACATCATTGTTTGCAATCTGTTAATCTCCGTATAACTCACTGTCTGTGATTTATTATCGCCTGTGTAGATGACTGCCTGTGAACACTAAAATACAGTATAATTCAGCTATAATCCTGTCACATTACATCCTCTTTAATATTCTGCTGTAATCTGTTATCTTCGTTGTATTTCAAATGTAAGGATATAGTAGTAACTCAACTTTAGCAAAGCATTAAACTAAATTAGTCTGTTAATTTGTGTATTGGAATCAGAATAAATGAGCATGAAATCTGCTGATGAATGTAAAGACTCAACTGTTTCATCAAAGTTCTTCATGGCTCATTGTGACCTCAACTCCATTTTCCTGCCCGCGCTCCATAATCCTTCAACCCATGACAAATGAAAAATCTGCCTCTCTTCTTCTGAAATTTATTTCAATGTCCTGGCATCCACCACTCACTGGGATAGTAAATTCCACAACCCTTTGAGAAAAGTAATTTCTTCTCATCTCTATTTTAAATCTGCTTTCCCTTATCCAAAAACTCTGGCCTCTTGATCCAGATTGGTCAACATGAGGAAACATCATCTCTATGTCTACTTTGTCAATCCTCTTTAGTATTTTATATACCTCAAATAGATCTCCTCTTATTCCTCTAAATTCTAGAGAGAATAGGCTGAAACTGCTCATCTCTGGAATCAATCTAGTGACCCTCCTCTGAACTGCGTTCCATGCAACTATATCCCTCTTCAAGTAAGGGGACCAAAATTCTATGCAGTATTCCAGGTGTGGTCACACCCATGCCTTGTACAGCTGCAGCAACAGTTCCTTACTTTTATACTCTATTTCTTCAGCAAGAAATACCAAAATTCTGTTTGCCTTCCTTATTTCCTGCTGTACCTGAATACTGGATTTCTGCATTTCATGCCTGAGGGCACCCAGATCCCTCTGTATCGAAGCACTTGGAAGTATTTATCCATGTGGATTTGGTTTTCTATTCCTTTGACCCCACACGTAACAACTTTAAAGTCCGTCTGCCAGATTTTGACCCATTTACCTGATCGTTCCATATTCATTTGTAAATTTCTTATTTCTTCATTGCAACTTATTTTTTTTACCTATTTTCGAGTCATCTGCAAATTTAGCTATTGTACCTTCTATCTTTTAATCCAACTCAGAAATCATATGACACCAGGTTATAGTCTAACAGGTTTATTTGAAAACACAAGCTTTCATAGCCTTGCTCCTTCTTCAGGTGTTAGTGAGAGAGGTGGATCAGACACAGAATTTACAAGGAAAAGATCAAAGGTTTTTGATTATTAATTAAAATAATTATTAATTGATTATTATGTACATGTAAATCCCCAAATTTCTTTCAAGTCACTGCCCTGAGAGAACTAAAAGTTTTATCAATGTAAAGAACAGGTGACATTTTAGGTCAGACAGTGCTTGTTGGGTGTGAGGTCTTGTTTAGAATCTCTTTGCGTTTTGATTTTGAGTCATGCTGTTTTTATTTCTAAAGTAGGAATTGACTTTATAACTTTACTTACTTATTTATTAAAGTAGGATTTACACATACATATTGATCAATTAAAACCTTCTAACTGAGTAAAGATTTAACAGCGTCTTAGGTTTGTTTAATATGTCCTCATTACTGGTGTGACCCTTTGATCTTTTACTTATAAATTCTGTGTCATTAGTGCCTCTCCCACCCTGAAAATTGCCACCCAGGTTTATAGGGTTGTTAAGAAGGCGTACAGTGTGTTAGGTTTTATTGATAGAGGGATTGAGTTTCGGAGCCATGAGGTCATGTTGCAGCTGTACGAAACTCTGGTGCGGCCGCACTTGGAGTATTGCGTATAGTTCTGGTCGCCGCATTATAGGAAGGATGTGGAAGCATTGGAAAGGGTGCAGAGGAGATTTACCAGGATGTTGCCTGGTATGGAGGGAAGGTCTTATGAGGAAAGGCTGAGGGACTTGAGGCTGTTTTCGTTAGAGAGAAGAAGGTTAAGAGGTGACTTAATAGAGACATACAAGATGATCAGAGGATTGGATAGGGTGGACAGTGAGAGCCGTTTTCCTCGGATGGTGACGGCCAGCATGAGGGGACATAGCTTTAAATTGAGGGGTGATAGATATAGGACAGATGTGAGAGGTAGGTTCTTTACTCAGAGAGTAGTAAGGGCATGGAATGCCCTGCCTGCAACAGTAGTAGACTCGCCAACTTTAAGGGCATTGAAGTGGTCATTGGATAAACATACGGACGATAATGGAATATTGTAGGTTAGATGGGCTTCAGATTGGTTTCACAGGTCAGCATAACATCAAGGGCCGAAGGGCCTGTACTGCGCTGTAATGTTCTATGTTCTAATACCTGAAGAAGGAGCAAAGCTCTGATAGTTTGTGTTTTCAGATAAACCTGTTGGACTGTAACCTGGTGTGATGTGATTTCTGACCTTGTCCACCCCAGCACCTCCACATCATTAATCCAAATTATTAACATGGTTCTATCTTCAGGCCCAAATTATTTACAATCCTGGTAGTACCCTGCTAGTCATATCCTGCCAAGCAGAAAAAGACCCATTTCTTTTGACTTTATGCTTTCTGTTGGTTAGCCAATCTTCCATCAAAGCTAATATACTACTCCTATCCCTGTGTGATCTAACCTTGTGTATTATTTTGTGTGGCTTTTATCAAATGCCTTCTGTAAGTCCAGATATACTATATCTACAGGATCCCCATTATCCATAATGCGTGTTACAACATCAAGAATTCTAGCTGACTTGTCATTCTTGATTACCAAGGGAATGAAGGATTCTTGGGGATATGCAGGAATGTAGAGTTGAGGTTAAAATGAGATCAGCCATGATCTTATTGAATGGCAGAGCAGGCTCAAAGAGTTGAGCGACCTTCTTTTGTACATATTCTATGTTTGTATTCTGTCTCTCTCAGACACAGGGATGACCTTATTCTGAGTAGTCACTGAGGTGGACAGGCTGCTGTACTGGAATGCCTGAATACACAGGACTCAATGATCACCATTGTATGAACTTCCCTCTCCCGGGCCATACCTAGCGCCGCTCAGTTGTATAAATTTTTGCAGTGAAGTCCAAGGCCATAAGTGCTCATCATTTAATGCTTAGAGGTGGCAATCAAACAGCTTTGCCAACACTGCCCTCATCTCATGACAATTTAGAATCATAAAGTTATACAGCACAGAAACAGATCCTTTTGGTCCAACTCGTCCATGCCGACTAGATATCCTAAATAAACCTAGTCCTCTTGGCCAGCATTTGGCCCATATCTTTCTAAACCCTTCCTATTCATATACCCATCCAGATGCCTTTTAAATATTGTAATTGTACCAGCCTCTATCACTTCCTCCGGAAGCTCCTACCGTACACGCACCATCCTCTGCGTGAAAAAGTTCCCTTTTAAATCTTTTCCCTGTCACCTTAAACCTAAGTCCTCTAGTTTTGGACCCCCACCCTAGGGAAAAGACCTTGGTTATTTACCCTGTCCATGCCCCTCATGATTTTATAAACCTTTATAAGATCACTATCTCCAAACTCGTGAATAGTATATGATATGTGAATATATTCAGAGATAAATGATTCATATTATGAATTTTCCTTACCTAAAGAGTGGCAAAAATGTGAAAATCATTACCAAAAGGAGTAGTTGTGGCATTTAGCATAGATGCATTTAAGGGGCAGCTAAGTAAGTTAAATGACATGGAAGGCAACTGAGGGAAATGCTGTTAGACGAAGAGGGAGAAGGCACAAGTGAAGCATAAGCATAGAATAGTTGGCTCAGTGGCTGTCTCTGTGCTGTAAATTCTATGCATATGTTATCCTTACTGTCTGTACACATTACAACTCATTGCCAGTCATTTAACATAATTTGAAATATGGAACATTATCCAGAAACATTGTTTATTCTATTGTTTTGAACCAGGCAGTCCACATATATTGCATAGGCGAGGGGCCAGTGGTCCATCTCAGTTCCACAAAGGTTGACTGGGGAAAAATCAAGGTACTAACCGATGTTCCCAAGACCATCTGTCTGTCTAATGAGTCACTTATCCCAGCCAGAGTCACAGCCAAAATGGTAAGTCATTTGCAGTAATTAAAAAAGGAAATATGCTCAGTAAAGATGATTAATTGCTTCACAGATGGGATTGCTTGCACATCTGCCGTACTCTCAGCTCTTCTTCCTTTTTTATAAATTTACCCTTACAGTGTACACTGCACAGCTTGATAGGATCTGTGCAGTTTCAGTGTATTCTGTTCAATGCAATTCATAGCTGTCTTTCATGTTTCTTCAAAACAACAACCAAATTTTAATAGTTGCGACAGGTCCAAATTCTGGTTTGCTTTGATTAACTTTAAAAATGTTTTACCAGTTTTTCTCAAAGTTTAAGGTTGTTTATGCTGTCAGTACAATCTAAGAACTGAGTCCATGTTGGCTCAAATTATTTAATCTTATACATGAAAATCTGGTAAGAAAGACAAGACAAGATTCCACTCAGGTCTAAGATGGAAAACTTTTTGGTAATCTATCTAACACCTTGGAGAAGAGGCATGGTGGTGATGTCACTGAGCTAATAATTCACATAGGCAAGCTAACTTGGGGACTTATCAGTTTGTGGAAATTAAGTTATTTTGTGCTTTCATTTACACTATTAAGTTATTTTCTGGAATATAAAATTTGCTGTCGGTGCTGGTTACCATGACAATGATCATCAGTAGTGAAAATCCATTTTGTTCAATAATGTCCTTTTAGGCAAGCGAATCCACCAACCTTACATTATCGTACCCACAGTGACACCAGAACCACAGGAATATGGATCACTCTTAACTGTGTTCTGCAATGGTATAGCATTTTTCCACATTATATTTCATCTGCCATGCATTTGCCCACTCATTCAACTTGTCTAGATCACACTGGAACATCTCCGCATCCTCGTCGCAATTCACCCTGTCACCCAGCTTTATGTCATCTACAAATTTGGTGATATTATGTTCAGTTCCCTCGTGTAAATCATCAAATTATTAATATAATTTATGATAATATCTTGTATCAAGGGTAATTTGGATTGGCCAATAAATGCCTGCGATACCCACTTCCTGTGAAATTACAGAAGAAAATGTGTTAGTGCTACATTGAGATTTTATTGAGGCAAAACTCATGCAATTGAATCAGAGTGATTTGCATAAATTGTACTCAAGACCATCTCTTCCTTTGTCTAATCTTGTTATGATCTGACATGGTCTGAAGGAATGTCTGAGACCTATTGGAATTAGGGAACAGGTGATGAATATATTCAAGAAAAGATAATTGGCTGTGAATTCCTCTCCCTCTCTTTCCCTCACCTTTTGTGTTATTGCATCACCCTTAATGAGTTCTGCACATAAATTGAACAATGAGAAATGCAGGTGATTTACTGGTCATGCTTAAATATTGGTCATTGAAAAAGGAGTGTTTGGTGACATAAGAACTTTGGAGTGACTTTTCATACATGCTCACGTGGTGATGTTGCACAGCTGCAGGCAATGCACACTTCCAGGCCCTGTGTGTCATTGCAGCAGGCTCAATGTCTGCAATGCTCATATGCACAGAACAGATGGATGCTTGTAAAGGGGATTGAACATGGAGATGAGAGAACAGATGGCAGGTGGGGGTAGAGAAAAGAGAGTGGACTGAGAGCAGGGGAATAATTAGGTCCACCAGGAGAAACAATGGGCCTTGCCTGATCTTCCCCCCCCCCCAGTAGTAATCAATTAGGGTGAGTTTTATAGCATACCGAAAAGAACTCTTGTCATATAATAGTGCCCCTACTTCAAGCCAAGAGGCCAGGTTCAAGTCCCACATGCTCCATAGGTATGTAATAACATTTCTAACCGAGTTAATTAGAAACAAAAATAGATGTAATGTGGCTAACTGAAACAAAGCTCTCACATAAAAGCATAGCCTAGAAGTTAACTATTCCCTAGTGTACGGTGGAGCTCAGGATGTTTCAAAGAGCTGAACTTTGCATCTTTGCATTCTCTTATTGAATTCTATAAGTTTTCCATGTTCTGTTGCTTTTTTAAAATTACATGTTGCACTGGCATTCACAGAATTGGATGTTAAGAATTTTGTATAACTGCACAGCTTTTTGTTTGCATTATTAATTACAAATTCTTTGTTATGTTGACTTCCATAAACGAGAACTGAGCCTAATCTGCTGAAGTGTTTGAGACTCTTACAGTGGGTGGTCCAGAGACCTTTTTATATATCTGGGTTCTTGTAGTGCGCTAAACTACTGTGGCACCTTGTCCCCCAGTCTTGACTGTCATTCAGTTTGAATTATTAAAAAGCAACTGGTTTCTCCAAGTTAACAAAGAATGTGAGAATGCACAGTGTTACAATATAAATGCCTCTGGTTTAACCTTGCTTTATTCCAGTTGAGATGCTGCATTCACTTGAATCACCATGAACAACCAATGGAAATGCTCATTAGCACAATTCTAAATAGCAAAGGGAACCAAAAGCTCAAACTTTCAATTAAGAAAATGTAAATACCCAGCTCGCTGCACCAGTCTTGGGAGAAACCCACCCAATGTGGAATACAATTAGCTCTGGGAGGACTTGGGGAGGATGGGTGTGGAATAGAGTTGGACCTGCCACATTCAGAAATAAATTGGAGTTGGCCGCATGGTTGCCTAGGTGGGCTGTTTGAAAGGCCTGCTTCTGTTGGTAGTAATTTTATTAATTATTTAGCCCTCACCTCTTCAGCCTCTACCCACTCACCACGAACTATTCATACCAGTAAATGCTAAACCATGGCCACTCACATAACCCCAATGGTCCCTCATACCATTCCATGCAAATATATGCCCCTACCAATCCCTACACCTAAAAGCTCAATATCAATTTATGCCACCCATCCATCATCCTTTGCCCTTACACACTTTGTGCCAATTCATCAAGTATCCACCATGGTCAGCTTTAAGGAAGTATGTTGAGATGATGTAAAGTAATAATCTAGATATGGTACACTGTAAAATACACATTCATGAAAGCCCATCCAAAACATTAAAATCTTCTCAAATACTTAATCGTTAATATAAAAATAAAAGTTTTGTATTCATAACCTGCCATCAAAGACAGCTCATTTTTTAATACCTACTTTAAGCTGTCAATCAAACTATGAACTTGAGATTCCTTTCTGAGATAATGATAAGTTAGAAAGCAGCCAAGTATTAATAATGACATAATGATAGCCGATGGGATAATTTCATCAAAAAGCGATTGTAACTCGTAAAACAGATTTTTTTCGGCTTTTGCTGATGCAGAGAAGCTACTTTATTTTTAATAGAACCAGGAAGTCAAATAACTTGTCAGGTTAATTGTTTACCACTCACTGACACAGGCAGGCTGCTTCTAATTTTTTTTTACAGAATCACAGGATATTTATAATGCGAAGGGAAGCCATTTACCCCAACATGTCTGCCCTGGTTGACATAATCTGCTCTTCAAGAGTTTTGCAATTATTGTAATAGTTCTTAACAGACAGATATGAAGTTTAGGACAGGGGATATGTTGCTCATCCCTCCCCCATTAGAAAAATCTGTAGCAAACTGACCTTCTTTAAAAATGGCTGCTATGCAGTGATATACTGTGAGTGTCTTAGCAAGCAGTGGATTGGAGTCTGCCCCCACCCCACAAAGGAATTGCACTCTTGAAGAGTTGTCAGTAGCTGTTGCAGTTTTAGCAGCACCAGAACACAGTAGCAGATACTGCTGGGACTGCAAGCAGTTCCATGAAGATGACATCATATATTCAGGAGTGAGCTGAATTAGTAATTTTTCCATGTGGAGGGATTCACATATCCTCAGAAATGATTGAGTGGAGATGGGTGTTCAGGTTTTGGAGGACTCCAGTGATGCACAAAATAGATACCCATCTTGGGGTGTGTGTGCCCGATGCACACAGGGCAAAGCCTGAAGGAAGTACACCAACCTTCCTATTTTTCTGCTTTAGGAAGTGGAAAAGCAAGTTGCCCACACTGCTCTGAGTTCCACTTTCCAATGCATTTTCGCAATAGAGGTGGAATAAGGACTTTAATTGCTGTTTAACTGGGCAGTTAAGGGTCTCATTTAGCCTAATGGCAGGTGGCCTATTGGTGACTTACCTATACAACCCCCCAGTATTGTTGGAATGTTTAAGGAGCGAATGGCCACATTATCGTTGTTTATGGAATACCTGCAAAAAGGCAGTTGGTGATGAGGGAGAGAGCATTAAATCTATTAATGACACCAAAGGTTAAGACGTTTGTTGCAGTGATTATGGGATCTGTTTGAGCGGAGCGCTGAGTTCAAATGGTGTTGCTGAGTTTGGGGTCCACTCATAAATTAGTGAGTTCCTTGGGACCAAAATGGAATCTGTGATAAATTGGGTAAGGAAATCCAGATTTGGGATTTGCCCATTATTTTAGAATCTCCCTGACTCTTCATAAATCTAGCCCATATAATCCAGTACTCTGGTGCTAGAACTAACGTTAATATATATCTATTATAGCAGTCACAGTGCATAGACTAAGATGGTACTTGGGATTTTAGGAAAGATGTTATGGATTAGAATGAAACTAATACTGAAAGCAATTTACTGAAGTGGTGAAACAGCTTGATATGAATAAATAATGAATTTACAGGGCAAATCTGTTGATTCTACATCATCAATAGAGGGAAGAAGTGCCAAACGAATAGGTTTATGAATGTTCGCAGTGTTATAGTTCTAACTATAAACTATAACTCCTTGAATCTCTCGACAGAATCATCAAATTGTCACAATTCAAAAGCAGGAGAATGGGGTTCAGAAACTTATCAGCCATGATTGAATGGTGGAGCAAACTCAAATGGCTGAATGGAATAATTTCTGCTCCTTTGTCTTATGGTCTTATAGTCTAGGTCAGTCAGTCCATTATATTCGCACAGGCTCTCTGAATGAGAATTATAAATTATTGCCATTGTTTTGCCTTTTTCCTATGGCCCTGAATATTGTTTCTATTTGTGTAGTTAATGCCCTCTTGAATGTTTCAATTGAACTGCGTTCACCACACTTCCAGGAAGTGTGATCCAGACCCTAACTACTCACTGTGTGAAAATGCTTTTCTCTTAATTTACAGTTGTTTCTTTTGCAAATTATTCGAAATTTGAGCCCTGTTGTTCTTCTATCCTTTTTTGTGGGGGCTCAGTTTCTCCACGTCGACTCTGTTCAGGCCCCACATGATTTTGAAAATTTCTGTCAAATCTTCTCTTAGCCTTCTCTTTAAGGGAAACAATCTCAACCTCTTCAATCTGTCTTCATAATTGAAGTTTCTCATACCTGGAATTGTTCTCATAAATTTCTTCTTCACTTTCTTCAGTTGCTTTACGTCATTCCTAAAATGTGGTATTTGGTTCTGAATGCAGTTCTCCAGCTGAGGTCTAAATTATGTCTTGTATAACTTCAATGTAACCACCTTTCTCCTGTATATAATGTTATCGTTAAAATGCAGCCTAAGATACTGTACACTTTATTAACTGCTTGCTCTATCTGACTCACCACCTTTAGGAATTTATGCAAATGTACTCGCAGGTCTCTGCTCCTGCAACTCTTTCAGGAAGTGTCCTTTTAGTTTAAACTCACCATGACTTTTCTACTTAATTCATCACCTCACTTCTCCATGTTGAACTTTATTTACAACTTATTTGCTCCCTCTGCCAACTTGTCAGAGTCCTGGTTGTATCACTTTCCTTAGCAAATAACTGATGCAAAATATTAATTTATCGCCTCAGCCACTTGCCTGTATGCCCAACTCCTCCCTTTAGCACCCTCCTACTGTTTATTTGCCTATTATTCTTCTTCAATTTAGTTGCTACTCTTTTTTTCATAAGCCTTCTTTGATTCTCTCATTTGTTTCCTCCCCTCCCTTCTGAACCTTCTGTAATCAGCTTGGGTCTCAATTGTATTTTGTATCTGACTGTCTGAAGCAAACTTTCTTCTTTTATCTTAATTTCTTTCTCCTTTTAGTATCCAAAGTGCTCTGGATTTGTTTGCTCCACCTTTCCCTTTTGAGAGAATATACCTCAACTGCACCTGAACTATATCTCCTCTTTGAAGGTAAACCATTTTTCAGCTATAGTTCTTTCTGCCAAGCTTCAGTTCCATTTTATCTGGATCAGTTCCATTCTTGCCCCAGTGACATCAGATCTCTCCCAGTTAATTACTTTTATTCTGGATTATCCCTTGTCCTTTTCCAAAATTATCTTATACCTCACAATAGATTGATCACTTTCACCGAAATGCATTGAATTGAAGTAAGTTTATTGTCACACGTACTCACATAAGTACAGTAAAGAGTTTACAAGTCGTCATTTATGATGCCATCTTAGGTACAAAGGTACTTAGGTACAGAATCTTAGTTATGAAATAGAAAAATAAGCAAAACAAAGTTTAAAAAGTTTAACATTACAGTCCGTCTTACTAGAAGTAGAAAAACAAAGAAACACAGTTGATAGTTCAACACCACAGCCCATAAGCACCTGGCCACGCTGGACTGACACTCCTTACACGGACTCGACCTCTGCCCCACCATCGCTCTGGGCTGCTTGCTCTCACTAACGTGCAGGCTGCTCCTGCTACTGCGGCTGCCAAGGAGTGCTCACTGTTGCTTTCGCTGCGGGCCGTCTCGGGCTGCCTATTCCTGCTCTTGCAGTCGGCTGACCTGGTCTGCCTACTCTTGCTCTTGCTGTTGGCCACCTTGGGCTGACTCTGCTGCCGCTTTCGCTGCTGGCCGTCTTGAGCTGCCTGCTCCCGCTGTCACTGACTGCCCTCTCTCCCTTGCCACCAACGGGGATTGGGGGCAAGCAGCGTGTTGGGGGGGGGGGGTGCGTGGTGGTGATAAGTAAGTTGGCGGATGACTTGAAAATTAGCTGGATTGTTAATAGTGAAGGGGAAGGTTTTAGGAAGATATAGACAGGTTGACCCCAATTTAGGGAAGATTGGTGGCAGATGAAATTTAACCCTGAAAAGCGTGCAGCAGTTAAAAGATATTTGGACAGTTTCATGGATAGGAAAAGCTGAGAGAGATATGTGTCAAATGCAGGCAAATGGGCCTAGTTTAGTTTAGGAAACCTGGTTGGCATGGACAAGTTGGCATGAAGGGTCTCTTTTCGTGCTGCATGATTCTATGACACAATGAATGGCAGGACACTAGGAAACTCAGAGGAATACAGGCATCTTGGGGTGCTTATCCACAGATTCCTGAAGGTGGCAGGACAGATTAATAGGGTAGCTAAGAAGTTATACGGGACACTTCCCTTTATCAGTCTTGCACAGATTCTAAAAGCAGTGAGTTTATGTTGGAGATGTACCAAACTTTGGCTAGGCCACATCTGTGCAGCTCTGGTCCTCATCCTGTAGGAAGAATGTGATTGCACAGGAGGGGATGTGGAGGAGATTCACCAGGATATTGCTGGATTGGAGCATTCTAGCTATGAAGAGAGGCTGGATAGACTTGAATTGTTTTTATTTAGAGCAGAGATGGTAAATGGGGGAACCTGATTGAGAGATTGATAAGATTAAGAGGGACATGGACATGGTGGAAAGGAAGCAACTGCTCCCCTTGGTTGAAATGTCAATAAAGAGGGGGCATAATTTTAAGATGAAGGGTGGTTTGTTGAAAGGAATTTGAGAAAAATGTTTTTCACTCCGTGGGTGTGAATTTGGAATTCGTTATCTGGGAGGGTAATACACGTGGGAAACCTCACAATCTTTGGAATGTACATGGACCAACTACTGGAAAGTGGGATTAGTGTATACTCGTTTGGCTGAAGGGCTCCTCTGTGCTGTATGACTTGATGACTACAAAAATAAAGAAGTCTTGCTGTAATTGTGGCTACAGTGAGATCACAATATGTAGTTTTAATCTTCATATTTAAGGAATGATACACACGTCTGACAGCAGTACAGTAAAGGTTTACTAAATTGGACCTTGGGTGGAGAATCGTGACCTCTGATGAGAGGCTGCATAAATTAGGTCTGTATTCTCTGAACTTAAGAAGAATGGGAAATGATCTCATTTGAACATGCAGGATTTTGAATGGGATTGAAAGCGTAGGAACTGAGAAGTTGTTTCTCCTGGCTGGGGAATCTACAATTGGGGAGCACAGCTCCAAGATAAGAGGTTCAAAATTTAGGACTGAGATGAACAGAACTTTTTGACTGAAATGGTTTTGCATCTTTGGAATTCTCTACATCAGAAGAGAAGGTGTAGATGCTCCATCATGAAATGAATATATTTAAAGCTGAGATTTTTTGATCTCACAGGGAATTAAGGAATTTGGGGAGTGGGCACGAGAGTGGAGTTAAAACCAAGCATCCTTCATGATGGTACTGAATGGTAGAGCAGGCTTGACAGGCAGGCTGGTTGTCTACCCCTGCTCCTACTTATATTCATATGACTCTGTTTTGGTGTGATGTCTTTTTTTCTGTTATCTGACTGCATGCTTTCGGTGAATAATCTCTTCACATCCCTGAGCTCTGTGTGTTGATCTTTCTTTGCTTCCTCTGCATTCTGTAAGTGGAACGATGCTGATGCCTGTGCTATTTATGTGTTGTTTCTATGGTGTCCCTGGAAATCAGTGATCTACTTTAGAAATGATCCTGTGCTGTATGTGAACTTACTATATGATGTCCCTCTACTCTGTGAATTCATTTTATAATGTCTTTGCAGTCCATGAGCTCACTCTGCCGTGAATGCATGACCTGAGAACTTTCTCTTAACGTTCCTGTGCAATCTTGGAGCACAATTCTTAATGCCTGATTGCTGGCTATGAGCTGATTCTGTGAAGCAGGAAAGCTGACGTTTTGGGCCTAGACCCTTCTTCAGAAGAAGGTCTAGGCTGGAAACGTCAGCTTTCCTGCTCCTCTGATGCTGCTTGGCCTGCTGTGTTCATCCAGCTCTACACCTTGTTATCTCAGATTCTCCAGCATCTGCAGTTCCTACTATAGCTGATTCTGTGATTTCCCTGTATAGTCTGAAAGCTGACACTCTGATGTACATCTGGTGTCCCTTTACTATCTGTGATCTGACTTTGATACCTGTTTGTGGTCTGTGAACGGATTCTTGATATTCCTTGCAATATTTAAGTGCTTTTGGTTGATGTCCTTTGCATTTTGAGTGCAGTCTGTGATGTCCATATACTGTCTGGGAGTACTGACCGTAGCTCACTTTGTGATGCCTCCATGCAATCACTGAACTGACTCTGATGTCCGGTGTGGTTTCCCTTCGCTTTTTGTGAATTAACTGTATGATTTCCACGTAGAATCTCTGATTTTAATGCCCTAATATTCCTGAGCTATTGTGAGCTGACTCTGTGATGTCAGTGTGCCATTTGTAAGCTGATTTTGTGATGTTTCAGCTATCTTTGAGCTTGTTCTGTGGCCCTCAGCTGTAATTCAGTTGACTGCCTGATGCCCCTGTACAACTTGTGAGCTAGGTATGTATTAATTGGTTAATTTGGAATGCTTTCTGTGTCTATATTGGAACTGAAATGATGCTGCCCTTGTATTATTTGTCAGCTGATTTTATAATGTTCCTGTTGGCCCACTGCATGCTTCTGTTCAACCTTTGGATTGGTTAGATGTAACAAGTGGAGCATCACAAGGGTTACAGCATTGACAGCAACTATTTACAGTTTTTATTAATAATTTGTATGAAAGGACAATATGTATGTGTTGCTAAATTTGCTGATGACTTAAAAATAGTTAGGAAAGTAACATGGGAAGAGAGGATAGATTGGGTAGACAGGAAGAACCTTTTCCCCTTGATGAAAAGATTAATCACCAGGGGCATAGATCTAAGGTAAGAGACAGAAGGTTTAGAGGAGAGGTGAGGAAAAGCTTTTTCACCCAGAGCGTGGTAGGAATCTGGAACTCACTGTCTGTACCAGTGGCAAAGGCAGAAACCCTAATTAAACTTGAGAAGTATTTAGATGTACATTTGTGATGCCCAGGCATACAAGGCTACAGACCAAGCGCTGGAAAATGGGATTAGAATTGTTATGTAGTTGTTTTTGACTAGCATTAATGTGATAAGCTGAAAACCATATTTCTGTCTGTAGATCTCTATGACTCTGTTAGGAGTTTGCAAAGGGATATAGTTAGGTTAAGTGGGAAAAAATGTGGCACAAGGAATATGATGTGGAGAAGACTGAATTTGTGCACTTTTCCAGGAAGAATATTAGAGCAGCATAGCATTTAAATAGAAAGAGATCACAGAAATATGTGATGCAGAAGGATCTGGCTATACTAATATACAAATCACAAAAAGTTAGTAAGCAGGTGCAGCAAGAGATTAGGAAGGCAAATGGAATGTAGTTATTTGTTGTAAGGAGAATGGAACATAAAAGGGAAATTTTGTCACAGTTTTACAGGGCATTAGTGGACCACTTTTGAATTACTGCGTTCAGTGCAGTAAAGATATATTTGCATTGGAATCAGTGCAAAAAGTCTTACTCAGCAGGGTTCTGGGATGAAGGTGTTATATTATGAGGAAAGGTTGGACTTGTTTCAGGTGGCATTTCAAATAATACGAATGGTTGAAATATAATTATGAAGGCAGATTCTGAGAGGATGTTTCACCTTGTGGGAGAAACTAGAACTAGGGGACACAAATGAAAAATAAGAGGCCTTCCTTTCAAGATGGAGATGAGGATTTTCTTTTTTTCTCACAAAAGCATTAGTCTCTGGAATTTTCTTTCTCAGATAGCAGTGGAAGAAGAGTCGTTGAATATTTTTATGTTTGAGCTGGCTAGATCCTTAACGGGAAAGGGAGTCAAAACGCATAAGGGTTGGACAGTAAACAGCAAATAGAGGCCAGGATCAGATTAGCCATCATTTTCTCAAATGATCGCACAGATTGTAGGGGCCAAATGGCCTACTCCTGCTCCTTATTCATGTGTTTGTCATTTTGAGCTGACCCTGTAATGTCTTTGTACTATTTGTGACCTCAAATTGATGCCCATCTGATATTCGGGTTGATTCAATGTTGCCTGTATGTTATGTGTGAGTTAACTCTTGATATTTCCAAGTTTTTGTTAACTTATTCCATGGTGCTGTAAGCAACCTTTAAGCTAGCTCTTTTACGCCCTAGCGGTGTCTTGCTGCTTTCTATGAGTTAACTTTATGTGCAATATGAGAAGTGACTCTGTGATTTCCTTTTCTAATGGTGGACTCGAAGAGGTTTCTTGTCAAAGTCTTGGTAGCCAGTTGGTGAAGGAAGAGTCCAGAACCAAATTTACCCAATTTAGAATAATTCACAGAGGATGAATCAAATCACCTCAGCTCCTGCATGACTGAATTTCTATGTGCTCAAGACATTTTCTAATCATTTTCTACATACAGAGATGTTATGACACAGCTCTGGAGTAGCTGGAGACTCTAACCTAGCAACACAAGAGCCCTTCTGTGTGCTCAAGTAACAACCCAATCAATGCCTTCCTTCTGCATCTAGTTAACCACAACTGACATACAATTAACATCCCAATTAAATCTGTAAATTTAGTTTGATATCCCTGTGCAAACTCTGTGATGATTCTACCCTGTTGTGACTTCCTTGATATCCATATGTTTTGATTTACATGTATTCTTCTACGTACTTTTTGACTTTGCATTATGTATACCAGACTCAGTCGATATTATTAAAACTGACTTCTGTAAAACAGCAACCTAGCATGTGAATCAGTATAAATCTAAATGGCTGAATGTTTTAAGGACTTTTCCCAATTTAAGATACTTTATAGCCCACCAAAAAAAATGGTGCTCGATTTCATTCTTGAGGTGAGTACCGGAAGTTGGGAGAAAGTGGATCTAGAGGCAGAATTGTCATTCCACTGGGGCTGGTACAAACTAAGTGATTCCGAGGCAGCCACTGCTAGCTAAAACTGGTGTGCATCATTACAATGGCAACAACATTGAACAGAGATGCGGCTTGTGGGAAAAACTACAGAGTGTGCATATTAATCATCAGGAGCTCACCAAATAGATCAGTGGGAAACAAATTTGCTGTGACTCTGAAATATTTTACAAATGAAGTTTTGTTTTAAGAAAAGAGTCAGTTTTTCTCACCACTGGGTCTGGAGTCTATTATCTCTCCTCCAACACTATTTTGATTTAGTCCCTCCCTTGTTGACCCCATTTTTTTGTTTGTTTTTGTTATTGTTGCACTGCCCTGAGTGCTTGCTAAGTGTTTGATTAGTTGTTTTTAATTAGTTAATTTGGTGTTTTTTTTAATAACCCGTTTTCCTTACTGCAGGGCTATGTTGCATTGTTTTCCCCCACTGCACCATTTTGATTTAGTCCCCTCCCTTGTTTTCCCCCCTTTTTGATTTGTTATTGTTGCAATGTTTGTAATTTGTTCATGGCATGATTGGTTAATATAGTTAAAAGAAAGTACCGGTTCCCCAAAGGGCCGTTGTACCACTTGTAGCAGTTATGTACCAGGAGTTAAGTCTGGAGGATCCCACAATTGATTTTGATTTTGATTTGATTTTGATTTTATTGTTACGTGTACTCAAGTACAAAAGTACAGGAAAGCAGTGAAAAGTGTATAATGTTGCCACACAAGGTGCCATCTTAGTTACAGAATCCTAAGAACAAGTTAGAAAGAAAGAACTAAGTTAAAAGTTAAACATTGCAGTAATTATAGTATAGCTTAGAAACATACAAAGTAAGGTTAAAAGTTACACATTGCAGACCTTCATAGGTTTAAGTAGAAACTAAAGGAATAAAGCTAAAAGTTCAAACATTACAGTCTTTCTTAAATGCAGGACATTATCCTTCATTTTGAATTTCTTATGCTTTAAAAAACCCAAGTTTGACATCAAAATTCCTTCTCTACTTTTGGTCTTCTGTCATATCATTCAGTTCTACATTATGAACCATATCCCTTGTAAATTGACTTAAAAATTTATGCCATGGGATATTGCAATTTACAAGTGCTTTGAAAAGATGAATTTAGGATTGTATTTACTATTTTGACTATTTATATACTTGCCTGAATTTAGTGTAAAATCAAAGCTTGCAGCTGTAACATTGACTGTTGCTCACTTAATATTTAGCTCATTCACTCAGAGCTATCATTGGGCATTTTTAGTGTCTTTAAATAAACTATTTACGATTTTGGACCAATGCTGAGGTATAACTGTGATTTTGTTAGAATCTTTTGCAAGAGTTACTATGCTATTGGTGGTAGCTAACATAATTTAGGTTAAATGCACTACTTTGATATTGATTGGAGTTGAAGAGGCTGATTGATTAAAGATGAATTATAGTGATAGGTCAGCAGAGGCTGTAGGACTTTCACTGGCAGCACTCTGATGAATTAGTTGAGTTACAGGCAACTTGTCAATGGGAAACTTCCAGCTTGATTTTGTAGTTGTCTTTTAATTCAGTATAACCATAGATCAGATTCTATCTACCTTGGTTTTATTCACTCTAGCCTTTTTGAAAGAAAGATACTGTTTTGGTGAATACCCATATTACAGATATTGCTGAGCTAATATTAAAATATGTGTTTTAATTATTCTACTTTCTAAAGTCAAGGAACTAGGAATGTTTCTGGAGTAGTTAAGGAGAAACTTTCAACTGGTTGGAACGGTAGTCATGACACACAGGCAAGATTATTGACGGCCATCTTTTTTGGGCCTCAACCATTTTCCAGCACGTGGGGAAGAAGCAGGCCTCAGAGCCCTCTAGCTCCTATCAACAAGGCAATTTAGATTGATGTGAATGAATAAAATAGGTTAATAATGGCAAAAAAAAACTCCATGCCAGGGTGGGGCGTGGCAGGGGTTGGAGGGGAAGGGAACAGCAGGTGAAAAGAATGTACTGCCTTTAAACTTATCCATAAATGAGAGTTGGGTAAGTACGGCAAGGCAAAACGAGGCAAGGCATGTATACTGTGGGCATGCTGGTAGGTGCTAAGTGAGTGCACACTAAGAAACCTAATGTACAGCCCTGAGATGTAAACCGATCCAATCCATGAGCCTGCCTCAGTTCAAAAAGTGACCCTACTTCAGCCTTTCATTGCTAGTTGCCAATGTGGCCTGCAATGCAAGTCTGTACTTCTGGAACACAGCAGAAGTACCAGGTTGGATGTGGGCATTTGTTAGATGCTGCATGCCTATGTTTGTGCAGTGACCATGCTGTTGTGCATATGTCTGGTGCCTGTGGATCCTTGTCTGGGCTGTGATTTGGTCATAGACATCATGGAGATCATTTGGAACCAGCAGAAAGCTGAATCCGCCAGTTGCAAACTCTGCTTTCCACGTCGCTTTCCTGATGTCAGATTGTTTAGTGAGGTTAGTTAAATAGGGAGCTGAATATGATCAGGTGAGTTTGGCCTCAATAAGGCATTTAACATTAATACTGTTAGTGGCAACTCCCAGCTGCCTAGCATGAACCTCGCCATGTCACTTGTATTACAAATGGAGTAAGTTGTACCTGGTGTTGAGATGGACTTTGCTGTACTTCTTGATTCTGGCACATAACTTGCAATGCCCACGTCTCTCAGACCCTTATAAGGTTCCAATCTCTGCAGCATATATTCCTAACATATGCGCCCGAGCTGGTCGCTGCAGCTCAGTAAATGTGTGGCGCAGCCATTGTGCAAATAACTGATCTTGCTCCATGGTTAACATTCTCCTCAACCTTTTATCCACGTAACTCTGCAGCAGCAAACAATCCATCTCGCCACATCACCATGCCTTTTCTCGGACCAACTCTCACACTGCTTCAGCCCTCCAACAATTTACTATGGAGTTCACAGGCACCTGTGACCTGCATGCCTCTGCCAGGTTACCTGCACATAAAGACACACATATATCTCATGTCTGCACAGGATGCCTGTTATGGCTGTTACCTTTTTTCAAAGGCAGATGTTGAGTATGATGGAATTGGAAGGAACAGCTGTTAGTGGTAACACAGGAGCCAGAGAGGCAGGGAGGTGTCACAGTAAGTGAGTAGGAAGCACAGAGGATAGGAAGGGTTAGTACTTTGAAAGGATGAGGTGGATTCTTTGGTGCTGGTTTCTCTGGTGAAGGCCAGGACTAAAATTCCCAACAAGCCACAGGTCTCAGTTAGTCCACATTATGCAGCAGCATTTCCAACTTTAAGGCCTTTTTATTTCCCTTTACACATTTAAATGACCCAGAAATTAGAAGTGGGAGTGTGCAGAAGTATTGTGGATCATAGCAGTTTCAGGTATGGGACCCAGATTAGGCCTTTTCAAAAGGCAATCAGGAATAGAGGTGAAGGTAAGTATCCGGAAGTTCTAAGAGAGAAAGACAATCAGGCTGCCAGAAAAGAAGAATGGTGACACCAAGGAGCAGAAAGCAGTGGGAAGGGGACGTCAGCAGATAATGAGAAAGAGGTTCGTGGCAGCACAGTACCATCTGTTAGGCTAAGTACATCATGCTGAAGTATTTTACCATACCTCTCCACCACCTTGCTCTTTGCCATACCCTTTAAGTTTGTCCTGTTATCTCCAAGGGTCATGAGAAGGGACACTGAGGAGTCCTGGAGTGGCAACTCAATAATCTGTGGCATCTCCCCACAATTCAACACATGAGGTTTAATGAGGGATGGATTCCAATACTCTGTAATAGTAACTCATTTTCTGGGAAGTAAGAATTGTCATTAGAATACAAAGCTCCCTGCCAGTCTTCAGCAGCTCACTACAAATTTATGATTTCTGGAATACAAGTTGGCAAATGCTGCTCAGAAATTTATTCTCTTTAACTAAATTGACATTGATTAAACCATCTGGAAAGTTAGAGAATTCTGATAAATTTCCTGATTGAATTTTCCTATACTTATTGAGTAAGATCAGCAGATTCACTTGATAGAACAAGATCAGCATCAATTTTATGTAATTGTTATCTGTATGTGATTGCTAAATAACATAGTAATTTGAGGGGTTCAGATGAAATACATATAGTATCGTGGATACTGGGGGAGACCATGATTAGAAGACAGTAGTCTAATTTAGGGTCTTCGAAACTCTCCTTGATGTGGGAAGAAAACATAGTTAAATTGGGAGGGGGGGTCTCAAAGAAGGCTAGCTGAATTACTGCTCAGTCAGTGCTATTTTAGCTTCCAACTTATGAAACCAAACTCATACTTGAGACTATGCATAGCAAAGCACCATTTCAAATGTGAGATGACTGTAATATGAGATCAACTGTAATTTGATACCACTCCAAAAAGGTGATCAAGACACAATTTAAAACAAAATGTGAGAAATGATTTCACCCAGAGTGTGGTAGGAATCTGGAACTCACTGCCTGTAAGAGTGGTGGGGACAGAAACCCTCATAACATTTAAGACGTGTTTAGATACGCCAAGGCATACTAGCCTATGGGCCAAGTGCTGGAAAATCTGATTACAATAGGCAGGTGTTATTTTTGACTGGTACAGATCTGACATGCCAAAGAACTTTTCTCTGTGCTTAGTCCTCTACGATGATCACTGGAAGTCCACATGCTAACCAATCATGCAGTATAAATGTTGGTTTTGTCCTAATGAATGCAAGAAGGAAAGCTTCAAGGATTATGTCTTCCATCAGAAATATTCAAGAAAAATGTTCACTTATACAAGATGCAGAAGCATGGGTGGGGTCTGTGGAGCTGTATCCTCAGTTATTAGCTTCAGGACATACGGGGAAAATGAAAACAGGCTGTTGGAGTCAGGACTGAGAGTATGTGAGTAAGGTAAGTTACAAATTTGCCATCTCTGTCTGTGATGCTTGTAAAAATATTATGTCCCATAAATGTAATAGTGGGACACTGATGAAGGACAGGCAGTCTAACAGATAAATTTTTCTGCTTTATGCCAGTTTTGCAGCCGACAATGATGTATGTCTAATCTCCTGTTGTGTTCATTCGTCAGAGGATTCTCTAATATGATTATTTTGTGCCATATAGTCCAAGTTTGCTTATAGGCCTGTTGAAAGAATTGGTTATATTGAATTATGCAGCCAGTTCTTTCATCGAATGTAATTAATATTTTGGCGCTAGAGATTAACTAAAATAACATTAATTAAATCAGTAAGGTGACCCTGCACTTGTCGATGATTGTAAAATATTGTTGAGTTATTATACTCTTAGCTAAGAGTATAGTGCTATACAGTACAAGCTCAGGAGTGGGACATTTAGGCTGTTGAACTTTGTTCCAAAGCCGTCTGATACTCTTACCTTATTTAAAGAAGGCATAAGTACCATTCAATTGTCCAAACACCTCGCAGGCTAGATTTTCATGTAATACTGAAGGCTCCAATGCTTGTTCAAAATGGCACTGAAACTAAGATCTGAAATTGATGCCTTCATTTCCAAGAGATTTCACTTTTGTTGTTAAGGAAATGGGAGGCTCGCACATGGGGAAAACCTGAAAACAGTAATCATTTGTACGCATTGTTGAGTTCAAATAGACTCTATTTAGCTTGCGTGATGGCCTTATCTGTCAAAGTGTGATCTAAATGCTTGTATAAGGCAGATAAGCAAAATAAACATTTAGAAAGTTCAAGGAAAAGGGGAAAAGAGATAGAATAGTGTTATTAGTTAAGGCTGAGCTAAGAAGCAACAAAGGTGGAAAATATTAGTGGGAATTGTCTGTAGGCCTCCAAGCGGTAGGGTAATATCGGGGATGTAATTAACAGGAAATTAGATCTAGCAACATTTTCAACATTCATTGTGTTTATTAGAGAAATTTATTAACTTCTTCACTTGTCTCCATGGAAGAAGACATTAATAACGTATCAGAAATGCTGGGGAACTAAGGGTCTACTGACAATGAGGCATTTAAGGGAATTAATATCAGTAACATAAATGTACAAGGGAAATTAATAGGATTAAAGCTGATAAATCCCTAGGTCCCAGTAATCTACACTTCAAAGTATGATACAATCGTCAACGAGTTCATGTTTGAGGAAATTCCCCTCTTCCCCACCAAAGATGATCTTGGACTCCCACCTAGTGTGGCAGAAGTTGAGCCCTCCATTAGACACATAAAGAATGGAAAAGCTGCAGCAGTATATGGGATTCTAGTGGAAATTTTCAAACTTGGAAGAGTGGAGCTTACAGTCATTGAATTGCAGAATTGCAGAGTATTATTTAAATGATGATATTGGGAAATATTTAGCAAGGCTCTGTCTGTAAATGCAAAGTTCATCTATGGCTTGGCAGTGCAATGTGAAGTAGGATTCTGGATTTTGCACGTAGTCACTCACTAGACATCTCATTGTTATTCTACAAGATGGTTGTTTGAAACTGGATGAGGAAGAACTATTATTGAAGACTTAAGAACATTTTTACAGATAATTCTAGGCTTGTTGGTATTGCTGGCAAGGCTCACAAGCATGATATCCTTGTTGGTCTTGAGAATATCCTAATGAATCTTCCATTCAAAGTGATCTTTACTGAAATAACAAGCATGGGGCTGGATGAACACAGCAGGTCAAGCAGCATCATA
>JAHRHZ010000085.1:4535585-4549227 GCA_024137785.1 Ginglymostoma cirratum | reverse complement strand
TCTTCGACTTGTCTGCCTCCTCTCCACCTATCCTCTCCTCTATCCATCCTCTATCCGCCTCCCCCTCTCTCCCTATTTATTTCAGAACCCTCTTCCCCTCCCCCATTTCTGATGAAGGGTTTAGGCCCGAAACGTCAAGTTTTCCTGCTCCTATGATGCTGCTTGACCCGCTGTGTTCATCCAGCCCCATGCTTGTTACCTCACTAATATCCTGTACAGTTGTAACATGACATGCCAACTCCTATACTCATTGCAATGAACAATAAAGACAGGTGTACCAAACACCTCCTGCACTACCCTATCTACCTGCAACTACACCTTAAAGGAACTATGACCTTGCACCCCAAGGTCTCTTTGTTCGGCAACACTCCGCAGGACCCTACCATTAAGTGTGTAAATCCTCCCCTGATATGCCTTACCAAAATGCAGCATCTTACATTTATCTAAATTAACCTCTATCTGCCACTCTTCAGTCCATCGGCCCATCTGATCCAGGTCTCATTGTACTCTGAGATAACCTTCTTCACTCTCCATTACACTGCCAATTTTGTTGTCATCTGCAAACTCACTCACCATTGCTCCTATATTTACATTCAACTCATTTGTTCAGGTGACAAAAAACAACAGACTGCTGGTCACAGGCCTCCAGTTTGAAAAACAACCCTCCACCACAACCCTCTGTCTCCTGCCTTCAAGCCAATTTTGTATCCACATGGGTAGTTCTCCCTGAATTCCATGTGATCTAACGTTGCTAACCAGTCTACCATGTAGAACCTTGTCAAATGCCTTGTTGAAGTCCATAGAGACAATATCCACCATTCTGCCTTCATCATTCTTCTTTGTCACTTCTTCAAAAAACTCAATTAAGTTAGTGAGTATGAGAAAGAATTAGTCAACTCTAAGAGTTTAGGGTGAGAAACAAGTGGTTTAGAAGAGTTCTGAGAAAGAATTTTTTTCACCCAGAGTGGGTAGCAGTATGGAATGCGCTGCCTGAGAGGGTGGTAGAGGCAGGTTCTCTTGCAACATTTAAGAAGCATCTGGATGAGTTCTTAAAATGCGGTGACATAGTAGGCTATGGACCAAGTACAAATAAATGAGATGAATGTAGTTTGGTGTTTGTCGGTCTGCATAGACATGGTGGGCTTAAAGCTATGCTGTATGACTCCGACTAACTTTTAGCTAATAATTAACCAGAATCATTCACAGGTTCAGGTTAATTTCTAATCCATTGCAATATCCAGAATGTTGATGTTGGGCAATTTGATCATGATAATGTCACTTGAAATCAAGGAGTGATAGATTGACTGTCTTGTTGGAGATGACTTGTTGCCAGCTACTTGAAAATTGTGAATGGTCCCCACTTTATTCCTGAGTTACACCTTAGCCAACAAAATTTCAGCTATTCTTGTACTGTCCAGTTGACATTATATGGGAAACTGCTGGAATGGTTGTGGAATTTTTGCTTCCACTCATTCAGGTAAAGTGTGAAATTTGTTGGGGCATCATCCTGGGATGACATGTTAGTTGGGATTGAGAAAGAACAAAGGTTCATGTTGATATGGAAGTGGATATAGGCTGCTGAATTCCAGGATTTGCTGAGGTTTAAGAAGGATATAGATGTAGTTGCTAATCCAAGACCTTGTGATTTTCGGTTATTTCCATATATTGACCTGAACACACAGCATCGCCAACTGAACTAAATTTGCTCACTCATGGAAACATAGAAAATCGGAGTAGGCCAATCAGCCCTTCAGCCTGCTCCACCATTCAATATGATTGTGGCTGATCATCCTACTCAGCGTACAGAGCTCTGTTCCTGCTTTCTCCTCATATCATTTGATCCCTTTAGCCTTAAGAACTGTATCTAACTCCTTCTTGAAAACATTCAGTTTTTGGCCTCAACTACTTTCTGTGGCAGAGAATTTCACAGACTAACCGCATCCTGGATGAAGACATTTTTCCTGTTATCTGTCCTAAATGGCCTGCTGTGTATCCTTAAATTGTGACTATGTGACTAAGGCAGAAACACATAGAATTGAAGGCAAATTACTGACATGGCTGAGAAATTAATTGAATGGCAAGTGACGGATAGTAGGGGTAATGGATTCATACTCAAATTGTCAGGATATAACTAGTGGTGCAGCACAAGGATCTGTCTTAGGATCTCAACTATTTATTAACGACTTGGATAATGACATAGAAAGTCATATATCCAAATTTGCTGATGACACAAAAGTGGCATCCTACACAGCGTAGATGATGGTCTATCAATATCCCTTTGTAATTTTATGCTAAATGAATGGGCAAAACTGTTGCAGATGGAGTCCAATGTAACCAATGTGAGGTTATCCATCTTGGGGTGGAAAAGAATAGCAGGTATGAAGTTAAATGTAATGGATGTCCAAAGAGATTTGGGAGTTCAGGTGCAAAGATCTTTAAAACATCAGAAACAGATGCAGAAAATAATCAAGAAAGCCAATGGAATGTTGCACTCTGTATCTGGAAGACAGGAGTATGAGGATACTTCAGTTGTACAAAACTCTAGTTAGACCTCAATTGAAGTACTGTCGGCAGATCTGAGCACCACAGCTTAGGAAGGATATATCAGCCTTGGAGGGAGTACAGTGTAGGTTTACAAGAATGATACCTGGACTTGAGGGGTTAAGTTATGAGGAAAGAGTAGGCTATTTTTTCTAGAATTTAGAAAGTTTAGGGGTCAAGTAATCGAGGTCTTCAGGATATTAACATGAAAAGACAGGGTAAATAAAGGTAAACTATTTCCGTTGGCTGGGGATTCTCAAACTAGGGGGCATAGACTGAGAATTAGGACCTGACCATTCAGGAGAGATGTCAGGAAGCATTTCTACACACAAGGAGCTGTACATATTTGGGACTTGCTTCCACAACTGGCAGTGCTTGCTAGGTCAGTAGTTAATTTTAAATTTGAGATAGATAATTTTTTATTGAACAAGTAGATATGGGCCAAAGGCAGTTACGTGGAGTTATACCACATATCATCCCTGATCTCACTGAATGGTGGAACAGTCTTGAAGGGGCTGGATGGCCTACTTCTGTTCCTATGTTTCTATATTGTTCTAAACTCCAGTGAATATAGTCCTACCAGTCCAATCTCTCTTCATATGTCAGTCCTGCCATCCTAGGAATCAGATTGGTAAACCTTAGTTGCACACCCTCCGTTGCCGGAACAGCCTTCCTCAGATAAGGAGACCAAAACTGTACACAATACTCCAGATGTGGTCTTACCAAGGCCCTGTACAATTTCAGCAAGGCATCTCTGCTCTTGTACCAATGTACCAATTGCCTTCTTCATTGCCTACTGCAAATACATGCTTAGTTTAAGTGACTGGTGTACAAGGATGCCCAGATCTTATTGCACCTCCCCCTTTCCCAATTTATTGCCACTCGGACAATAATCTCCTTTCCTGTTTTTGCCACCAAAGTTGATAACCTTCAAATTTTCTGCATTATACTTCATCCACACATTTGCGCACTCATTCAACTTTACCAAATCACACGGAAGCATCGCTGCATCCTCCTCACAGTTCATCCTCCCGCCCAGATATGAGGTATTTGTAAACTTGGAAATAGTACATTTAATTAACTCGTGTTTAAACGTTTGTTATTGCCTATCCGTCATCATCACTTTAAGTAACGTTCCGCAGTATATTGTAACCAGCTTGTGCCTCACACCATTGCAGATTCCTTTATTTAAGTTCAGGACCCTGGTCTCAGAATCAACTCTGTCACTCTCCATCTTAATGAAGAATTCTACCATGATATGGTCATTTTGCCCCAAGGGCCTTACACAACCACATTGCCAAGTTTTTATTTCTCATTACACGATACCCAGTTGAGGATGACCAGTTCTCTAGTTTGTTCCTCAACTTGTTGATTCAGAAAAGTCTAGGAATTGTAGTAACTGATTTAATTTGGCTAATCCATATGTAGATTAAAGTCACCTAAAATCGTAGATGTACCTTTATTGTTTACATCTCTAATTACCTGTTTAATGCCTTCTTGACTATTACCACCACACTTCAGTGGGCCTGTATACAACTCCCAGTATATTTTTCTGCTCCTTGGTATTTCTAAATTTTACCCATACATACTAACCCACTTCCTTTTTCTTTTGTCCATCCTTCTTAAAAACTGAATACCGCTGAATCATTAGTTCCTACTATAGTCACCCTGCAGCAACATCTCTGTAATGTGAACCATATCATAACCATTTCTATTTATTTGTGTAGCTAATTTATCCACTTTATTGTGAACGATCCATGTGGTAAGACGCAGGCCTTAAGACTTGCCTTTTTAATATTCTTCGTCCCATTCACATTATTTTGCATTGTGGCCCTGTTTGATTCTTGCACTAGATTTCTCTATCTATCACTTTTCTTATTTCTTATTCCGCCTTTTGATTTTTTTTTCCATTTCTCTTTCTCTGTCTCCTTGTATAAAGTCCCATCCCCCTGCCATTTTAGTTTAAACCATCCCCAACTGGATTAGCCAATACTCCCCCGGTTTATCAGTCCCAGTTGTGCCTAAGTGCTTGCCCTCAGCGATTAACCTAGTGAACCTCCTCTGACTTGCCTCCAAGGCAACTACATCCCTCCTCAAGTAAGAGAATATAAACTGTATGCAATATTCCAGGTATAGTTCCATTAGTGCCTTGTACAGTTGCAGCAACACTTCCTTACTTGTACATTCTATTCCTTTAGCAATAAATGCCTAAGTTCCATTTGCCTTCCCTAGTATCTGCTGTAACTGTACACTAGTTTTCTGCGGCTCACGTGTGAGGGTACCCAGAACCCTCTGTACTGAAGCACTCAGAAGTATTACCCCATTTGGATAATAAGTAGCCTTTCGATTCTTCCAGTCAAAATTGAAAACCTTACACTTATCCACATTAAGCTCCATCTGCCAAATTTTGGCTTATTCACGTAACTTATCCATATCCACTTGTAAATATTTTGTTCCTTCATTGCAAAGTATTTTAGCATCATCTGCCATTGGCTGTTGTACCTTCTATCCTTGCATCCAAGTTGATAAAATAAATTTTAATAGCTGGCGCCTGATAATTGAACCCTGTGGCATTGACCTAGATGGATCTTGCCAAATAGAGAAAGATCCACTTATTCCGATTCTCTGCTTTCTGTCGATTATCCAATCCTCTATCTAATCTACCCTTTAGACTGTTGCAATCTTGCCTTCTGTATTAACCTTTTGTGGTCACCTTATCAAATGCCTTCTGGAAGTCCAACAGTACTACATGTATAGAATCCTAATTATTCACTTTGCTGATTACATCTTTACGGAACTCTAACAAACTAGTCAAACTTGAACTATCCTTCATAAAACCAAGTTGACTCTGATGGATAGCATTTTGATGTTCCAAATTGTCCTGGTCTTACTGTCTTAATAATAGATTGCAACAATTTCCCAATGACAGAAGTTAAACTAACTGGTTCATTTTTCTACTGTCTGCCTCCCTCACTTTTTGAATAAGGGATATCCTTTATTCATTAATGGCATGAGGGCCTCGTTGGCCAGGCAGCATTTACTACCCATCCCTAATTGCCCAGAGGCCAATGTCAACCACATTGCTGTGGGTCTGGAGTCACATGTAGGCCATACCAGGTAAGGATGGCAGTTTTTTTTCCCTAAAGGGAGGACATTAGTGAACCAGCTAGGTTTTTCCCCAACAATTGGCAATGGATTTGCGGTCACCTTTAGACTCTTAATTCCAGATATTTATTGAATTAAATTTCTACCATCTGCCATGGCAGGATTTGAACCCGAGTCCCCAGAACATTATCTGGGTCTCTGGATTAACACTGGTGCATCCTGGATGTTATTGTTGGATGCACCAGTGATAATACCACTAGGCCATCACCTCCCCATAATAACATCCAGGATGCAACATACCATCCTGGAATCTTGTTTACAGCCATAGAAACTTTTTAAAAAATCTATTCCTGTTATCATTGATTCTCCTATTGCTATATCTTTCCCATGCTTATTTTTCCAGTCCTATGCAGCAGAGACAATCATGGTGCAAGAATTTGGCTATTGTTACTTTGCTCTGAGAGGCCATACCCCCTAACAGAATCCGAAGAGATATATGTTTTTGAGGGGAATGGCCGTAGGGAATTCCTGTACAGCCTGCCTGGTCCAATTTCTCTGCCTGTTCTCATCCATTCCCTCCCTCTCTGCAGAATGTTAACCTGTAGAGTTGCTACCTTTCAGCATATGCAGTCCATGATACTCTCAGCCTCATGGATGCTCCACAGTATTCTCAGCTGCTGCTACAGCTCCAAAAATTGGCCTTTCAGAAGCTGCACCTGGAGACATTGCACTCGTTCTGGCCCCAGGCATTGGAACTGTACCTGATACCTCGCGTAGAGCGCAAGGAGTACACCACGACCTTAAACGTTCTGATGATGAATTACCCCTTCCATTAAACTCCTAGATCGCCCTTAAAATCAAATAATATAAATTATTCCAGGGCACTTCTTCTCTAAAACTCTGCACTATTGCCCTTACAGATGATAAAGTCTTGGCAACAAGACTTTGTTATAATTACAAATTATAAGTGATAAAGATAGCATAAATACTTAGCTGACTTTACAGACCTCATCAGCTTCTCCCTCTTGCCCTGCATCACTTTTTGACACTCTTGCCAGACTGGCTTCATGTGATGTTGACTGTGGGACACTCCTAGCCCCTTAGCAACTTGATTTCAGAATCTTTGCCCTCATTGCAAGCATTACCACAGGTTTGTCCTACTTTAGCTGAATGATTTTCCCTACTGATACCTCCCAGCTCATCTTCATGTTTGCCAAACCATCAGGGGCCAACTGTCATCCTGAATCCTTCCAACTGGAATTCTTTGTCAAAAGTACATCATCTCTTAAATGTATGAGTAGTTGAGAAATCACTTCTGTAGACACAGAAGATGTCAAACTGAAGGCTTAGGTGAGGCCAGCACCATGCAATATTTTTAGATTTAAATGTTGCTGGAAATTGTAGTCTGAAACTCTGCACTTTTGGAACTAATTTGAATAAACAGTAATTCGCTGGAGTTAGCTTCCTCTTTGACTGGATGTCACCTATTTCCATAATTACAGCTATGCGTAATTGTATGGAAATTTATAAAATTGTTCAATTTATATGCAGTGGCATGAAACAATGCAATTAAATGCAAACTTGTCATTATTTGAGAATGATAGATTTTTGTTAATAACGTCTAAGGAAGCAAAATGAGTAAATGGAATATAGAACAGCCATGATTTAATTGAGTCGTGGAGCAGGCTGGAAGAACTGAATAATCTACTGTTGTCCCTGTGTTCCCTCCTACTTGTCTTTTGTCAATTGGAGGCAGTGTTGACATGATATAGAAACTTTGAGTGATTACTATCATGTCCATTAAATGTATGTATCTACTTTTATATGGTAGTAGCACTTGCAAGACAAATAAGCCTTGATAGAATGAAACTTCGTCTAGCCCACTATAATCATGACTGAAAACTGTGATAAACATGAAGTGTTGATAGCTGTTTTTGTTGTATCCTACTTTGTTACAGTTCCGAGGTTTGCCGCTATTCAGTTAAGCTGACAAATTGTGGACGGCGACGCCATCAGATATACTGGAAGGCAGTAGACTTTCCCCAGATCTTTAAGCCTAGCCCACAGAAACAACCTGCACCTCGTGATATGAAATATAGAAATTCTCCTGTAATGGGTCATTATGTTCCCACCTTCAAAGTTAGACCTCTGCGAATGGACCTCAAACCAGGCAGGAGTGATGTACTGATGCTAGAGGGTGAATCAGATGGTCCTATGGTAAGAAATGTTCTCCTTTAAACACCATGTAGAAATTTGTGTGAAATTATTGTCTGCATGATTTTTTTTTGGCACTGGGAAAGGCTCCTTGGCTTCCAAGATCTCTCAATGTACCTCTCAAACTGTTTCTTGTCAGAAACAAGTCTGGAGTTTTTTTAAAAAATTTATTTTTACAAGAAATCTGGGCAAATATTAATTGCCCCGGGAAAGTGATGGAAAGTCACCTTCTTGAAGGTGTAGTCCACGGGGTGTGGATGTATGAGCAGTGCCGTTAGAGTGGGAATTCCAAGATTTTCATTGTAATAGTGAAGAAATAGTGATATGGTTCCAAGTCAGAATAGGTGTGACTTAGAAGAGGACTTGCAGATGATGATGTCCCACACATCTGTGCCATTGTCCTCTTTCATTACTTTTTATGGTTATTTACTCCAAGGGGCCTAAATTTGCCCCTGAAAATGGGCACAGGAATCATAATAAGGCATTAGCCTCTGCTTGTCACTTGTGGTGCAGGTAGCAGTTTTGTAATTGTCTCCTGTAGTCAGCACTACCCATGCTGTTTAGTAGCTGCGGCCCTCAACAGGGCTCCATGTTTGTGCAATGCTTATACAACTTAACCTGCGCTATTTCAAGCCAGTCTACATCTCTTAAAAGGGAGACCCACTCTCTCTCTGGAGTTGGTGTTAAAACTGTTTATGGAAGAGGGGCTGATCAGGATGAAGAGTACGCGCTTTTGCAATGAGAGGGTAGTGGGTAAGTGTGTGTTTCAAATTTCTCTGATACTGAACTGGATCTGTTCATTGAGGAATTGGAGAGGATGAGGTAGTTCATCAATACACATAAGGGCAGGTCAAGCTCCATGTAATCTGCAAAGACAGTGGGAGGACATTGTACAGCATAACAATGTCAACAAGCAAGCACGTCGGATATGGATGCAGTGCCAGAAGCAGACGAACATAGGAACAGGAATACAAAACTCAAACAGTGACTGGAGCCACTGTAACACATCCGAAGGCTGAGGTAGATAGCATGTTTGGAGGTGAGGAAGGAAGGGTGTGGGTAACTGCCAGGCAGTGTTAAGAGAAACAGGCATGGAATGCTGGAGTCTCTTGGGATCCCACTGACAAAATTGGCTTTCCATTTTCGAAGCTGATGAAGACATTGGTTCCTCTGGAGACTACAGTCAGAGCCATGTTTGTGGCACTGAGATTAGCTCAGCTGAACAGGAGGGAGGAAGAAGAAAGGAATAAGAATGACAGGGTATTAATTATTTAGAGAAATTGAGAGGTGTTTCTCTGGCTGTGGATGTGACTCCGGATGGTGTGTTGGCTCCCTGGTTTCAGAATCAAGAATATCCCAGAGTGGCTGCAGGGCATTCTTCTGGGGAAGGCTGAACAACTGGTGGTATCAATAGATTAGGTAGGAAGGAGGACTATGGTCTTGCAACCAGAATTTAGTAAGGTAGGTAGAAAATTAGCGAGCAAGCCCTCAAATGTAGAAGTCTGTGGATTACTCCCAGTGCCAGCTGAAAGTGTGTCCAGGAAAATAGGAGGATGAGACAGAAGAATGCACGGCTGGAATTTTGGGACAGTGAGACTGGCCCTGGGGTTGGAGACTTATCTCTGACTCTGTTTTTTATGAACCTTCTCCTTGAGATTTCTGGTGTCCCAGCAATGACCATTACTGAGTTCTGAGACTTAATTAGTTAGTTAATTAGTTGTTACAGAGATAAGAGGAACTGCCAATGCTGGAGAATCTGAGATAACAAGGTGTAGAGCTGGATGAACACAGCAGGCCAAACAGCACCAGAGGAACAGGAAAGCTGACGTTTCGGGTCGAAATCAGAAAGATTTTCTGAAGAAGGGTCTCAACCCAAGACGTCAGCTTTCCTGCTCCCCTGATGCTGCTTGGCCTGCTGTGTTCATCCAGCTCTACACCTTGTTGTCTCAGTTAATTAGTTGGGTTGTTTTTGAACATTGTGGATGTGATAGGCCAAAGGGCCTTTCTCTTTGCTGTAGATCTTGATGATTCTGTGACTCATTGAATTTGTGAATCTAGTATTTCTCCTCTAATACCAGTCAATGACCTTGATCAATGCCTTGTCAGCATTGATGTGCTGTACTGCATCCTCCCACTATCTTTGCAGATTGCATGGAGCTAGGCAATGGCCTAGTTGTATTATCGCGAGACTATTAATTTAGACACTCTGCTAATGTTCCACCATGGAAGGTGGTAAAAGTGATCACTGCACAGTTCTTGTGGAGACAAAGTCCCACCTTTATGTGCAGAATACTCTCCTTCATGTTGTGTGGCACTCTCACCATGCTAAATGGGACAGACTTTGAACAGATCTAGCAGCTCAAGACTATGCATCCATAAGGCTCTGTGATCATTAACAGCAGCAGAATTGTACTCCAGTACAATCTGTAACTTCATGGCTCATCATTTTCCCCACTCTACCATTACATCAACCCAGGGGATCAACCGTGGTTCAATGGTGAGTGCAGGAGTGCATGCCAGGAGCCGCACCAGGCGTATCTGAAAATGAGAAGTCATCCTAGTGAAGCTACTGAACAGGACTTCTTGTATGCCAAACAGGATAAGTGTAAGTAATAGACAGCTAAGTGATCCCACTATCAATGGCTCAGATCTAAGCTCTGCAGTCCTGCCACATCCAGCCATGAATGGTGGTGGACAATTAAACAGCTCACCGGAGGACGAGGCTCCACAAGTATCCCCATCCTGAATGATGGAAGAGCCCATCACATCAGTGCAAAAGATAAGGCTGAAGCATTCAAAGCAATCTTCAGTCACAAGTGCCAAGTGGATGATCCAGTGGTCTTCAGCATCACGCCTACCAGTCTTCAGCCAATTTGGTTCACTACCTGTGATATCAAGGTACTGGATACTGCAAAGGATTTGAGCCATGACAACATTCTAGCAATAATACCGAAGACATGTGCTTCAGAACTTGCTTCTCCCCTGGCCTAACTCTTCAGAATGGTTACAACACTGGCAGCTACCCGTCAATGTGGAAAATTGCCCTGGTATGTCCTGTACACAAAAATCAGGACTAATCCAATCTGGCCAATTACTTCCCTATTCAGTCTAGTTTCAATCATCAGTAAAGTGATGGAAGGTGTTATCAATAGTGCTATCAAGTACCACCTACTCCACAATAATCTGCTTGGTGATGCTCTGTTTGGATTCTTTGAGTGCCAGTCAGCTCCTGACCACATTACAGCCTTGGTTCAAACATGGACAAAAAAGCTAAATTCCAGAGGTGAGGTGAGAGTGACAGCCCTTGACATCAAGATTGCATTCAAACAAGTGTGGCGTCAAGGAACTCTAGTAAAGTTGGAATCAGGGGACAAATAAATGCCAGACAATGACTATCTACAATAAGAAACAATCTAACCATTGTCCCATGACATTCAATAGCATTACTCCCACTGAATCGTTCACTCTCAACATCCTTGGGGTTACCACTGACCATAAACTCTACTGGACTCAACACATAAATCGAGTGGGTACAATCACATGTCAGCGGCTTGGAATACTGTGGCGAGTAACTCACCTCCTGACTCCCCAGTGCCTCTCCACTATCTGCAAGGCATAAGTCAGGAGTGTGATGGAATACTCCCCACTTGTCTGGATAGGTGCAACTCCAACAACACTCGAGAAGCTTGACACATCCAGGACAAAATGGCCCACCTGATTGTCCACAAATCCACAAGCATTCACTCCCTTTACCACCAACACTCAGTATCAGCAGTGTGTACTATCTTCAGAAGATGCATTGCAGAATTTCCCCCAATGACAGTAATTTCCAAACCCACAAGCACTTCCATCTGGAAGGACAAGGGTAGCAGATACATGGGAACACCACCACTTTCCAGTTCCCCTCCAAGCCACTCACCATCCTGACTTGGAACTGTGTTGCTGTTCCTTCACTGCTGCTGAATAATTATTAATATATTGCCTCCTACACTTCATGCTCTTATCTTGTGAGACAGAGGGACAGTCAGTGAAATGTTCACTGACATTTCTCTCACCTATCCGCTCCTCTGACCTCCCCCCCACCCCACCTCCTACCTACCAGCCTCATCCCCACCTCCTTGACCTGTCCGTCTTCCCTTGACTGACCAAGCCCCATCCTAACTCCCCACCTACACTCACCTTTACTGGCACCATCCCAGCCTCCTTGATCTGTCCATCTCCTCTCCACCTATCTGCTCCTTTATCCACCTTCCATCTGCCTCCCCCTCCCTCTCTATTTATTTCAGAATCCCCTTCCCCTCCCCCATTTCTGAAGAAGGGTGCAGAGCTGAAACGTCAGCTTTCCTGCCCCTCTGATGCTGCTTGGCCTGCTGCGTTCATCCAGCTCTACACCTTGTTATCGCTAGTGAAATGTTCAGTTGTTGGGTGTTTGTTATGGTGACTGTAGACTGTTCTCTCAGTTGTGGGTTTTTGTCAAGCTTGTGGGGTGTGGTTGCTGAGAAATGTCAGCTGATCACATACTATAAGCATGTTAATCCCAACAGAATATTGAGTGAGAGTTTATAGGGTTTACCTGGATGCTTACCCCAGCAATGATTTGCTGGTTAATTGCAGTTCTGAGGAAGGGTCACCGGACCCAAAACGTTAACTCTGATTTTTTCTTCACAGATGCTGCCAGACCTGCTGAGCTTTTTCAGCAACTTCTTCTGTTTTTGATGCTGGTTAATACCTGGTCTCAGAGATTGACCAGCATATGTGGACTGAACACCACAACTGCTAAACCCAATCACTACCTGACCTGTTTATCTCCTGCAACCCGGCTGAAATTCGCGGAAGGTTCCGGTCACAGAGCATTAGGTTGTAGAATTCTTGGTGGACAGTGTTAATATGCTCAGTTTCAACACTGACTGAAAGTTCGGGGCTAATATGTCTAATTCCTGACAACTTAGGTGTAATGGAATAGGTCTGTGTTTCTTTCCTTTGGAGTTTGAAAACCTCCAGTCTTTGAATCCAAAACTGAATGATTCGCAAATGATCAACTCCAAGTTGTTTCTGCCAGAATCTTATCATTTCCCATTGTCACCATTTGTTACTCTGCAGGTTGTCCATGGACAGCTAATATGTGAAGCTATTATTGGTCAACAGTCTGGCAAGCAGAGAATAATGAAAGTGAATGTACACTGTGAGTTCATTGCCCCTGTCCTAGAGCTTTCACCAAAACAGTTGAACTTCAGAGTTGAGAAGGTAATTGATATCAAATGTTCGTACTGTTTTGTGCTTTATTTACCACCTACTGTGGGATATGTAAGAAATAATTTGAGTGTATCTGCAACAATGCAGTATTGTCGTGAGAATCATTCATAAAGTTATGGTTTTGTATTAAACATCTATTGCCAGATATATCCTGCTGTTTAGGATCTATTCAATTGTTCCAAGATAGTGTTAAAGCAAAAAGCTAATGACTTGGTCCTGCATGTGTATCAGCAATGGTTTCCTGAGTTCATTTCCTGTCAGGGAGAAAAACACATTTGCTATTGAGAACAGGGAGCTTTCATACCTCTGTTATTTCTGCACAGTTCCAGTAAACTTGAGTTACTGTGGAAATTTCTATCGTCGCCACTGAATTCAAGTATTTATACATATGTTGTTAAAGTATTGAAACCAGGCAACAATTGACAAAAATTGGTCACCAGGTAAGAACCGAAGGTGACCAATTCTGTATAAAAACCAAAAGAACTGTAAATCAGGAACAAAAACAAAGTTGCTGGAAAAGCTCAGCAGG
>JAHRHZ010000085.1:4478364-4529792 GCA_024137785.1 Ginglymostoma cirratum | reverse complement strand
TCCTCTCCACCTATCCTCTCCTCTATCCATCTTCTATCCGCCTCCCCCTCTCTCCCTATTTATTTCAGAACCCTCTTCCCCTCCTCCATTTCTGATGAAGGATCTAGGCCCAAAACGTCAAGCTTTCCTGCTCCTGTGATGCTGCTTGGCCTGCTGTGTTCATCCAGCCCCACACCTTGTTATCTTGAAGGACAACATCTTGTTTTCCACTTGGGGTCTCTGCAGCCTATAGGACTCAAAATTGAGTTCAATAACTTTAGAACCAGATTCCATTCAGCCATGTTTTTTTACCCACTCCCCTATCAAGTCCTTTTATGACATGTGTTGCTTTTAGCACAGTCACCCATTCACACCTACGACTAGGCCTATTATCACATTCTGAAGAAGGGGACCCGTTCTGAAGAAGGGTCACTGGACCTGAAATGTTAACTCTGATTTTTCCCCAAAAATACTCCCAGGTCTGCTGATATTGTCCAGCATTTCTGCTTTTGTTTCAGATTTCCAGCATTTGTAGTTCTTTTGGTTTTTTGTCAATTATCACATATTGTGGGTTGTTTTCAGAACAGCTCACACATCCTCTCCTACTCTTAGCTCTTATTATCACTTATTTAGTTTTACTTCTGTCTTGGCCTGCTATCCATAATCTCCTTATTTAACTATCCCTTTTCATATCTCTCTGGGCTCCATCTCTACCTATCCACTCACCTCTTCTGTTTGTCCCCTTCCCTCAACTTAGTCTTCAGCATAAATACTATCTTTTCCTAGTTGCTGACAGTTCTGATGAAGAGTCACCAGCCTCTTAATACTAACTTCCCACAGATGCTGCCAGACATGCTGAGTTTCACCAGTAATTTTGTTTTTAATTCCTCAATTACATTCAGGCAAGTTTTCTGCAGCAGTGTATGTCCAATAAAACAAGAAAGGGTGCCTTGTTGGACATGATTCTTGGAAATGAGGTTAGCCAAGTAGATAAGCACCAGTGGGGCCTCGTTTAGGAGACAGTGATCATTGTACTGTAAGGTTTCGGATGACAATAGAAAAGGCCAATAAGCAATCCATAATAAGTGTGTAAGTAATAATGAATTGGAGAGTGTACAGAAGACTTTAACAAGAATGTTTCCAGCAATGAGCAACTTCAGTTATGAGGATCAATTGGAGAGGTTGTGACTGTTCTCCTTGGAGATAATAAGTCTAAAAGGAGTTCTGACACAAGTTTTCAAAATCTTGCAAGATCTGAACAGAGTAGCTAGGGAGTAACAGTAAAAAGACTGACAAGGAGAGGACACAGAATTAAAGAGATTTTCAAATGTAGCAGATGTGATGTGAAAAAGTACATTTTCACTCAATGAATGGTAAGGGCCCAGAATGCACTGCCTGTAAGTGTGCTGGAGGCACGTTCAGTTGAGCCATTCAAGAGGGCATTGTTTTTATTTGAATAATTATTCAATGTGCAAGGGAAAAGGTAGGAGAATGACATAAAGTCATAATGCTCATTTGGCCAGTCCTTCTACACTGTAACATTTTTGTGATCCTGTGAAGTATCTCTAATTTTCAGGCAATGGCACTTTAAAGGGAACAGCTTGTGAGTGGTCCATATGTTATCTTCCAGGTTATTGCTTGAATGTGCAGTTTACAAGTAACACTTGTTGTCATATCAGTTGAAAATTAATGCAGCTTGCAGGGAAATTGCAGAATGGATCCTGTGAAATATTGTGATGTCTACTGGTTGCAATAACAAAAATTGCACCCTGTGCAGGTTAAGAAATACATGTGGAATTTCTGATCAAGTAAAAGTGGATATGAAGAGAAGCTGACCACTTTGCATGTGATGTTCTACAAACCAAAAGTAAGACCTCTCAAAGAAGTAGGTGTGACCAGAGCAGTGGTAGGAGAAAAGATCGAGCTGATTTCCCAGGGATAGATCTGGAGATCTTGCAGCATAACAAAGTTGTTGTCTTTTAATCAAAATGGGCCTTTCATTAAAAGGCAAGAAGGGTGGGGGTTGGGCGAGGTGATAGTTCACTTTCATAACACTTGAGGCAGATAAATACAGGGTACCTTACGTTGGATTTCCTCATCTTGAATTGGGATGGAGCACAGGCAGAAAGGTAAAACAAAATAATGCCTCTTTTTCTGGCACCAGTCATTTTACCAGGCAAATTAATTTGCTGCACAGCAAGAAGGAGTTAATTTTCCAAAACATAGCCATGCTTTACGAGAAGCTAGTCAAGGCCACCACGTTGCAGAGATTTAAAATGAAAACTCTGTCAACCAACCTGCCCATATTGCTTCTTGAGCTAAATGAGTTCAGTTCATCTTTGCAACTAGCCATTACTCCTACTACCCTTCCCTGTCAGTTGTTATCTGTATTGCAGCTCCTTTGCCTGCCACATTTGTTTGCTCAGTTGGGGCAAACATGCACATTTGTCCTGTTTGCATTTTGGTGCCCCTGGCTATCTTTGTTTCAGACCATTGCTTGGTTTAGGTCATTGAGATCTTCTGATGCCACCAATCAATTTTGGATACAGTCCAAATTGTGTTCATTAGCAAGCTGCTACTAAAACAATCATGACCTTGGATATAAACTCACCCTTTGCTTATTTAAGATTTAGGTGGTTTTACTTTTTAAGTACACTTTCCATAATTCTTTGAGAAAAATACAGTAACCAAATTTATTCCAATAACAATCCTATTGAACACTGATAAATAGTGGAGATGCTGATCACTTTGTTTGAACTGTTTTCATTGATGGTTTGCTTCCTCGGGCTGAATGTGAAACGTTCTGTGTCAAAGGTTTTTGCTGGCACTCTGGATATTCACAGATTCAAAGAGCTCTCAGGATATGATGTTCCTCTTTTACATGCTTCATCTTTTCTACAAAGCATCTTGTGGACCTTTTCATAAAAAGGGAAACTCTATTGAATGGATTATAAATGGAGAACAAGGAGTGATGTGATCTGGCACCATGCCAGTATCGTCTCAACACTTCCTATCAGTGGAATGCTATTCACGTGACGTGGGTGTACAAGGAGTTGGGAGAATATAGGTGTACACATTTTTGCTAGTCATTAATATGGGCCAGAATTTTGAGGTAGGTCTGTGGCCACATCTTCCTAAACCAGAAGTCAATGCGTTGGAACCTCAGAGTGGCTGCACAGTTGCATGACTTAGAGGGAACGCTGGCAGAGTGTACCTGAACCCTGCTGTCTTCTTCTCTTCACCAGCATTAGGTTTTGAGTGGGAAGGCTCTTGGTTGCCAGTTAGAAGCCACGCGCTGGGATTAGCCCAGCTGCGAGGATGCGTGCCGAAGGCCCAACAGCTAAAACCAGGCAGATCACTCTGGCATGTGGTTGCCTTTGGTCCAGGGTCTGGATATCTGTGGGATGATCTTCTACCACGCAAATACCTCTTTACCTGTGGCCTGAGTCTTTGTGACCCTTCGACTTGAAGGTGAGGGGAGGGGAGGAAAGTCCTTCTGGCAGTAACCATTGCCTCGCTAATGGCACTGCTGAGCATAATAGCTGTTTGCTGTTCAGAACCTCAGGGTTCATCCTGAATGGAGGCAGCACAGGCCTCTCATCTGTCTCTCCAGCTGGTGGGAGAGACCCCCAACAACGCAAGATTAAAGCCTGCAAATGAGCTGGTATATATTATGATAGAAAACCCAAATGATAGAGGATGTCAAAGATATATTAAAAACAGCTATCTTAAGAAAATATCTTAAAAACAAGAATAGTAAATTGTAGTTGTACAGTACCTTTGATATAGTAAAATATCCCAAGATGCATAAAAGAAATGTTATCAAGCAAAGGTGGACGTCATGCTGTATAAGGAGACGTTGGTGACTGAAAGCTTGATCAAGAATTCCATCTTAAAGAACACTTTGAAAGTGGTGAAAAATGTTATGTGGCATTCAAGAGTCTGGGACTTCTGCAGTTGAAGGCACAGCCACCAGTAGCGGAACAATTAAAATCCGGCGTGATCAAGAAATCAAAGTTGAAGGTACATAGATATTTTGGAAGATTATAGGGATTGTAGGAGATTACAAAGATCGGGAGAGTTGAGGCCATAGAAGGGTTTGAGAATGAGAAAATGAGCATTCAGATGTTGCTTAATTGGGAACTAGCGTAGGTCTCGGAGCCTTTCATGTGCGTTGTGGTAGTTCCTATTCTGAAAACCTGAGTCTGTATTCTTTATGCCTGCAGCCCAAACATGTCAAGCTGGTTCCTCAATACATGCCTCTTACATTGAAGAACATATCCCCATTGCCTCTCACCTTGATCCTAAAGATGGAAGGACCATTTGGAATTGTAGAAAACGTGGAGCTTGAGACAATAATCATTTCAAAGGTAGACAAAATTGCTGTTTTCAATCACATTTACTGTTCAAGGACACTAGCTCATGGGAAAATATGTATAGATTGTTTAATGGGGATTACTAAAAGATACTAATCAAATGCAAGTGCTAAGTTAGTTTGTATCTATGTTACTAGAGCTTTGGCGTGATCACAAGTTTCCTTGTCCGGTGATCAGATGATTTTATCAAGTGAGAGAGTGATTTATATTCATCTGCTGGATTGCAAAGTGAAATTTAATCTTTTAAAACTCTGTTATTTAGAATTAACAATTTTGTTTATGTATGTGGTGATGAAGTGACACAGAAACTTTAAGCTTGAATCTTTTGGCCTTTCCACTTTGATAATCTGAGGGCAAGTCTATTACAAGTGTGGCTTGAATGACATCATTGTCTGGGACTGGGATATACTGGCTTTTGAATCCTGCTCTCACCTCTTTGGGTGCCAGAGAGTAGATCTATTTCAAATTTGGCAACGTTTGCTGACACTGAAACTGTAGACATGCATGTGCACTCATTCAAACATGCCCATGTGTAGATTTTACGTGACTTTGTGCGGAAATGCCATGATCCAACATTGAGTGAGAAGGGCAGGGGGGTGTGATCCCACATGAAGTGAGAAGGGTGTGGGGGAATCCCCTGGATTGAGAATGGGCCCTAGAAACTGGGGATGGAGCGCAAAAAGGAAACAGTGGTTAAGAAACCACACCCCCATTGCCACTCCCTCCAGTTCTTCGAATTGCCCAAGCCCTAATCTCTCGCCTTCCTGTTCTGATCTCACTCCCCTCCCCTTCCACCCCTTCTTCTCTCACCCCCACCATTACCCACTTCACCTGATAAAGGAGGAGCACTTCTAAAGCTTGTGATTTCAAATAAATCTGTTGGACTATAATCTGCGTTGTTTGACTTCTGATGCTGTCAAAATGAGAAACAACCCCTGCTTTCCCCGATCTTTAGGATACTTAATGCCAGCTATTCTCAGCAGGGCCATCACTACACTTAGGCTGGTTTGTGCTCCATGACAGGTTTGTGGACAGATTAAGTAAGCATATCCTATTAAGTGTATCAATGCTATTGAATTTTCTAGTTCTGAATTACTTTTTGATGTTGTGGGAGATGCACATCATTCGAAGAATGAAGAAAATCCTAAAAAAAAGTATAATCAAACTTTCTCTTGGTCTCTGTCTAACTTTGGTCAATAATGTAAAATGCATGATAACTTCTCAGAAACCTGTTAAACATCCTCTTACCTGATCAACATCTGTCTTAACAGCTCTCATGTTAAACATCTTTCCAATCATTAAATACCTTTTCAGACTGATAAATGACTCTGCTATCTACGCTTTTAATCACCAGTTTCACCTGTTAAATGCTTCTCCAACCTTTTAAAGTACACCATCAGGTCAAATATGAGCAATTAAATCTGCTGTTTAACTCCCACTAAACAACAAATTAATCAGTAGTTCTGCATGTTAAACATTATAATGAAAGAGAGACTGACGGTAACAAGGACTTAGATTGTCCTCTGAGTGTGGAATTCCTAGCCAGTAAGTTGTACCACAATGGGCCAAAATAGCTAAGTCCAACAGGATGTACCTGCCAGACTACAGGCCAGTGGTTAGGATAAACCACTAATCTTCCTTATCTTCCTTAATCTACCTGTTGCACACATTTGTTCATTAGTAATGGAATAACCACCACACAATTCTGAATTCACATTGAGGACACACTGCATTGTGTTTGGAACTACCACTACTAAATGTAAAACCAAGAATAGATCTTGCAGTTCAAAACTGGGCATGTGTAAAGGGCAGAGAGTTAGCCCTCTACATAATTAGCAGCAGAATTTAAATCCACTGTAATCATTAACCATGTGGGCAAGCATATTCTTCATTCTGCAATTATTTTCACTTCAAGCAACCAATGAAGGATTGCAATGGAGCATACCAGGTACAGCACTAGGCAAAAGTGGTATAAGTACAACATAGGACTCTGACAGGTTACTGCTCAAATGTGGAAGCAGCATTTTATAAACAGACCCTGCACAGATCCCAGTAGATAAGGTTAAAGCCCTGCAGTTCTGCCAAAATCAGTCATGAATAGGAGCGGGCAAGAAAACAGTTAACCAGAGAAAGAAGAAACCTTATGTCAGTCCCCATCTTCAGTGATGGTGCAATTTAGCATATCAGAGCAAAAGACAATGCTGACAGACTTGCAACCATTTTTAGCCTAAGGTGCACATGGATGACCCACCTGGTCCTCCTTCTAAGGTGTTCAACTCCTTGTGATTTCAAGGAACAACTGAGTGTATTGAATACAGCAAAGCCCAGGAATCAGACAGCATCTTGATTGTAATGCTCAGATCCTGTGTTCCAGGGCAACCCATGCCCCTAGCCAAGCTGTTTTGCTACATTATAATACTAGTACCTAGTTGACAAAGTGAAAAAATGATTGAGATGTGGCCTGTCTTCAAAAAAGAGGACAAATCCACATAGTCAATTCATTGACCCATCAGCTTACTCTAAAGCATAGCAAAATGAATGGAGTATGTCATTTGATAGAACTATCAAGCAGCACTTAGTCACCAATAATCTGATCACCAATGCTCAGTTTAGGTTCACAAGGATCACTCACTCTTGATCTCATTATACCAACCCACCCACGTGCAGCAAGCCCTGAACAGCGTCAGGCTTCGGCTGATAAGGAACAATTAACAGTTGCATCCCTGAAACGACAGGAAACTATCTTCTCCAACAAGTGAGAAAGTCTAACCACCTTCCCGTTACACCATTGACATCTCAGGGTCACTGTTGACTGGCAATTTAAGTGGACCGACTACGTAATATCATAGCTACCAGACCAGGTCTGAGGCTGGATATTATGTAGCAGCTGACTTATCTCCTCAGTGCCTTTGCTTTACTTACAAACACAAATTAAGAGGGCGGTGAAATACTTTCTATTTGCTGAATGTTTGTAACTTCAACACTTAAGCTTGAGACAGTCAAGGCAAAACAGTCCACTTCATAGAATCAGTACAGTGTGAAAACATGCCCTTTGGCCCAACAAGTCCACACCAACCCTCAGAGCCAACCCCTTATTACTCACCTAATCCACTCATCCCTGAACACTATGGACAATTTAGCATGGCCAATCCACCTAGCTGTATATCTTTGGACTGTGGGAGGAAACTGGAGCACCTGGAGGAAACCCGCACAGACATGGAGAGAATGTGCAAACTTCACACAGACAGTCACCCAAGGGCAGAATCGAACCCAGGACTCTGGCGCTGTGAGGCAGCAGTGCTAACCACTGTGCCACTGTGCCGCCCACCCATGCTGAGACAGTGTGGTGCAATGATGCCAATCAAAATGAACTTCACCAATTTATAAGTCTTCTTTGACAGCACATCCCAAATTCATAGCTTTACCACATAGATTAATCAAGGGCAGCCAGTGCATTGTAAAACCCCACCTTCACGTTCCTCTCCTAGTCATACACTTTCCTGATTTGGAACTATGTAGCATTTCTTTCAAATGCATTAGGTCAAGTTTCTGGAACGTCTTACTTACCAGCACTGTGAGTGTGCATACACCACATAGGTTGCAGTGATTGAAGAAATTGGCTCATTGCCCCGTTTCTCAAGCGCACCATGAATTGGATGATAAATTCTAGCCTTTCTAGTGATGCACCTATCCCATGAATGAAAACAGGTTTTTTTCAGAAAAAGCCTCCTCCATCTGTAAATATATCTTTCACTGATGCGGACACTTCCTGCCTGGTAAATGCCTGGCCTCATTTTGTTTCTATGTCAATGGGATAGCATTATTGTCTAAAGTGACAATGATTTCTTTTGCTTGGAATAAAATTTGTTGCCTACCTGTCTGACCACACCATCTTCATGGGCTTGAGTGATCAGGTTGGGTTGTAAATGTTTTGAGATGTTTTGTGATCTCTTAAATATTACACCAATAAAGGACAGCAATAGAAGGCTTTAGGGTTCTCTTTAAAGGTTTTGTATTATATTGGTAACAAGTACACCTTAGCATTATCATTATTTTGAAGGATTAGAATGCTTGAAGAATCTGTTGGAAATGGAGCAGTTAATTCAATGTCTAAAACTTCAAAGGGTCTGAATTTCTTGTATTGATGATGTATTTTGATGTTTACAGTTCTGGGGCTGTTAACAATACTCTCCTGCTTCTAATTGATGTCACCTTTTCTGTACCCAGACTGTTAAACTGGATGTAGATGAGCATCTCGAGTTGTTGATCCAATTTGACCCATCGTATAAGGATGACTTGTACACTCGTGTAATAGAGGAGGTTCTGACAATCCGGTACTTGGAACACCCACACGTGGATTATGTGGTCTTGAGGGGAGAAGTGCACTTCCCAAACCTGCACTTCGAAACTGATATGGTGGACTTTGGTTGTATCCTCAATGATACTGAGATAGTGCACTACGTGGAGATGATAAATTGCAGCCCCCTGCCAGTAAAGTATCGCTGGTCCTTCCTTTCAGATGAGCCAGTTAAATGGAATAGGTAAGAGAATTTACTACTTCGAATTAGAATTAGAATTAGGTTCTATTGTCATACGTACTGAAGTGCAGGGATACAAGACTACAAGTGAAATGTGTACAAAATTGCCACTCTCTGATGCCATTTTACATACAAAGGTACCTAGATACAAAATCTTAGGAATAAAATAGAAAATAAAGAAATGAAGGTAAAATTTTAGTGTTACATTCCAAAAACTACAATTTATAAAAAGTACTTGGATTTGAAGTTGAACATGAAACTCCTGTATAAGAATGAAGTGAAAGTGACAATATGGTGATGAGTTTAACTTGAGGTCACCACATATACAATGAGAGATGAAGTTGAAAAGGTGGTGTCCTCATACTGACCTCAGCCAGCATGGGAATTGAACGCATCCTATTGATGTTGTTCTTCATCACAAGTGAGCTGCCCAATCAACTGAGTTAACTGAACTCCCAAGAATACATCAAGAGGACAACTGTTTGATTAAAAAATCCAAGTTAGGAAAACAACTGCTTAACTGAACAATGGGGTGGATAATAAATTACTGCGTATGGCAGCCACGATAAAGATGGAGATGTCAGATGCTGCAGAGAAGAGGATGAGTATAGATTGTCTGAATGTTTCTAGAGGTAGCTAGCATCAGACTGACACATCTGCAGAGATGACAAAAGCAGACATGTTTGAGTTGACAAATGCTAATATTGTCCTTTAAGAATCTGTCATTGACTTTTGGAGCTTTGGAATAGTATTCTCTGGGACATGCCATTTGCTATTGATATCAGGTTTTAAAGCACCATTGTCTTCTCTATAAAACTATCAGGAGATTTTTATACCCAAACCTTCTATTGGATGAAGATTCACATAATATGTGGCAACCGTCATACAGACTAAAACACAAGTAATGAATTTACAAAGAAGTTTGGAAGTGGAGGCCTTCTGGTACAGACAGAAGGTAAAGGAGTATGCAGTTCAGTTTTTTAGAATCTTTGAGTTGCAGGAGGGAAACATGTTTCAACTGCTTAGCTTCTGTCCTGTTTCCTCTGTCATAGTGAAGCTGCCAATGTCCCATAGAAACATTGTGTGACCATCCAACTCAATACCCCGTTCCTGCGTTCTGCCCATACGCTTTGATCCCTTTAGCCATAAGAACTATATCTAACGCCTTCTTGAAAACATTTAATATTTTGGCCTCAACCATTTTCTGTGGCAGAGAATTCCACAGGCTTACCACACTTTGAATGAAGAAATATCTCCTCATCTCAGTCCTAAATGGCCTATCCTGTATCCTTATGACCCCTGTTCTAGACTCCCCTGTCTTCAGGAACATCCTTCCTGCATTTAGTCTGTCTAGTCCGTTTGAATTTTATAGATTTCCATGAGATCCTCCCTCTTTCTTCTAAAATCCAGTGAATATTGTCCTAACTGATTCAGTCTCTCTTCATATGCTAGTCTTGCCATCCCAGGAATCAGTTGTGAACTCCCTCCATAGCCAGAACATCTTTCTTTATTTGTGGAGAACAAAACTGCACGCAATACTTCAGGTGTGATCTCACCAAGCCCCTGTATAATTGCAGCAAGACACCCCTACTTCTGTACTTGGAATCCTTACTCTATGAAGGCCAACATAACGCTTGTCTTCTTCACTGCCTGCTGCACCTGCACGCTTACTTTAAGCAACTAGTGTACAAGGATACCCAGGTTTCATTGCACCTGTCCCTTTCCCCATCACCATTCAGATAATAATCCATCTTCTATTTTTGCTCCCAAAGTGAATACCTCACGTTTATCCATATTATCCTTCATTTTTCCATTATCTCAACTTGTCCAAATCATACTGAAGCATCTCTCTAACCTCCTGCCAGTTCACCTTCCCACTCAGCTTTCTGTTGTCTGCAAACATGGAGATACTGTATTTAGTTTCCTTATCTAAATCATTAATATATATTATGAATAGCTGGGATTCCAAACACTGATCTCCGCATGCACCACTAGCTACTGCTTACCATTTGGATAAAGACCTGTTTATTCTTTCGCATTGTTTTCTGTCTACCAACCTGTTCTCTATCCATGTTAGTGCACTATTACAATCCCATGCAGTTTAATTTTAAATGTTAGCCTCTTAAGTGGGACTTTACCTAAAGCTTTCTGAAAATCCAGGTAACCACTTCCACTGGCTCCCCTGATTAGCTCTATTAGTTAGATAGACTCCATTTGTTCCAGATAAACTCCAGTTGTCCCAGGATCATCAGTAAGTCATTGCTATTGTTCCAAATTGCTTTTCATTGACTACGTATCCAAGCTTGCATTAAAAGAACGGCAGCGAGAAAAACACTTGGCACTTTCCTTATCCTTGCTTTGTCTGATCCATGTTGCTTCCTCCCTCATTTTGCTTAAAGCAAACTACTGACCTATGATAGTAGGCACTGCAGATGCTGGAGAATCTGAGATAACAAGGTATAGAGCTGGATGAACACAGAAAATTTTCTGAAGAAGGATCTAGACCCATGAACATGGACTGCTTCAGTATTTGAGGAGTTGCGAATTGTGCTGAATACTGTGCAGTCATCAGTAGTTGGAAAAGTCAGATTGACAGAGACAGCCACAAGGAAGAGTTAAAGGATTAAGAGGACAAAAATAGAGTATTGGAGTAAGCTTGTGGGGAGCATACAGCCTGATTGTAAGGGCTTCCAAAGGTATGTGAAGAGAAAAAGATTAGTGAAGACGAATGTAGGTCCATTACAATTAGAACCAGGGAAGTTATAATGGAGAGCAAAAAGATGGCAGACCAATTTACTACATATTTTGAGATAACAAGGTGTAGAGCTGGATTTTTCTGAAGAAGGGTCTAGACCCGAAATGTCAGCTTTCCTGCTCCTCTAATGCTGCTTGGCCTGCTGTGTTCATCCAGCTGTACATCTTGTTATCTACTGACATGTGTTTTGTTTGTATATTCCCAGAGTAGCTCTATTGTCTTTCTCAACTGAACACTCTGCCAGTAACTTTCATCTTTAACATGTGAAGTTATCATACAAGTGTAAGTAAAACAAGAGATGCAAATTTCTTGACACCTCACTGACCTTCAATGGTCAAAAAGTCACCGGACCCAAATCATTTTTATCTCCACAGATGCTTCCAGATCTGCTGAGCTTCACCAGCAGTTTCTGTTTTTGATTCAATTTCAATGCTCCTTGATTAACATTGGAAATTGTGAGGCAGTCAGTTATTGTATGTTCTCCCATGTGGTTTGCCTCCACTTTTGAGGTGATCAGAGCAGCCTCTTAAAGCCAACAGTCTGCTTTTTTAAAAAAATTGTTCTTAGTCCGTGAAAGTTTCAAATATTAAATTCAAATAATGAAAGTTGAATATTGATATTCCATTTTCACTATGCTTATAACAAGTTTGATGCCAGCTACCCCATTAAAATCATGTGCAAATGGAAGGATTACAACAGGACATTGGATCATCCTCCTACACAGTTTACTTATTTCATATTTTGCTCTAATCTCTCCCATAAGCCTTTTGTACACTCTTTAACAACCACTTCCGTAGCCTGTGGCTGGATTGTTAATCTTTGACAAGGAGGGCGAACAAAGTGAGCTTTAGGGTAGTTTTGATTTTTTTTCTCTGATTTTTATCACCTGATTCCATTAATACGTCTGAGAACACAGATACAGAAAGGGCGTTTCCTCTGGATGGGATTATTCAGAACCAGCTCATTGAATAACTGATACACTATTTGACATTGAGATGAAGAGAAATTTCTTCGCTCAGAGGGAGGTGAACCTTTGCAATTCTCTACCCCAGAGGGCTGTGAAGACTTGGACATTGAGCATGTTCAAGACTCAGATCGATATACTTCTACATGTTACAAACATCAAGGAATACAGGGAAAGCGCAGAGCAATGTCGTTGAAGTAGAAGATCAACATTGTTTCATTAAATAGCAGAGCAGGCTCAAAGGGCTGAATGGCTTAGTCCTGCTCCTCTTTTTTTTTCCCTTAACTTCCCCAATTGGTATGTCAGATTTTGTTAAGAGTATACAGCAGTCCTCTGATTGGGTAAACCACAGATTAAATGACTCCAAAAATGATTTGTTTTATTGTGCCTGATGTCTAGTTTAATTTGTAATTCTTTTTATGCAAAATTTATGAAACTATCTCACTAGAGATTACATTTGTCCTTGTAAAGTGGCCTATTTCAGCTGTTTCGTATTGAGCAGTCACTCATTTTAGGGACCTAAATGTGTTGTCATTCTTGAAACTAAAGCTTTCATATTCTCTGACCTAATGTAAATCCACTCCACTTGAATGAATCTAGTCAACATTTTAGTCAACCTATTCCACACATTGTTGAGGTGCAACTACTACCTAATGCTGCATAATCAAATGATTCTATTATTACTACATACATCACCAGACTAAGCCTCTTTGAGGCTAATGCAATTCCCTTCAGTGTGATCATATTCGTCAGCTTCAGCCTCTGAGTTTATGTCTCATGCAACACTTTGGGATCCCTTTTTGGGCAGTTTATTGAGTTATGATATTTTCAGTCACATCTGAAGCGCCTGTTAATTGTTCTCTGGGTTCATTTGTGTTTACTGCAGCTCCAATCCTGTCATCTGGTATGGTGCCCAGATCTGACAAATGTGCTTTCATTCTCATTCCTCCTGTTGGGTCTTTTGCTCTAGAACCTGTTTCCAGAATCTGGAAAATCTTGAAATGCTGCAGTAATCCTTTGTGATCCCACAGATTGTCCTGTGTGTGCCATAAAAGCTGCCATTCAGCCCAGTGAGTTTGCTTTGCCATTCAATGAGATCATGGCTGATCTGATAATCCTCAACTGCACTTTCATGCATTTTTCTCATAAACCTTAGTTCCCTTAATGATTAAAAGTCTGTATATCTCATCTTTGAATATACTGAACAACCCAGTCTTGACAGATCTCTTTCGCAAAGAATTCCACAGATTCCCCACCCACTGAGAGGAGAAATTCTTCTTCATCTTTATCTTAAATGTGCAACCCTTTAGTTTGAGGTTGTGCCTTCTGATCCTACGCTCTCCCACATTGGAAACAATTTCCCCTCATCTACCCTGTCTTGCCATTGACAAATTTTGTATGTTTCAATAAGATTGCTTTTCGTTCTTCCATATTCCAATGATTAAAGGCCCAATCCACCTAAGTTCTCCTCAGTACAATATAGCATACCACACCATAAGCATGCTCCCTCCTAATACTAATTTTACTAGTACTTAATGCAGGTATTATTTTACTAATGCTAACATTTGTTTCTGCTGACACTGGAACACTGAACTGTTATAATGACGCTCGAATTGGCTATTTCTCCACTGAAACAGTATTGATTTTTGCAGACTTTGAAATGAACGTTGAACTTCATTCTGTTATAATTTTTCACTGGTGAGGTAATGATTGGCACTTTACAAACGAATGCAGGAGTCTGCTATGACCTGTCGATTGAACTCATTTCAGTGAATCTTGATAGGTAACACTGAAGTTCAGGAACAGCTAATATGTCCTTAGAATTTTAACCATTTTTTAAGACTTCACAATATGTATTGTACATATTCTATATTTACATAATCATAGTCTGTTGTGTGAACACAATCTACTTTCACTTTCCAAATCGGAGGTTATTTCACACACACCTAACTGGTCTGACTTGAGTTTGAACTGCTGGAGAAAATAAAGTTCCATGCATTTGCACCACCAAGCCCACTCCAAATAGAGCTCATTGACGATGCTGTTCTATTGTGGATCTTCTTCCAACACACCTCTTGATGACATGAAGACAGCGGGCAAGGGCAGAGGCAGATGGGCACTACAAAAACGTGCTGGTGTGCTGATTTCCCTCACTATTTAAGCCACCAGTGAGCTTCCTCAGGATTAGGGAAGTTTGAACCCAACAGTTCACCTAATTTTGCAGTGAGGCCAATTAAAATAGTTCATTGTGAACTTTTTGAGGACCAGTTCCAGAGGGTCTGTGGCACATAGACTCCACGCAGGATCAGGGACATACCAGGTGCATGGAAGTAGCAACACATTGGGTTGGCAGTCCAGGCATCAAAACCCTTTATGCTCATGAAAGGGAGTATAGCTGAGCCATTAAATGCTATTGAGTGTGTTTTGGTTGCCTGCAGAGTGTTCACTGCAGTCTCAATGACTTTCCACCCAGTAGGGAATTGCAAGGAAACAAAGACTAAGTTTTCTAGACATTGTAGCGAAAAAATGAAAGAGAAAGCTGATCATAGCCACGAATAATCTCAGCACTCGGATAGCCTAGAGGAGTACAGAAAGTACAGGAGTCAAGCTAAGAAATTAGGAAAGAGAGGGCATGTAAAGATATTAGCAAGCAAATTAAAGGAAAACACAAAGATGTTTAAACACTGCATAAAAAGCGAAAAGATAGTTAAGGAAAAAGTGGGACCTATTGGAGATGAAGAAGGGAACTTGAGTAAAGATGCTGAGGATATAGGAAGAATTTTAAATGAAGTTTTTGCCTCTATATTCATAAAGGAAAGGGATGATGTGGATATAGTAATGTGAAAGGAGCAGTCTGAAATATTGGCCAAAATAATCATAACAAGAGAGGAAGTATTAAAGGAGTTGGAATCCTTGAAAGTAGATAAGTCGCCAAGGCCAGATGGACTGTTCCTTGGGTTGTTGAAGGAGGTCAGGGAGGAAGTAGCAGATGCTGGGAGATATTTTCCAGTCTTCATTAGACACAGGTGAGATGCCGGAGGACTGGAGGAATACAAATGTAGTTCAGTTGTTTAAAAAGGATACAAAGGAAATGCTAAACAATTCTGGGCCATTTAATCTTATTTCAGTGGACAAATTGTTAGAATCAATCCTGAGAGATTGGATGAACTGTCACTTTGAAGGGAGTGAACTAGTCAGCATGGTTTTGTTGAGGGAAGGTCGTGCCTTACAAATTTCATTGAATTCTTTGAGAAAGTGACAAAGAGGATGGATAGGGATAGAGCAGTGGATGTTGTTTGCATGGATTTTAGTAAGGCATTTGACAAAGTTTCACATGGCAAGCTGGTCAAAAAAGCCCATGAGATATAGGGTAATGTGTCGAATTGGATCCAAAGTTGGCTTAGTAACAGCAAGCAAAGGGTCAGGGCTGCCCTTGCAATTGAAAGCTGTTTCAAGTGGTGCTCTGCAGGGCTTGGTGTTGGGACCCCTATTGTTTGTTTTATACAGTTATAATTTTGACTTGAATGTCGTGGACACATTTGGGAAATTTGCAGATGACACCAGAATTAGCCAGTGTACAGGATAATGTAGAAGATAGCAATAAGCTCCAAAATGATATAAAAGCATTGGTGGAGTGTGCAGGAAAGTGGCAAATAGTTCAGCTCTGATAACTGTAAAGTAATGCATTTAGGGAAGTCAAACTTTAAAAGGGAATACACAATAAACGGGAATATACTGAGAGGGGTAGATGAATTGAGAGATCTTAGTGTGGTCCCTAAAGATAGCAGTACAGGTAGACATGGTTGCAAAGAAGGCATATGAATGTTCTATTTCAGTGGCAGAAATATTGAACACAAAGGTAGGGATACAATGATGAAACTATGTAAGACATTGGTGAGGCCACAACTGAGTGTTGTTCTGGTCACCACATTACAGGAAGGATATAATTACTTTGGAGGGAGTAGAGAAGATATACTAGAATGTTGCCAGGCTGGAGAAATGTAGTTACAAGGAGAGATTGGAGAGGTTGGTGTTATTTTCCTTCAAACAGAGAAGGCTGAGGAGTGACTTGATTGAGGTAATGCACTACTGTAAGAGATAGAGATAGAGTAGACAGAAGGAACCTGGTTCCATTGGCAGAGATTTCCAATATCAGAGGTCTTGAATTCAAGCTAAGTGGCAAAAGCTTAGATGGGACGTGAGGGAAAGCTTTTTTACAAAGTGGGTGGTGGATATATGGAATTCGCTGTCTATGTCAGTGGTGGAGGTAGAGACCCTATACTCTTAAAAAGTACCTGGATCTACACCTTAAGTTCTGTAAGCTGCAGGGCTATGGGCCATGTGCAGGAAAATAAGCTGACTGAAACTGTACTACCCCCCCACCCCCCGCAACCGGGCTGTATAATTTCTGTGGTTCTATAAGGAGTTCAGTGGAGCACAAGGCAGGGAGGAAAATCTCAGGTTTTGGGTCCATTAATGTTATTCTTAGAAGGATCAGCAGAGGACGGCAGCCAAGAGGGACAACAGGCTGCAAGATGGAGGAAGCCATTTTGTCAGTATAGGATCAGGCAGACCTAACTGGAGATGTCAGAGAATCACTAACTCTGAAGACTGTGAAGCTCCAAGCAGATGTTCACTGAGATTTGTAGCCGCATTGCAGAAAAGCTCACACCTTGCGTCATCACTCGCCATGTGCTATTCCAGTAGTGTCAAATTCAATGTGGCTTGTAACATCTTCACCTCTGGTTATTTCCAAAGATCAGCTGTGGACTTTAGTAGCTTCTCACAAACAGCTGCACACCATTGTATCTTGATGTTGATGGGTGCCCATTTTGTGAGTGCTCGGCAGTACATTCAATACCAGTCAGATATGACCTTGCAGCCATAAAGTGCAGTGGGTTATGTCACCATTGCTGGATTCTCACAGGTGCAGTGCTTCTTCAAACGCATCCATATAATCATTAAGGTGCACAGTGTGATCCACTAACAAGAAGGCCCTCTATTCCTCCAAAGTTCAACTGGTCTGTAACCACAACAAAAGCTTCCTACATTTGTGCTCTCACTTTCCACTCTAATGCCAGTGGTCATTCGCTGAAAAGTGCAGACAAGTCCTCATCAGTGCTTGGGCTCTGCATCTTAAAGTACTCAGGTAGGGAAGGATTAGATAACTTGGGCACACATTGGGCATCTAAGGCTCCTCAACTAGAGTCGCTGCCTGGTCTGGAATTCCCAGAGCAAATAAGGCCTTGAACATTTTCTGCCACTGCACCTAGTTCCTCTTGAAAATAATTCCACTGCTAAGCTTCTCAGTCCATGCCTTTTTTGTTTGGGAGAATAGCTTTCTCCTGCCACCTTTCAGAAGGAGGATCTCACTCCAGTCCCTCATCGTCTCAAGGAGGGTCTGCACGTTAACTTTGCTATGAAGGGGGCAGTCCTGCCCTTTGCCTTTCCTGTTTTTTCACTGCTTCATCCATTCCTGCAACAAAATGGCAGCCATACTAATGGCTTCCATGCCATATTTGAATTGATCCTGCACTAACACATTCCTAACTCCATCCCCATCCCTATGGCTGGTACTATGGCCCAACCCATTCTTCAACCAGTCAGCATCCTTAGCTGTGAAAATGGGAAGCTGTGACTGCTCCACACACCCTCTTCCTAAGTAGCTGATGGAGGCGAGGTCATTGAATTTTTTTAAAGGCAGAAGTAGGTAAAATGTCATTGGGCATGGGAATCAAAACTTATTGGTAATAGATGGGAATATGGAACTCAGAACACTAAAAGATCAGCCATGAGCATGGTGTTAGGATGGGGGGTAGTGAAGGAGAAGATATTGTGGCAGGAGCTGGCTTTGTTGATGTCATGACTTAGCCTCCTCTCCACCCAGCTCCCAACAGTCTCCTGTTTATTATTTGGGATGGGGTTAATTTTGAGGCCAGACAGTTTGCATTTATTGTAAGCATAGTTTCAGAGAGAGATAATTTATTTTCAAATTTATATCAACCAATACCAAACCAACAGTTGCCTTTGGAGAATACCTTACACCTACCTTGCACAATCTACTCCTGTTGAGCTTTCTTCCTATTTCTAATTCAATAAATAAAAAGAAATTGGCATCCAAAATTGCTCTATTAATTTTCTCAAAAGATTTCTCTTTAGACTTTTTCAGTTCTTTTATATTAAAAAGCAAGTACTCCATGGAATACAGAACCGCTAATTAATGGCCATACTGGAATGTTTTACATCAATATTTCAATGTAAAAATTAAAAACAGCCCAAAATAATTGACTTAGAAAAGTCTCTAGTTACTCAGTCTTCCCTTTGATTTGATTCAAATATGATCAGAAATTAAATTAAGCTGCAGTTAGACAGCTGTTTAATTGTGACATACATTATATCCATAACTCTGTGGAAACATAATAGACATACTGTTTTGTGAAATGAGACAGGGTTCAGGTGTAGATGGCCCGGGGAATATGGATGGTATGGTTTAGAGGAAAAAGCTGATAATTCATTTTAAACTTCATTCTGTTCATCTGACATCCCTCAAGGTTTTATCATCAAACTAGCACAAGTGTCTTCAAACTTTCAGTCCCTTGACCCACTTTGTTATTCGGTAATAGTAGACCTCAAGCAACGACATAAAAAATGCATTAACAGCCCAGATGTTGATTGCTGTGCGCAGAAACTTGCACAAAACAGCTGCCCTGTCTAAGTACATAAGAAATGTAGCAATTATAAAATAATTCCAAAACACAGGGACTGCATCCTAAATAGGACTGAGTTCTGTTCATCCCTTGCCCCTTGTTTATTGACCTTGCTATCATACAAGATTACTTGTATGCCAGAGCGTATAAGTTGCAAGTGATAAACAAAACTAAATGATCCCACAACCAATGGAATCAGATCTAAGTTCTGAATCCTGCCACATCCAATTGTGAATGCTGGTGGCCATTAAACAACGCATGGGTGGAAGCTTTACAAATATCCCCGTCCCTAATGATAGGAGAGCCTAGCATATCAGGGCAAAAGACAAAGCTGAAGCACTTGGAACATAGAACAGTACAGGCCATTCGGCCCACAATGTTGTGCCGACCTATTATCCGACTAATATCAATCTACCCTACATTTTACTATCCTCCATGTGCCTATCCAAGAGTCGCTTAAGTATCTGACTCTGCTACCACTGCCGGCAGCGCATTCCACATGCCCACCACTCTCTGTGTGAAGAATCTACTTCTGATATCTCCCCTATACCTTCCTCCAGTCACCTTAAAATTATGCCCCCTCATAATAGTCATTTCCGCCCTGGGAAAAGTCTCTGACTATCCACTCTATCTATGCCTGATCATCTTGTAAACCTCTATCAAGTCACCTCTCATCCTTCTTCGCTCCAAAGAAAAAAGCCCTAGCTCCCTCAACCTTTCCTCATAAAAGCTGCACTCCAGTCCAGGCAGCATCCTGGTGAATCTCCTCTGCACCCTCTCTAAAACTTCTACGTCTTTCCTGTAATGAGGTGACCAGAACTGAACACAATATTCCAAGTGTGGTCTAACCAGAGTTTTATAGAGCTGCAGTATAACCTCATGGCTCTTAAACTCAATTCCCCTCTCAATAAAAGCCAACACACCATACATCTTCTTTACAACCCTATCAACTTGGGTAGCAACTTTGAGGGATCTATGGACGTGGACCCCAAGATCCCTCTGTTCCTCCATACTGCTGAGAATCCTGCCATTAACCCTGTATTCTGCATTCAAATTCGACCTTCCACAATGAATCACTTCACATTTTTCTGGGTTGAATTCTATCTGTCACTTCTTTGCCCAGCTCTGCATCCTGTTGATGTCCTGTTGCAACCTACAACAGCCCTTGACACTGTCCACAACTCCACCAACCTTCGTGTCACCGGCAAACTTACTAAACCACCCTTCCACTTCCTCATCCGATTTGCAACAACCTTAAGCCAGAAGTGCTGAGTGGATAATCCATCTTGGCTTCCTTCAGTGGTCCCCAGTATTATGGTCAAAATCAAAGTTGCTGGAAAAGCTCAGCAGGTCTGGCAGCATCTGTGAAGGAAAAACAGAGTTAATGTTTTGGGTCCAGTGACCCTTCCTCAGAACCCTTCAAACTTTCAGTCCTTTGACATACTTTGTTATTCAGTAATAGTAGACCTCAAACAACAACACAAAAAATACATTAACAGCCCAGATGTTGAGTTTTGGGGAAGGGTCACCGGACCCGAAACGTTAACTCTGTTTTTTCCATCACAGATGCTGCCAGACCTGCTGCGCTTTTCCAGCAACTTTGTTTTTGTTCCTGATATACAGCATCCGCAGTTCTTTCGGTTTTTAGCCAGTATTATGATGCCTGTCTTCACCCAATTCCGTTTACTCCATGTGAAGTCAAGAAATGGTTGGAAGCACTGCCTACTGCAAAGATTGTGGCCTCTGGCAACATTCTGACATTATACTGGAAACTTGTGCCCTAGAACTTGACGCACCTCCAGCCAAGTCGTTCCAGTACAGTGACAACACTAACATCTACCCACCAGTGTGGAAAATTGTCCTGGTGTGTCCTGGACACAAAGAGCAGAACAATTCCAAATTGGCCAATCACCACCCTTTTAGTCCACTCGTGATCAACAGTGCTATCAAGCAGCACCTGCTCAGCAATAACCTGCTCAGCGACACCCAGTTTGAGTTCTGCCAGGGCCACCCATCTCCAGGCTTCATTACAGCCTTGATTCAATCATGAGCAAAAGAGATGAATTCTAGAGGTGAAGCAAGAGTGACAGTCTTTGCCATCAAGGCCACATTTGAATGAGCATGTCATCAAGGAGCCTTAGCAAAACTGGAATCAAGGGACAAACTCTCCACCCGTTGGAGTCATACCTGGCACATTAAAAGATGGTTGTGGTTGTTAGAAGTCAGTCACCACAGCTCTAGGACATCTCTGCAGGAGTTCCTCAGGGTAGTGTCCGAGGCCCAACAATCTTCACTGTTCATCAATGACCCTCCTTCCATAATACGATCAGAAGGTAAAGTCCTCCTTACTAACATCTGGAAGTTAGTACCAAAATTGGGAGAGCTGTCTCACAGACTAGTCAAGCAACAGCCTGACATAGTCATACTCACATCACAACCTGCAGACAATGTAAGAAATCATACCTTACAGATATTATTCCAGAAATCAGGGCGTTGAGCAGAGGAGTTGTGTTGTCAGGTTGCACTTGTGCAGGACATTGGTGAGGTGACTTCTAGAATATGGCGCACAATTCTGGTTGCCCTTCTATTGGAAAGATGTTATTAAACTTGAGAGGGTACAGAAAAGATTTACTAGGAATTTGCTGGATCTGGAAGATTTAAGTTATAGGGAGAGACTAAATAGACTGTTTTCCTGGAGTGCCAGAGGTTGAGGGGAGACCTTATAGAGAATTATAAAATCATGAGGGGCATGGGTAGGGCGAATAGCGAAGGTCTTTTTCCTAGAGTAGGTGAGTCCAAAACTAGAGGGCATAGGTTTAAGGTGAGAGGGGAAAGATTTAAAAAGGACCTGAAGGGTAACTTTTTCACACAGGGTGGTGCATGGATGGAATGAGCTGCCAGTGGAAGTGGTACACATTACAAAATTTAAAAGGCATCCAGATGGCTATATGAATGAGAAAGGTTGAGAGGAATATTGGCCAAATGCTGCCAAATGGGATTGGGTCAGACTGGGATTTCTGGTTAGCACAGAGAAGTTGAACCAAAGAGTTTGATTCTATGCTATATGACTATGTGATGGTGTTCACTGATGATCACTTTAATGTGGGGACTCTTAACAGTGTTGTGAATTGGCACAGTAAGTTTTTATTATGTTGAAAGTGTTATTGCACACTTGTTGATGTTGTTGTCTGTGTCCATTTTCAAATGCAACAAGATCTGGATAATATCCAGGCGTAGGCTGACAAGCAGCAAAAAACATTCACACCACACAAATGCCAGGCAATGGCCATCTCCAATAACAGATTATCTAACCACCGTCCCTTGACATTCAATGGACTGAATCCCTTACTATCTACATTCTGGGGAGTTACCGTTGACCAGAAACTCATCACATAAATACAGTGGCTACAAGAACAGGTCAGAGGCTAGCAATACTGCCACAAGTAACTCCCCTCATGACTCTCCAAAGCTTGTCCACCATCTACACGGCATAAGTCAGAAGTGTGGTGGAATACTCCCCACTTGCCTGGATGAGGCCAGCCTGAACAACACTCAAGAAGCTTGACATCATCCAGGACAAAGCAGCCCACTTGGTTGGCACCACATCCACAAGAATTCACTCCCTCCACCACCGACACTCAGCAACAGCATTGTGTACAAACTACAAGATGCATCGTGGAAATTCAGCTAAGATCCTTCGACAGCAGCTTCCAAACTCATGATCATTTCCATCTAGGAGGATGAGAGCAGCAGATACATAGGAAGACCACCACTTGCAAATTCTCCGAGCCACTCACCATCCGGACTTGGAAATATGCTGCCATTCCTTCACCGTCCCTGAGTGAAAATCCTATTATTGTCTCCCTAAGGGCATTGTGGATCTACTTGCAGCATATGGACTGCAGAGGTTCAAGAAGGCAGCTCCTCAAAACCTGTCTCTTGTACCAAATGTTTTGTTACTTTTCCTGCTATCTTCCATATAGTGTCAAATCTTGTTTGACAATGCTCCTGTAAAGCATTTTGAAATATTTTATTTTGTTCAAGGTGCTGTGTAAACTATTGTCACTTCAGTGCTGTACTGAGGGAATTCTGCTTTGTCAGAGATGGCCTTTGCATCCTCAAATGGGCAGAAAAGATCTTGTGACACTGTTATAAAGATGAGCAAGGCCTAAATGTATTCATAATCAGCTCTAATTTTGATGTCCTCGTCAGCATTTAACCATTTGTTTAGTTCTTAGTCTGTTGGTTTCACCACATGGGTCCTTATCTCCACTCTCATTAAGTGCAAGCATCACAGCCTTGAAAGGAAATTGTGGTCAACTAATTAGCCATTCATCAACAGGTCTGGCGGGTTCACATGAATCACTGTTTAGCAGTGCTGTCATTGCCACACATTTTGTTTAGAAGATTTTAAAAGGAGACAATGAAATCAGAGAAACACAGTATGATAACATACTTTAAGACCACAGAATTTAATGAATTGTTTCCTTTCACTTCCTTTTCATTCTTTAATGATGACAAAGTTGTTTAAACGCCAGTGTTCAGTCTTTCATTCATTGGTTGAGGATTTGTTCTTTCACTGCCCCTGAAGGTGTTTTTTTTCCCCTTTCACAAGGGAAATGGAATACTGCTAGCTGTTATGGGAGACTTCCTAGTATATTTCCACACAAAAGGCAGAGAAAAAGTTTTTTAAATGTTTTTCTTCACAGGCTAGATGTTTTCTGCCATACAAGCCATGGTCACCTGGTCAAAACATTGTTAAGCAGTTGTCCCTTAGGTCAAAATCCATTGTTTTGTACAGTCTGTGTTCGCTCTCGCAATTCCAGAAAAATGCAACATTGTAATCAATTCATCGTGTGCTCCAGTAGCAGTATCGTTCACTTATTGTCCACAATCCAGAAAGGAAAGGAAGTAAAAAATGGTCTTTGCACTAATCTGATATTAACTCCACTTTCCTGTTGACCCCCAATAACCCTTCACCTGCTTGCTTAAGAAACATGTAATCACCTCTGTTAAATACTATCAGCAGCCATGGAGGGATTTCAGCCCTGTCTCCTGGTACTAGCCTGGGCCCTTACCACTGTGTCACCTTCTCTCCCAGTTATATCGACTGGTTTCTTAGAAAAGAACCACCAGAGCAGGGCTGCACAGCCCAGGAGGAAAGAGGATTAACATACTTTAAGAGTATATACTGTGCAGTAGGTATGCCAGATAATAGATATTTATTTGGAAGTGATGTGGCCTTGCTATATTAATTCCTTGGATCTTTGTTATTTAAATACTAATAATCCACCAGCTGTACTCCATTTACAGTAACACTACCTATTTTGCTTGACCTTAGTTCCTATTTTAGACACCCCTGACAGTAATCTGTAGAGAAGTCTAGTCTCCTGTATTCCATTTTCTGATGGCTGTCTTGATTCTTTTTACAAATGCATTGAAATGAGCCACTTTTGCGTCTTGAAAATTTAAAACATTGATGTCTCAGTAGTGTTCTTGATTGATTCTCCTGTTGATCTTAATATCTGAGGCTGACATTCTTATCTGTGTGTGAACTCTAGTGACATTGGTGGTGTTGGAATTGCAGGGGTTTGCATTTGTCCATTGCTGTACATGCTTTACTGACCAAAGCAAAAGATCAGGTGTTGGCAAACTGTCTGCACGAGAATAAGATCTTTGGCCTTGCACAATAGTTTCTCATTGTCGGAGAACAGTTTCACCTGCAAATCAAATCAATACTGGCTTCACTTGTGCACAGATTTTTCTTGTGAAGTGATAAATTGTTAGAATATCATTAAATAACATCCCATAACGTTCCTTAGCGCAGACAAATTTCATAAGAATATTAGCAAAAAGAGGCATACGCCCCTTCTACCTGCTCCTTTCTGAAGAATTGTGCAAAGTTTACAATCAAGAGCAGTTAATCATTTATTTACAATGGCACCAATTATATTTTGTATTCTATAGGTGATGAATTTGTAACCTCAGCAAAGACACAGCAGTCCCAATATATCACATTTCAACATCTTTACCTATTCTTAAACTTTTCTGTTTCCTTCATTTTTGCATTCCCGTTGTAAATAACTCAATTAATAGAGCACTGGTCAGTTTGATGGGAGTTTGCCGCAGTTCTGTGATTCTTTATATGAAATATCTTCTCACTAGTCTCATCTGCAATTTGCTAATTTTGTTTTCATGCCCTCTGGCATTTTAGTCATAGCATGAGCTCAAGACTTTGCTTGTGTCAAAGTATGTCAAGAGAAGTGATATTCATTAGCCTTTTGGATACAGGCCATGTCCCATGGCCAATGTTGTTCTTTGGAGTTTTGTAAGAGATTCTGGCCCAGCCTGTTTCTTGGTGGTCACAGTATGCAATCAAGCAGAATACGCAGGGAACAATCTTAGGCATTATACCTGTTGTGTTAGTGCAATCTTTGCTCTCCTTTGATATTGCTATTTTCCACTGTATATGTAACAACTGCTATTGCTTCTGTCATCATCTATGAATGGATAACAATTGCTGTGCTGTCCAGTGATATACTTGTCAGTCTGAAGCAGGTAGAGCTTCCTTCATTCCAGCATCTGCATGACTGAAGGCGTTGGAGCTAATGTTAACCTATTTTGTCTAGCAGGAAACTGACAGGACTGAGCATAACTCTAGAATTACAGTGGACATGAATTTTCATTCCATTGACAATGAAGAGTATTATCAAACAGGACATAAATCCCGCATATCTAAATATTCTCTAGCATTTAGAAATGCTCTGATTAAACCATAGAAAATTCTCATAGGGCTCAACACAGTAGTTGACGGGAGCCTGTTTCTCGTGGCTGGAATCAGGATGCTGGTGCTGATTTGACTTTCTTAGTAGGAGATGGTCATCTTTGGTGTTCTGTACAGCCCTGAGATAAAATACAATCCATATCCCTCAAATTACCCACTTGATTCTTTAGAACGTATTGCACACTCCACCACTCCCCTCATCTCTGAAATCACATCTCCCAGTCACCCTTAAGAATATTAAAACCCTCATACTTAGCTAATTGCCAGAAGATCAATTTCCACCACCCTCTCTTCATTAGGCTTCCAAAGTGTTTCTCAACACATCCAGATTCAGACCAGATTCAGTACAGTACCCTACAGTTTGTCCCAGAGTACCAACTTCAATATCTTTGTCTTAAATCCTTCCAATATTTCATTGTATTCCGTTCAGAAAATCCCTCATAACATCCAAGCACACACGAGCCAAATCACCATTCTAATTCACCCTTACGATAGAGCCATCAGCCAAAATGCAATTTTTCTGCCAGTTCGCTACCATGCTGCCTCTGTCCTCATCGCTCCTCTTGGGGTACCCCCAGCATCACAAATTCTGTCTTCTATTCACTCTATATGATATCAAGAAATAAGGGCATTGAATACACCCCAAAGCTTTAGGCCCTGATAATGTTTTTGCTGTAGTGCAGAAGACTTGTGCTTCAGAATTAGCCATGGCGTTATGCAGTTGTTTTGATCTAACTGCAACATGGCATCTACACAATAATGTGGAAAATTTCCCAGTTTGTTCCACCCACAAAAGTAGGACTAACTCAATCCAAGCAATTACCTGCTATTGCATTATTCTCAATTATCAAAAAGTGATGGAAGGTGTCAAAGGTTTTGGAGTAGATTTGTAGCTCGGGTTGTGGATGTTGTGGTTGGTAGGCTTGCCGTCCTGGTTCATTGTTCTGCAGACGTTTCATTACCCTTCTGGATAGCATCATCAGTGCAGCCTCCGATGAAGCGCCGTTGTCTTTTCCGCCTGTTGTTTAAACCCTGGAGTCCATTGAGCTGGACTACCTCACTTCTGGTTTTCCTTTGCAGTGGAGTGTATATGCGGTCGAGCTCTATGTGTCATTTTCTATCTGCTATCAAATAGTACTTACTCAGTAATAACTTGGTCACCATGCCTTACTTTGGGTTCTGCCAGGGCCACTTAGCTGTAGACATCATTGCAGCCTTGCTCCGAGCAACGGATAAAACAGTTGACTGCTGTTGACATTAAGGTACTAGTTGATTCAATCTGGCGTCAAAAAAACCTCAGCAAAATTCAAGTTCATGGGAATTAGGAAGAAAGTCTCCACTGGTTCAAATCGTACTTAGGGAAAAGAAAGATGATTGTCATTTTAAAAAAAAATGAGATGTGGGCAAAGCTGATATTTGTTACCTATTCCCAATTACCCTCAAGCAGGTGGCAGTGAGTTATCTTCTTAAAATCCTGTATTCTGTGAAGTAGGTACATCCAAAGTACTGTCAGGAACAAAATTTCAGGATTTTCATCCAGAGACAATTAAAAAATGATAATATAGCTGCCAGTCATAATTGTGTGCGACTTGGAGGGGAAGATACAGGTGTTGGTGTTCCCATACATCTGCTGCCCTTTTGCTTCTAGATAGTCGAGGCTGCACATTTGCAATGTATTGTTGAAGCTTGCAAAGGCGCTGCAATGCATCTTCTTTACGATGAATACTGGGAGTGAATGTTTACGTTGGAAGATGGGCTGCTGATCAAGTGGGCTGCTTTGTCTTGGATGGTTTCCATATGGCAATCTTCCACTTTGTAAAAGGAACAATGCAAATCTATGTTGAGCTAGCCTCACTGACCAAAAATATTCTCATTAGATAGCTTAAGGAAACAGGAAACAATATCAGCTCTGAGAATAACCCACACACCAGCAATCCAGCAACCATGAGATGATCTGTAAGACTGCATTTTCACAGACCTCGCAAGATTCTCTGGAGCTTTAAAATGACAGGTGGAAGTCTTGCCTCCATTTCAACATATGCAATTTTTGTTGGCAACGGAAATGAGTGTGGTGAGGAGTGATTCACAAAGGCAAGAAACTGGTCCTTGAGAGCATTTTGTGCAAGGTGCTCATAGTTTAGCAGTCAGTGAAACATCTCAGAGACGTCTCTTTGGATATTTGACCTTCATCAAAGCACATACATTTAGTAGTGTCATGTCAGCTGTGACTCAGTTGATAACATTGTCGCTTTGGAATAGGGGTTGTAAGTTCAGGCTTTAATGCATGCAAAAGCAGGGATTTCACATTCACTGAAATTTCCATCAATTTTCTCAAATCAATATAACAGATCCTGTGGCACAATTCAAATGAGTGCAATCTACCCTATTTTCCTGGCCAATATTTGTCTCTCAAACAACAATGCTAAGACAGATCTGATTATCATCACACTGCAGTTTGTGGATAATTGCTGCGCTCTAGTCACCTACTGTGTTTTCAACATTACAACCGTGATAGCACTTTAAAATTAGTTTATTGTCTAAAACAGTTTGGGGTGTAAAAAAGTTAAGTGTTCTATAAATACAAGACTTTTCATAGATCATGGGTGGACTATGGAATTAAGTACTGAATTGGTTAAATGTGCCTAATCTTGCCTTACAGTTCTTTGTCTTCACACTCACTTGTCTAAGTAGTGAAATGTTGAAATAGAGTTCTTATGAACATCATCAGTTTGGATGAATGTGTAAAAGTTGTGAATTTGGAATTAAGTATCTGTGACAGTGCTGTTCCTGCAGTATTCATGTTTGCAAATTCCATTCACAAATGTTCAAAACAAATTGCACACCAAACAATTTTAGCATTTTGAAAAATAATGTTGTCTAGCATTTGATATGCGTCTTTAATTTGTCTCAGTATTTATCTTTAGCAATTATTTTGTGTGGATTGCAATAAATAATCCCTGACCTCTTTCATAGTCCGGTGCTTTGTTTATCCCAGTCCATCAGCAATATCCAGTGGTAGAAAACTAGTACTACATAGAAGAACATGGCTGTAAACAAAGGAGAATGAGAAAATATTCCAGTTAAAAATGAATCATAGAACAGTAGTTTAATAACAATTCAGAAACTTGATTGAAAGTAGTCAGTTATCTGGGTAAAATCAGCAATTCTGTAGAAAAAATGCTATTAGCTTAATTAGTGAGTCATAGAGTCATGAAGGATAGAAACTAGCCACTTGTCCCACCATGTCTGTGTTAACAAGTACTGAACTACACTAATTTATCTAGACCAGATCCACAGCCTACTGTGCCCTGGCATTTAAGTACTCAAGATGCTTCTTAAATGTTGCATGATTACCTACTGCCCCCACTGTCTCAGGTAGCGAGTTAACATAATTCTTCCACGGTCTGGGTGAAAAAAATACTTTCCTTACTAAACAACTTACTCCTCACCTTAAACTTATGCCCTCTGGTCTTAGACATGTATGCCTTAGGAAAAGATTCTCACAGTCTACTCTATCTATGCCGCTTATAATGTTGTGCACCTCATTCGGAGCCCCCTCATCCTCCCCTGTTCCAAGAAAAACAAATCCAGCCTATCCATCTCTCCTCCTAACTGAGCCCTTTCATCCCAGGCAACATTCTGGTAAATCCTCTCTGCGCCCTTTCCAATGCAATTACATTATTCCGGTTGTATAGTGACCAGAACTTCACACAGTATTCCATATGCGGCCTAACCAATGTTTTAAAATGTTGGAACAAGATTTTCTTGCTCCTTGATCTAGTGTACATTGCTGATCACAGGCTTCCAATCACAAAAACAACCCTCCACCGTGACAAAATGCAGATTGGGTGACCACTTTTGCAGAACACTTACATTCTGTCCATAAAAATGTCCCCAAGCTTCAAGTTGCCTAGAACTTCAACACACACTGTGTTCCCATGCCAAAAGTTTTGGCACAAGCTTATTGAAGTGCTCCACCAAGGCTCAGTGCAAGCTAGAAGAGCAGCATCTCATTTTCCTTCTGGGGACCCTGCAGCCACTAGGACTCAACATCGAGTTCAATAACTTTAGAGCTTGATTCAGTCTTGTTTTTTTTACCCATTCTCACACCTGATCCTGTAATGATATGGGTTGCCTATTCTCTCCTACATTCAGCTGTCACTGTCACTTATTCAGTTTCTCTTTTGTCCTGACCTACTATCAATAATCCCCTTATCTGCCCAACTCTTTCATATGTCTCTTTCTCTGGGCTCCATCTCCACTGATCCACCTCGTCTTCTGAATAAATACTACCTTTTCCTAGCTGTGGTCAGATCTGATAAAGGGTCATCGGACTCAAAATGTTGACTATGCTTTCTCCCCACAGATGCTGCCAGACCTTCTGAGTTTTGCAGCAATTTATGTTTTTGCTACAAAATCACCCTTTGCCTCCTATTGCAAGCCAATTTTGGATCCAGTTTGCCAAGTTGCTTTGGATCCCACTGCCTTCTATCTTTTGGACCAGCCTTCCATACGGGACCTTCTCAAGGGCCAGACTGACGGCCATGCAAACTATATCAGCTCCATTACCCTCATCAATATATTTAGCCACCTTTTCAAAAAAACGCAATTAAATTAGTCAGACAGGATTCCCTCCATCAAATCCATGCTCTATCTCTGGTCAGTTCTTGCGTTTCCAAGTCTTGATTAATCCTGTCAGTCAGACTTTTTTCCAATAATTCCCCACCACCTACATCAAACTAACTGGATTGTAATTACTTCTCCTTGCTGTCCTTCTTGAACAAAGAAATCATAATATTTACATTCCAATCATCTGGCATTTTGCCTGAGGCTAGTGAAATTTTAAATATCTTGCCAGGGGCCTGGAATACATCTCATCATGCCCTGGGGATTACTGCATCTGTATGGTCACTAAAACATCTAATGCCTCCTTCCTTATTAATCTTAACGTATTCTAGAACCTGACCACCCTATTTGAAATCTCCGGCAACAATGACTTCATCTGTTGTGCGTACAGGTGATAAATTTTGATTTTAAGACCTTTCCCATGTCCTCTGGCTCAATGCACACATTGACCTTTTAGTCTCTAATAGACCCCATTCTTTCCCTGGAAATCTTCTTACTCTTAATTTACTAGGTTAAACAGCCACCCATTCAACACCATTGTTGCTGCATTGTCTGTAGGTAAACTTCAGTAACTTGCCCATGTTCTTTCAGTAACATTTTCCAAATTCTCAGCTTTCACCATCTGGAAGAATTTGAGCAGCATGTTCACAAGAATATCTTTAAGTCTTTATCCAATGCAGGTGTCTTCTTCTCTTTCACTCATATTGTAATTCTCTCATCATTGATTGGTCAGAATTCTGGAATTTCTTACCAAATTTCTTTGTGGGAGCTTATTAACTCTGAGGACTGCAGCATTTAAGAAGAACTGCATCTTTCAAGGCAACTAGGATGTTGCCTTCCGTTACAATCCAGTACCCTCCAGTTTTATTCCCCTTATCCTCCTCTTCATTTCTTCTGGGGTAGAATTCTGGCGTTAGGAGTCTAAGCCCAAGTGAGTTTTTTTTAATATGTGAGGTGCAAGGCAGAAACATTTGGTTAATACATTGCACCAATATACACACATGATGATAGATGTAGCTATCAAGAAAGTGAAACATGGCTGATTTTATTCCTCTTCTGTACAGCTTGGTGGTTAGTTTACCAGCTGTTCACCATGGTGGGCATGACTGCACAGTCCTGGTCTGGCCTTATCCATCCGGAGGCACAGGATCCTAATTAAGGGGATCCTAGACTGATGCTTTTAAACCTCCCTCAAACACAGGCATTGAGGCTAATATGCTCACATAACCCTCCCTAGAAATATGAAGGTAGAGGAGAAAAAGGCCAAATTTAATTTAATTGATTGATGTTCATCACTCACGAAACCCTGGACCTCAAATCAGGGTATCCTCATGTAACTTGAGTTTGTCTGTGACTTCATTTATAGACTATTGTCAATTCTATGGTTCCCACTTTCTTTTTGTGTGGTGGTGGCATTTCTGGGTTGTAAAGTACTGAAGGAATCACCATTCAAGTAGTTTGGAATGGAACTTATTCTATTAGATTTTGACCCATTTTTAATCAATTTCTTGTTCTGATTTAGATGTGCCTTTTTCGCAGCGTAGATTTTTAATTCAACAAAATTAAATGTTGTCACCATCTGTCATAATTACCCATCATTTCTTCTCATTTTTTAGCTTGCAGTCTGGTGAATGAAGACCCGTTGTGCCAAAATCAGCTGGCAGAACCAACCCATTGTTGGACTCATTTAGTCCATACTCAGCATATTGTTAGGCTTCCCCTCTTGCAGATTTACTGCCTTCAGCTTTAATCTGACGTTGTGAGGAAGTTACAGCCTGACCTAAGCAAGACTGTGCAGCATGAGTTTCCTTATGGGAATCTCTATATGCAAGGTTGATGAAAGACGAGACTACAAACAAGCCAGGAGATTTTGAAAGCACTAATGAAAGCTGGGACCAATCTTCTCTTATCTCCCACCTCTCTCTACATGAATGTAAGGCCAGGCGATACTGTAAGCATGGTCAGACCCTATGCCTTCTGACTTTTTTTTCTAACTTTTTTTTAACTCAAGAACCTGCAAGACAGATCAGCAAGGCTGCCAATGTATGGGACTGCAGGAGGTGCGGGAGATACTGTAAGAGTATTTTGCATCAGTGTTTACTGTGGACAAGGATGTGGAAGCTAGAGAACTTGGGGAAATAAATAGCGACATCTTGTAAAATGTCCATATTATAGAGGAGGAGGTGCTCCTAGCCTGTCCAAGTCCTTCTGCAGCCTCCCTGCCTCCTGAACACTACGTGTTCCTCCATCTAGTTTTGTGTCATCTATCACCTTAGCAGCAATGTCCTTTTTCCTTTGTCCAGATTGATAATGTATAATGTGAATACTTGTGGTCCCAACACTGACCTCTGCAGAACTCTACTCGTCACTGGTTGCCATCCTGTCTGTGCTGTGTCTTTGCAAGAGCAACCCAGTGAATCCCACTCTTCAGTCATCCCTGTAACCCTGCAAAGCTTCTTTCTTTAGGTTTTGAAAGCCACAATTGAATCTGCTTCCACCTATTTCTCAAGTTCCTAACCTCCTGTGCTGCATAAAAAGATTCTCCCTCATCTTGCTGTTAGTTTGTTGTCTGATCTCCTTAAATTGCCTGCCATTTATTTCTCCACCTTGCTGTCACATTAGTCTCTGTGTTTTCAACCTAGTGCAGTGTTTCAATGAAGCTCAACATAAATGCAAAGAATAGGCATTTTGTAATCTTCTGGGCTCAGTGTTGTAAACTCTGCCTCCAAATATTTCCTTTTTTTTGGCGTGTTTCAATTTTAGTCTCACTTGTCGCTTTCAAATGATAGCTGTTTGTCATCGTGCCATTTATGCCTGCTCTAGATGCATTTTGTTTATTTACTTTGTCCCAGTTCCACTCCAGGCAGCACACACTCTTTTGTCAGCTCATCTCCTATATCTTTCACCTTATCGCAGATTTTTGCTTTTGTTCTTTTTCAACCCTTCCGCCTTTCGCTTGCTTAACACCTTTTATGTTTATAACTTTTCCCAATTCTGAAGGCCATGACCTGAGCCATCAACTCTTTTTTTTCCATAGATCATACCTGACATGCTGATAAATTCCAAAATTTTCTGTTCTTGTAACCTAAAGTCAGTGTCATTTTATTTTTTGCTTTTCCAGTAGAGAAGAAATCTGTCTAAATAAATTGGAATTAAAGATTGACAGGTGAAACTGTAATGAAAAATAGGCTCCTTATAAAGAGGAGATGGTTCAGGTGCAGATAAGGTACATTCCCTCAAGAGGAAAAGGTTTGGGCCAGCAAGCCAGGCTTCCAGGATTATGAGAAAAACAAAAAGGAAGATAAAGAAAATGAAGGGAGTGTTTGATAGGTTGAATCACTAGACCAGATGCGATGGAGTTTCAGAAACTGGGAGTTGAGTTGTTACAGAAATCAGGGTGTGAGGAAGTGTAGTCAATTGGGAGACAGTGGAATGGTACAGAATATTCATTGATAGGCTATTCCCAGAGATAAAGACAGCAAAATCATGGTAGGCCAGAGAGTCTGAGCTCGGTAATAGAAAGTCAGAAGTCACACGACACCAGGTTATAGCCCAACAGGTTTATTTGAAATCACACAAGCTTTCGGAGCGCAGCCCCTTCATCAGGTGCAAGAGAGAGCAAAGCACACAGACACAGAGTTTGTAGGCAGAAAGATCAAGGGCAGAGAGATCAAAAGATCCCCATACAACTGGTGTGATTGGAGGATCAGATGATAAGTCTCTGCAGATGACCAGGAGTGTTAGACGGTGAGTAAAGGGTCAACAGCTGAATAACTAGCGAAGGGATGACCTATAATATGATTAAGTGAGGCAGAGAGATAATTACAAAAAAATTAAAATAAGGTGGTGGTGGAGACAAATTAAATGACTGGATATAACCTGGTAATAAGTGGGGCATAGAGTGATGACAATCAAAAGAAGTACAGAATTAAAGAGAAAGATCTTGTTGTTGGAAAATGTTTAGAATAGAATAGAATAGCCTTTATGTAGTTTGAAAGGAATCAATACTGACCTGATATCTAAGTGTGGAAACGGTGAGTTGAGAAGCTGTCTGCTGGAATCATTTCCATGGAATTAAGGGGCCAGAAGCATTGTCTAAGATATGACTTGGTTACACAGAAATCAAATATCGTTTTTAATATTAAACAAAGTAAATGTAACAGCTGGAATACATAGTGCCAATCAACAACCTGTTTGTGTGCAGCTATTTCAGTTCGAAAACAGTTCTGGGGTTAGACTGACAGGGAGATTCAGTGGTCAAGAGAAAATCTTTGAAGTTCTGACTTTTTCTTATTCATTCATGGGATGTGGGTGTTGCTGACTGGGCCAGCACTTGTTGCCGGTTGCTAGTTACCCTTAATACGGTGATGGTGAGTTGCCGTCGTGAAGTGCTGCAGTCCACTTGGTGCACCCACAATGCTGTTAGGGAGGGAATTCCAGGATTTTGACTCAGCAACACTGAATGAGCAGCAATATGTTTTCATGTCAGAACGGTGAGTGCATGGAGAGCTGTTTGCAAGTCGTGGTGTTCCCTTGTCATTCTATGTAGTAGTGGTTGCGGGTTTGGAGGATATTATGTAAAAGTGTGGGGTTTGAGGGAGCACAAGGAACTACAGTTTGATCAAATCAATTTAGCATTTGGCAGCTTTCCTTAATTTATTTTTAAAAGAATACATGATGGGCTACAAAGGAGATTGAACATGTATGGTTTTCAGTTGTTTGTAGGAGCTGTCTGTGAAAATAGTGCAAATTGAATACTACTTATCTGCCTGTTTGTGTTTCCTAACAGTTCATCAGTCTGCAAATCAACAGCTAAAATTGTGAATTTGGAAACCAAGGATGTTAAAGATGAGACAAAACTCACCAACGAATTACCCTTGGAGGACGGTGCTATCGTTATTGAGGACTCTGACAGGTTAGAATGTATATGTTATCTACACTTCAGAGATATATGTTGGGTTTTTTGAGGTATTTTATTGTTTCTTTGTTACATATAAATCCTATCAATCACTTGTAGCTGATCAAAGTTAATAAATGTGGAGTTGCAAAAGAACAGCTGGTCAGATGGCATCCGAAGAGCAGGAAAGTCAACATTTGGGGCCAAAACCCTTTGTCAGAACTGATGAAGAGTTTCTGCCCCAAATGTTCACTTTCCTGCTCCTCAGACACTGTCTGATCAGCTGTGTTTTTCCAGCTCCACATTTATTGACTCCAGCTTCCAGCATCCACAGTCCTTACTGGCTCCGACTTGTAATTGATCCTTGTGTCATTGGTGTTAATGTCAAAGTGTCTATGGACCATCAGAGATCAACCTCCACAGTTGCTGGTACAGTTCCAGCTTACACTATTTCAAGCAGGAAGTTGTAGCAGTGCTAGGAGAAACAGTATAAAATGGATAAAATGTAATTCTGTCAACCCAGCTGGATATTCTATTGCATATGGGACAAAGGGAGTAATTTTACCTATCATACTGGACAGATAACGGCCATTACAGATTGAAATTAGATCAGGTGTAAATTGGATGACACAGCTGAACCCAGGCCGTTAACATTGTACTTTGAATTGTCTAAGATTCCTCCCAGGGATTTTAATACTTATACAAGATGCAGAGTCAGTTCTTGTGTGAGATTAATCTGGTCCACCATAGCAGGAACTAATCATTGAAAGCAAAATAGGTTGTGATTCTCCAGTCAGGCAAAATCTGTCATGTTTTTGTCCAATGTAATAAGTGTGAGGTGAAAATAATGATGTGTATCTACTGAATAAGCACAGCTTCCATGCACTGAGGGTAATATTGACTTTGTGATAGTTTAAAACAACATACCATTAGCCCTCTGCAAAAACTAAAGAGAGGTCTTTAATGGATAGTCCAAAGTCTCAGTATCCCTATAGAGAGTGACATAGATATGCTACATTTAGCAGCATTAGTTTTGGTGTCATATATAATGTGGATACAATGCAATGGAATGGAAACCTTTGCTTCTCTAGGCAGCGTGGTACAAATAGCTCACAATAACACAAAAAAAAACTTGCATCAGTTGAAAGGTATTTGGCATCATTTGGGGAAAAATGTTGTGATGTTACAATTCAAGTCACTTTCTAAATACTTAACATGTTTGTTTGCTTTGGTCATTAAAACTGAGTTCAATACATTTTCTTGGGTAGTATGTAAAATGTCTGCATCCAAAGGGAAGCAAATGATCCCTATAGTCTGAAATATGACCTTCCATGCAGAATAATCTAAGAAATCAGAAAAGCAATTTACCCTTTAAATATTCTTATGTATGAGTTATAATCACTTGATATATTTTACTGCTGGACAAGGAGCACTTTAATCCTAGCATTCCAAAATTACTAAATAATCAAGGGGCAAAAGGAAATAAATACAATTACTATTACTAGAGAAAATCTGCTCGTGAAACTAAAAGCGCCAATGACTGATTTGAAATAACTCCACAGAGACCAGTACCCCATCAACAAGTCACCCTTTACTTATATGTGGAGAATCCTCGACGATGATCCAGCTTCCTCAGAGCCAGTCTCAGAGTGAGCAGAATCTCTGACACCCCTGTTCTTATCTGTCAGCCAGGACTCGATGATTGGCCCAGGTTAACAGCCCCAATTAGGGAACTCATATTCAGTGAAATCCATCTGGCCTCTCTCATTCCAACCATTACAAAGCCAAAGCAAACATAATGAACTTGATATTATATGCCTCCAGTGCCTAAATCAGTAAAAAAATTGTTTGAAAATTAATACTGTTTGTACTTGAGGTCTCCATTGGAAGTGTACAAGATAAGTTGGATCATTTTCACTATTCTTTGTTTCTGAGTTTGGCAGGGAGGCACGTAAATAGGTCTGATGTTAGCCCACCAACTTTCTACCATAAAATTTTTCACTGGGTGTAAAAGTTTATGTCTTACTAATTCCATAGTCTCCTTGTAAAACATAGAAACATAGAAGACAGGAGCAGGAGGAGACCATTTGGCTCTTCGAGGCTCCTCCTCCATTCTTCACGATCATGGCTGATCGTCCAACTCAATAGCCTAATCCTGCTTTCTCCCCATAACCTTTGATCCCATTCACCCCAAGTGCTATATCTAGTCGCCTCTAGAATACATTCAATGATTTAGCATCAACTACTTCCAGTGGTAATGAATTCCACAGGCTCACCACTCTTTGGGTAAAGAAATGCCTCCTCACCTCCATCCTAAATGGTCTACCCCGAATCCTCATACTGTGACCCCTGGTTCTGGACACACCCACCATTGGGAATATCCTCCCTGCATCTACCCTGTCCAGTCCTATTAGAATTTTATAAGTCTCTATGAGATTCCCCCTCATTCGTCTGAACTCCAGTGAAAACAATCCCAACCTAGTCAATCTCTCCTCATATGTCAGACCCACCATCCCTGGAAACAGCCTGGTAAGCCTTCGTTGCATTCCCTTGAGAGCAAAAGCATACTCCCTCAGAAAAGGAGACCAAAACCGCGCACAATATTCTAGGCATAGTCTCACCAAGACCGTGTACAACTGCAACTGCACATCCCTATTCCTGTACTCATCATTTTCACAATGAAGGCCAACATACCATTTGCCTTCTTTACTGCCTGCTGCACCTGCATGCTTACCTTCAGCAATTGGTGCACAAGGATGCTCAGGTTCTGCTGTGCACTCCCCTCTCCCAATTTACAGCCATTCAGGAAGTAATCTGCCTTCTTATTTTCGCTTCCGAAGTGAATAACCTCGCATTTATCCAAATTATACTGCATTTGCCATTGGTTTACCCACTCACCCAACCTGTCCAGATCATACTGAAGGATCTCTGCGTCCTCATCACTGTTCACCTCCCCACCCAACTTGGTATCATCTGCAAACTTGGAGACATTACATTTTGTTCTCTCATCCAAATCATTAATATACATTGTGAATAGCTGGGCTATGCACACATTTACTTTAGCACCATTAGGTCTTAAAGCAGTCAATATTTAATTGCTAATTTTATGGTGTTTCTAAACATGTGATTATTATGTTTCCTACCCAGAAAGATGTCACTTTCCAACGTCAGTGAAAATGATGTAGAGAAAACTGATGCTGAGAATGAAACACGTGAAGGCCTGGGGTTCCCTAAAGAAATTTCATATAACAGCCCCACAGAAGGACATGAGGTATCCAGTATGGCAATTGCAAATCTCCAATGGTCTTGATTAACCTCGGTATACATTAATTCAGAGTGCATTTGTTTAAACAAAACATTGTTATCAACAGTTGGAGATATTTTGTGTCACATTTAATTAGCTACTTTAATTATTTGGCACCCCACCATATTTAAGAAAAGAAACAGGTCCAAGAAGCAACTAACATATTTCAAAGTAACCGTAACTAACACTCTGGAACTACGTTAGACTGCAGCAGAGTCCAGAAAGGATGCAACTCCCCTCTATTTTCTGCTGTCAGCTGTCTGGTTCAATCGTCAATTCTGGTAGGTTGATGGCAAAATATCCCGGCCTAGCTTTTTGTTATTGAGAGAAGTTTCTCAAATCTTGGAAGTAATAAATTGCTGCTTATTCTTATCAGGATATATTTTTCAGTAGTATTTAAACATGCATTTAACTTGCAGTTTAGTGTTACAACACAGACAACCAAATCAAATCAGCCTCACCATCCCTGTATTTGCAACACAATGAAATTAAAACATTCAATGACCTTCAAAATTGCTCCTATGGTTCCTAACCAGACTCTGTAAATAAATGACACCAGGTATCAAGGTTATAACTTAGAAAAGAGAATTAACAATTTCTTATTAGTACAGTCAGAGGTAACAAGAATTGCAGATGCTGGAGTCAGAGTCGATGCAGTGTGAAGTTGGAGGAACATAGCAGGTCAGGCAGCATCAGAGGATAATGAAAATCAACGTTTCATGCCTAGACCCTTCATCAGCATTATTATTAATACAGTAGCTTTAAGTTGAATGAAGTTAAATAACAAGGTAGTCTAATTAATGTCTATGATTTACAACAGTCCTCTTTGATTCTAGACCCCATTCACACATAGAAATACCAACAAACAGATATAGTTAAGGGATAAATTTTAAAAAAATAAAACAGATACAGCTGGCCAGTTCACTGAAGCAGTTTCAACAATGCATGGTATCACAGCCACATAGGATTGAATCTTACTTGATTTCTAACAACACCAATGCATAAAGCTTCCAGTAGGTCTCAAGCAATAGGCACTTAATTCTTATAGCTGAGATTCTATTCTCTGAACTTTCAATAAGTTGATAATGGGACGATAACCAAGGAGCAATCAAGCTGTTACTTTGCCAGCCACTATCTTTCTGACAAAAAAAATACAGGTCCAACCTTGGTCAGAGATAATACAGTGTGGAGCTGGAGGAGCACAGCAGGCCAGGCAGCATCAGAGGAGCAGGAAAGTTGACTTTTCAGGTCGGGACCCTTCTTCAGTAAATGCTGCCTGGCCTGCAGTACTCCTCCAGCTCCACACTGTATTAGTTCAAACTTTGGTTCCTCTTTCTGTATTTCTCAACATTCTCTTTGTTAGACTGTTTAGCACCAGCCTCACTGTGATAGCCCCTGTTAATATGCAAACAACTGCCTATCGCTGAGCAGAATACATTTCCAGAGAGCTGAAAGGTGTGCAGTGTTCCTTGAACAAGAATTGACCTGCAATTATCTTCCAGGCAAGGTCCTATAAACAAATATCAGTTATTTTGTTCTCCCTTCTTTTTAAAAAGAGATTGCAGGTCACAGTTTAAAGGTCACCTTCCACTCTCACGGTATCAATCAAAAATGATAAAAAAAGAGAAAACAGTGAGAGTTCTAACATCAGGTAATTGCCAGGGGACCGGTTAGCATGGTTCAGAATAATGCCAACAGTGTGGATTTGATTCCCATTCTGACTGAAGTAGAGTATGGACCTGCATCCTCACTCTGCTTCTGAGAGTGGAAGGCATTAGCAAAACAATACTTCAAAGAAATTGCCGATAAAACTGCTGAGGTTGAAACAACAGTGCTCAATGAGCCAAGAACCTGTTATTATGTGCAGCACACATTGATGAATGAATGAATAGTTAAGTGTGTGAAATTTGCTTTTTGTGGTGCAAGCATCTGTGGCCCTTTCCTCTTCCTGAAGTTTATTTCAAGCACAGCCTGGAATATTTGTTGCTCAAACTCTTCCTGAATTGGCTGACTTGGTACTAAGAAAAAGAAAAAATAATGTTCTTTATCTGTATCAGTTTCTATGATGGACAAATAATTTTTGTTTGCTCTCATCATCAAGGTGCCCACATGGGTTTCAATGTGACAAAACAGTAGCCTATAATGTTCTTATTAATGCTGAAATGTAAAGAAAATGATGCACCAGCTGATGGCACAGCAATTTGAGAGCAGGCTGAAGCTTAGTAAACTGAGCACATCGAGACATATGTTCAGCTTTGATGTGAAGTTATGTCTTGCACATTCACTGCAGGACTTCCCTTTGCTGCCTGTTTCACTATTGCAGTGCCTGGGAAATTATTTTATTTTAATGAACGTTGTTTTGCTGAAAACTTTCATCTCCTTGTTAGCCTCCTTTGAGAGTGAAGCAGAGTTGAAGTAGAGTGAACGTAACTTACATTCTCTTGTCATTTCAGTGGAACAAGGAAATGGGCAAAAGTTCCATGGGGATGTGGTTTAGTCTGGCTTCCCCCTATGGTAGAGATTAGAAACTAATCAACTTCCAGAAAAATGTGCTTAAGTGATATTGTCTGGTAGTCTTTCATTGGATGCTCCTGTGGAACCTCTTCCGTTGCGGAACAATGTCAGGGAGAGTAATAAGTCTCGAGAGCATCATGGGGTAGAGTACTGAAGATTTAGAAGGTTGGGAGAAGACAAAGAAAAATGCTCAAGCAACGATTAATGTGTGCCAAATATTACAATGGAGCAATATTAAGTTTTGCTATCAACCTTATGGGAATATTTTTGTGAATTTCCATTGGGACTGTTTTTGATAGTCAGGTTGATCTCGTAATGTGAATGAATCCAAAATAAATTTTCTAAAAGGAATTGCACTGATTTAAATTAAAAATCTGTCAGCTGTGAAAGGTAAACAGATGTCATAACATTTATTTATAAAAATTGTTATTTTGAGGAAAAATTCCAAATTTTATCCTGGTGTCCTCCGATCCCCCTAAGAATGTGAATAAAGAAGTTAGGATGCATTTGCAATATCTCTGTGCCATTCTGATCTCCCTGTAGTAAACAAACTGACAGTCCTCTGTTTTCCATAAGGATATGTGGAAGAAATGCTATCGAGTACCTGAAATGGAGTCAGTGTAATGTTTATCTATTTTCCAGGCAGATTTGTTAAGTGCAGCGAAGCCAGTGCCAGATAAAACTAAAGACAGCAAGTGTCTCACCTGGAGCTGTAATCTACTGCAGAATAATGTGGCATTAGGAGTGGAGCAGGTAAGGAACAGGATAGCTAAAAAAAAGTCTTTTGTTGTATGAAATTAGTTATGAAACGAGTTATTCAGCCCAGTTGTCACATACCTGTGTTTATACACAACATTAGCCTCCTCTCACATAATTCATAACAACCTAGCAAACATTTTTCAGCTCCATTGTCTCTGATATACAAATATCACCTTCTCTTAACTGTGTCTGTGCCATTCACTTCAACCACTTCATATTGTAGCGAACTCTGCATTTTCAACATTCACTGAGTAAAGAGGTTTCCCCCAAATTCCTTACTTTTGATTTATATAACTATCTTATGTTGATGACTCCTAGTTTCATAAACCATTTCAAACACTTGCAACTTTATTGAAATTTAAACTTTCTTTGCTCGTGATAAATGCAATACTTGATGCTCACAGATTTTTCTCTCTCAAATACATCCATCCATCCTACTCTTACTTCTCTTTCTTTCACACACTACAACATTGTCCTTTCCACCGCTCATTCTTTCTGTCTTTCTTTGCCTCAAACTCAAAACCCCTCATGTCTGACACACGCTCACCACTCTTAATCTCCCCCAACTTCACATATTGCATCCCTCTCTCTTTTACTGTATTACTCAAAATTGACCCTTTCGTAGATAACTTAATTCTCTTAAATACACAAATGCTGTTACCAACTTTCCAGTATAGCTATACAATCTTCATGAATTAAAAATTAATCTCTTGGTCAATGCAGGAGAAAAATCATCGGTGCACTAAAAAAATGATTATTTTTATTTTTCTTTGAAAAATTCTCTCATATATTTTAGAGGTAAAAACTTTGAAGGTTTGTAAAAGTGCCATTTGCCTGAGTCAGATGGTCAGAGGTGGTAAGTCATATGATGAAACTTCCAGGCATCTGTCCAGACAGAGTTGGAAATCTCAGTGTGTACACAGTGTGATACTTAAGCTTAACAACCTCACTTAACCAATGTTACACACATGCACTGATCATTCCAATTATAGAACCACAAAGAATATAGCCTTTAATCAAGGTCTCGACTTCAGGGAGCGATCTCCTGACACCAGGGATGAACAGATATTGGTTTCCCGGGAGCACCAAACCTCCAGATATTTTTCTGATCAACCCAATCAGAGATGTTACTACACAGTTCTGTAGCAGGTGATACTTGAACCCAAACCTCCTAGCTCAAAGCTAAGAACACTATTACTGTGCCACAGGAGTTCTTTAGCCTCATATTCCCAGGCAGTCTCCCATCTGACTGCTAACCAGGACTGAGTCTGTTTAGCTGCCAAGATCACATAGTTTGGGTGTTTTCAGACCAGTGCATCTGCAGGTTAAATCTTCATGCTGGCAATTTTAAAAAAATAATTCTTAGAATGTAGGTAATTCTGGTGAAATAGATTTATTGCTCATCCAGTTTCATATTCCGGTCAAGCACTAAGGACTTACTGCACTGTCAGGGATGTGATGTCTTTCAGACGAAACATTAAATTGAACCTGCCCTGTCAGGTGAACATAAAAGATTCAGTGCTAACACTCAAACAGTGGTGGCATTCTTCCCATTTACTGGTCAATGTTGATTCCTGAGGCCAACATCATTGATAATAAATTATCAGATCAATTTTTATGTTGTGGTTCACGCTGTACCTCATTTTGTTACTGCATTTCCAATATTATAGAACCCATTTCATTTTATTTGGCATTGTCTCCTAAAGATGTGCAAATACCCTCCTAAAGCATAATTATCATATTGAAATGAAATTAAGCATTTATAAGACTTGCTTTATTTCTCTAATTCCTACAATGCTAGAAGTTTTAAACTCAACTGTCTAGATTTGGAGGATATTTTAAAATTCATTGATGCTGCGAAAGCTGCATAGGTTTGAATCAGGAATTTGTTTGCAACAATTAAATCAGAATAATTGAGTGACCTCATGTCATAAGATAAAACCCCGCTTAAGATGCTTGGGAGAATGTTAGCTGGATAAGAATCATTTTATTGCTTCAGTTTTTTTTCAAAGAAAGCACATGCAGTTTTATATCCAATGTACATTGCTGACCCAGTTGATAATCTGATAATGGATTATATGAAATGAATTATATTAATTAGGGATATCTCCTGTATAGTTCCTGAGCCAAGTTTTTCAAGTGAAGAACTGGTACAATGGGGGGGGCAAAAAACTGTAGCTGTGGTCGTTTTGCCAGTCAGTTAAAAATTGTGTTTTATGTAGTTGAGGCCAAAGTAGGGCACAAGACAAAGCAGAGCAATTAGAGAGCGAATTCAATGCAATGTTTGAAAACTGTTGATAATAAGTGCCTTGTGCTAAATCTCTTTCTCCTGTGATGAAATCTACATCATCTTGCCACAAACAAAAAGTCTGTTGGAACAGCATTCCCACTTCTTTGTGGCTTTGGAGTAGATTCTAAACATGCTTACTACTAGGTACAAACTTGTGTGAGAACCCCTTGTGAGATTGTAACCTTTTCACATATATAATTTTGTTGTCGTTGGCTCAGCTAGCAGAGCTCTAAACAATATAACATAGTTGAGTTTATACCTCACTGTAGTGCTTGCAAGTTTGATTAATACTTGGACTGATGCGCAATATTGAGAGATTGCCACCTTGCCAAATGTGTTGTCTTTGGTGATCTGTGAAACAGGCCGATCCTTCCTACTCTGCTCATATCACTACTGTTTGTGGGATCTTGCTGTTCACAAATTGGCTACTGTATTTGCCTATTGAAAGACATTTACTATTTTCTAAGTATGTGAAGTGGTTTGGAATATATGGTTATGGTTATTTGTATAAATAGATAAAGGATCTAGGTTTCAAAGGTTAAAAACAAACACACATTGAGCTGATGAGATGAGGTTGTGAAAGATATAGCATATAAGATCATAGAATCCCTACAGTGTGGAAACAGGCCATTTGGCCCACCAAGTCCACACTGCCCCCTCTGAAGGGCATCCCACCCAGACTCATTTCCCTGTACCCTGGCATTTCCCATGTCTAATCCAACTAATTTACACACCCCTGGACCCTACAGGCAATTTAGCATAGCCATACCACCTAACTTCACATCTTTGGAATGTGGGAGGAAACCCACACAGGTACGGAGAGAATGTGCAAACTCCACACAGACAGTCACCTGAGGGTGGAATCGAACCCAGGTCCCTGGTACTGTGAGGCAGCAGTGCTAACCACTGAGCCACCTAAAACATGACCTGTCACGAGTGAGACTTGAACCCATGCCTCCAGGGGAGACAGTGACCTGAACGCAGCACCTTAGACCACTCAGCCATCCTGACATATAAGTTCTAGTTCTTTTTTTATTTAAACTGCATCTCTCTCTGTCTGGTAGGTGTTCGACATCCTCCCGCTGTTTGGTGTTCTACATCCAAATGAAAGTCAACAGGTGACCTTTACATTTTACGGCCATGCGAACATTATGAGTGAGGTGAAAGCAATATGTGACGTGGAAGGTGGGCCAGCATATCAGATTGCTCTGAAAGGAGAGGCATCCTTTATCAAATATGCTTTTGACAGAAACGAGATTGACTACGGTCACCAGGTTAGTAATTATTTACTGATAGCTGCTTCATAGATCCTGTGATGTTTGCAGATTACAAGTAGTCTTTCTGTGCTAGCTGTTTACAAGATCAGACCAACACAAAATCCACTATCACTGTCTCTCCCCATATCCTTACACCTGTTTCAGCTTCAAAAAATTATCCAATGTTCCATTACAAGATACAATATTCTCGGCCTGAAACCTTCCGTATGGTTTTAGCTACTTCAGGCAAGAAGACAAAGTAGCTGTCTTTATTCAAGAACACAACATTTTATAATGAAAACAATATTGTCAGAACACATTTCTTGCCTGAATGGATGCTTTTCCAGTTTGGGTTTCTGCCACCCATTAGCACTATACACTGAGATGCTTGAACATCAGTCTAAATTAAAAGATATGAAAATAGAAGCATGCTGTGCTGGACTAGTGTAATGCCGGCCTGAACCTGGGGACAAGATTCATTTTGATGGAGATATTGTCTGGGGGGGGACACATAACAATCCTTCAATAATGAGGGATGGCTTGGTTCTGATCAGGTAAAATGTTGGCTTTTTCTTGGATTACATATTTTCTTTTGATATAAAATCAGCTGTGTTTTGAATCAAACATTCTCTCACTAAACCTTGTTTACATTTAACATAAAATGGTAAGCATACCTAAAAGTAATATTCAGTTACTACAGTGCCACGTTTATTGTTGAACAGCTGCATGTCTGATAGCACTTCTGTCTGATTTTGGTGAATGGCTCGTGAAAATATGTATGTATATCCAAGCCTTTAAGGAGCTTTGAAAATCTTATGAAAAATTGCATGTTGTCTTAGTGGTGCATTGTAATTGCATGAAGGAATGTTTATCTGCAACCACCAGCTGCCGCACATTCCATAATAACAATGCACTATGGAGAGATGCCAGGAAAAGGAAATCTGCTTCTCTATGTACTAAGACGGGGAGTCACCTTCAGGCCTTTGCTGGATCCCACCAGGATTAGAGACATTCAGCCATTTTGATCGTGCATAATTCTTGTCTTGATGGCTCAAAGATAGAAAAATGTAAGATTACTTGAAAATAAAGAGTTACCTCTCTGAAAACAGAAGAAATCATGGAGCCAGAATGGGTGACTTATTGATACTTCTATACCAGGACAGTGTGTATGATTGTGGAATTGTGTTACCAGACAGTAAAAGAATCTTGGTTCAACTGCCCAAAATCACAGAGTTATCGGAGGTCCAGTGGTAATGTCACTTGACTGGTAATCTAGAACCCAATAAATCCCATTACGTTAGATGGTGATATTTACAGTAAAAAAAAAAGGAACTTTAAAGAACACAGCTAGCCAGATGACAGCCATGTCACCACTACTGATTGTTGATTGTTGTGAAAACCTATCGAGTTCACTAATGTCCTTTAGTGAAGGAAATTTGCCAAAACTATCTGGTCTTGCCTACATGTGACTCCGGACCCAAAGCAACACAGTTGGGAATGGCCGACAAATGCTGCTGTAGCCAGCGATGTCCACATTCCTTGAATTAATAATTTTTAAAAATCAATCTTGTACTGGTAGTGCGTTGACAAACAAAAGCTGCCTCCAATGGGGAGATGAAAGGAAATCAGAACTGTATTCTCCTGAGGCACCTGCGGTAAAGTAACTGGATTATAGGAAGGGTTTAGAGGGTTATGGGCTAAATGCTGGCAAATTGGACTAGATCAGATTGGGATGTCCGGTCGGCACAAATGAGTTGGACTGAAGGGTCTGTTTCTGTACTGTATGACTCTGAGATCACTGTGCAGGTTCACATCTGCTTGGCTGCATGGAGTACAGTCTATGGAAACCTCAATAGGGAAAATATGAAAGTACAATTCCTTCAGCTCTGCTGGTATTATGGTGAATAAGTGTAGTCTGTAGCACTTAGCTGTATAAGCCAGAAGTCCCAGGTTCAATCCCTCGACTTCTCTGAGTTAGCGAATCTGAACAGTTGAAGTGAAAGCACTACGAACTGCTTAGTAACCCTGAGCTAAGGAGGGGAGTTAACCAGCATGGCATATGATATTTTTTGTCAGTGACCAAGAAATTCAATTGCCCACATTTTTCCTCAGGCAGGGTAGTTACCCTGTACCTGAATAGAAGTTCCATGGTGCTGAAAGGATATGTTGCCTTAAAGGACAATTAGAACTGAGAAGCAACGTTTTAAAATAGTGCATCTTCTATTTAAGTGACGTGTTACATATAAGTGATATGGATAAGAATGTGGCGGATGATAAGTTTGCAGATGACCTGAAAGATTGGCGGGTTGTTAATAGTGAGGAAGAACATCTCAGGTCAATGGAAGTTATAAACAGATTGATCAGATGGGCAGATCAGTGGCAGATGAAATTTAACTGTGAAAAGTGTGCGGTGATGCACTTCGAAGAAGTAACAAGACAAGGGAGTGCACAGTGAATGGCAGGACACTGGGAGCTCAGAGGAACAGAGGGATCTTGGGGTGCTTATCCAGAGATCTCTGAAGGCAGCAGAAAAGGTTAATAGGGTAGTTTAGAATGCATATGGGACCTTTGTCTTTATAAGTTGAAGCATGGCTTATAAGAGTAGTGAGGTCGTGTTGGAGGTATACAAAACTTTAGTTGGGCCACAGCTGAAGTACTATGGGCAGCTGTGGTCTCTACGTTATAGAAAGGATGTGATTACCTTGGAGGAGGTGCAGAGGAGATTCACCAGGAGTTTGCCTGGGATGGAGCATTTCAACTGCAAAGAGAGATTGGACAGGTTTGGGTTGTTTTCTTTAGAGCAGAGAAGGCTGAGAGGAATCTGATAGATGGTGTAGGCGAAGACAGAAAAGTGGAGTGGAGGCCATAACCAGATCAGTTGTGACCTTTTAAAATGGTGGAACAAGCTCAGGACGACGAAATCGTGTACACCGGCTACTAACTTATATGTTAATGTTTATAAGCCCAAGTTTAAGACTTTATTTGTCCACGTTTCTGTGAGTCAAATCGACACCGGTAAGTGCTTAATGATTCAAGATACAATTGCTGCTACAATCCACACGTAATCATTGAGTTACGTTGGGGTTATCTCAAACCTGGGACTGACTTGAAGCCAGTCACCACGGGAAGATCTGAGATGGTGTTCATGCTTGGGAACTTCAAACTTCTCACTGTTATGCTCCACTATCTGTCATTTTGTTGCTCACTTATTATTTCTATTTCTCTTTACAGCTACTTTGTGGCCTCCTCAAAGCTTAAATTTCCACTTAGTTTTGTACTGCCAATAGACATAGGTGCATTACTCTCTGTTTCTTCACCTAATTCACTAATATAGATTGTAAATCACTGAGACACCAATGCTGCACTCGTCAAAGCCTAACAGCTTGAGACTGCTTTATTTATCCCTGAAATAAACATAAAATACTGCATTTGTTGGTAATCTGAAACAAACACAGCAATGCTGGAGAAACTCAGCAGACGTGGCAGCATCTGTGGAGACAGAAACAGAGCTTAAGCTTCGAATCTGCTATGACTCTTCTTCAGAACTGATTTGAACATTTATCTCTGCTGTTTCCTGTCCATTAACTAATCCTCTATCCACGCTAGTATATCACCTTAACTCCATCAACCTTAAACTTGTGGATTAACTTCTTGTGTGTCACCATATCAAATGTCTTTTGAAATTTGAAATCCACTTAAAATACTGGCACTCCTTTATCTATCTTGCTTGCTCGATCCTCATCGACTGCTAATATATTTTCCAAATATGACAAAGTGATGATGACACTGTCTGATCATCTTATGATTTATGTCTCCTGCTGTTACTTCCTTAATAATAGATTCTATCATTTCCCCAACTAAAGACTTGGCCCAACTGGCAGACAGTTTCATGCTTCCTGTCTCACTCCTTCCTTGAACTGAGATGTTACCTTTGAGGCCTTCCCATCCACTGGGCCTTTCCATGGTTTGAGGGTGGGACGATTTGTTCCTGAAACCTGTCTCCATGCAGGGCTATTCCTCTGCTCTGCTTAGTGCCTTTCCTGCTCAGTTCATGAACTTACTATCTGCAGAGCTGCATTCAAAAACCTCACCTTGCTCCTTCATGGCTTGACGAAGCACTAGCTCACTCAGATAATCCTTTATGGTAAACATTTTAAAAATGGAGATAAATGTCCTTTTGTCTTAATTTGCACATGTAGACTTTTCCTGTCCTTAGAATTGATGGTCACAAAGCTTACCCATACTAAAGGCCAAGTTTAACTATGAAACCAGATAAAAAGTCAGATTGTTACCTGTGTCACTAAATGTGGTTTTGGATAAAAGCTGTGCACAGTGCCAAAAGGGAATTAACAGTATGCCAATTCATATTTGAAGTGTAAACAGTCACAACATATTTTGAATGAATTTGAAGTGCACATTGCTTCCATGGTAATATCTTGTCATGTTAACAGCTCATACTAAAGGGCAAGTGAGATATGGCACTATACTTCAGTTACTGAGATTATCAGTTTCCGTAGGCTTGGTGTGTTGGCTCACATTCCATTTGAGAGTGGACTTGTGTATTATGCAGGGCTCAAAAATGTGCTGACAGGAATAATTGGCACCAATTGCTGATTTTACCCATAATCTGTAGCTACTAATATGAGACAGTAGACGTGAAATGCTACAGTCCTTTACCAATGGAGAAAATTGTTCTAACATTCTTTATTCACATCTTACACATAAGATTGCGGATAAAAACAGATGACCAATTAAGCTTTTTATAGAAAACAGATTCACATGTGCACCTTCATGAAATGGCTCTTTAGCGAATATAAGTAGATCCATCAAGAAACAATGCCTGCACTTCCCTATTAACTATGCAGCTGTTAAATACCTTTCAACAATATTATCTTTGGTATCTTACTGGGAAACCAAATATTTGAAAAGAAATCTTTCACTTATATAGTTTTTCGTGATCTTACAATATTTAAAAGGCATCTGGATGAGTGTATGAATAAGAAAGATTTACAGGGATTTGGGCCAAATGCTGTCAAATGGGACTGGATTAATTAAGGATATCTGGTCAGCATTGTTGAGTTGGACCAAAGGGTCTGTTTTCATGCTGTGCAGCTCGATGACTATATGACTCTGGCTGTTTATAAGTGCTTTGCATTCAATAGCATGTGTCTGCCGTGTTGTCACTGTTGTAGTGTTGAAAATGTCCAACAAACATCATTGAGATAAAAGACCAAAGCAGGTGTTTTGATATTATTGGTGGAAAGATACTTTAAAGCAAGAACTATCCTGACCTTCTCCAGAAACTTGTGCCGCTGTCTCAAAGGACATGCAGGGCCTGCTCTGGCAGATTTCCTGTGACATTTGCTTACAGTTTTATTTTAAACTTGGGACAAATTACATCTCCAGAGCCCACAACTGTGATTCTTCCATGTATAAATAAATGTTATTCTTTCCATGAAAAATTCCCATAATTCATCTAAAATTTGCCCTTAACCTCACTAAGCATATTGCTGGTTCTCTTACTTTGACGTTATTAATGTCTGTACCTTCCTGCTTGAGTTTACTCCAAGTGGCACTAAGAACTTGGAAATGAATCTATGAAGTAGATAGGTAGACAAACAGGAGGCTGGAAGAACACAGCAGGCCAGGCAGCATCTAGAGGAAAGGAGCAGTCAATGT
>JAHRHZ010000085.1:4450736-4477964 GCA_024137785.1 Ginglymostoma cirratum | reverse complement strand
ACATTGACTGCTCCTTTCCTCTAGATGCTGCCTGGCCTGCTGTGTTCTTCCAGCCTCCTGTTTGTCTACCTTGGATTCCAGCATCTGCAGTTTTTTTGTCTCTGTAAAGGAGGTAGTGTGACATTTTGTAATGATCTCAAGTTGTGGGCACTTTATCCAAGTAGGTGAGAAAAATTGTACTGCTGATTGGACTATACTTCAAGGCTGTGAGATAGTCTGTTCATCTGATATAAGAAGCTTAACCTCTGTTTTCTTTTCCTCTTCTAGCTATTTAGCCTTGTTGCTGTGGCTGAACTTACCCTGATGAATACTGGAAAGGTGGGATTTGACTTTACTGTTTTGAATCTTGAGCAGGCTGCTGATCAAGAGCCTGCGCCAGGAGTACCACTTGTTATTCCTTACTCGGTTAGTGAATTCTCCTATGATTGTTGATTAAGAAGATGAGGGATGTATGAGATATGTGCAAAATGAACCTTGTTCTCGTAGGAGATTTATTGCTGAAGCTGCTGTCACTGCTCCTTAATTTGTGTGTTACCTCTGATAAAGGATTTATCACACGGTGATCATGTCTGTGGGTGGCTGCTATGTCGAATACAATAAATAGCCAGTTATCTATTTACATTATGTATAAATTATTCACCAGTGAATAGATCATTGGCAACGTGGGGTAAAGCAAAGATAAAATGCTGCAGACACTAAGTAACTAGAACAGAGAGTAGTAAGGGCATGGAATGCCTTGCCTGCAGCAGTTGTAGACTCGCCAACTTTAAGGACATTTAAATGGTCATTGGATAAACATATGGATGATAATGGAATAGTGTAGGTTAGATGGGCTTCAGATTGGTTTCACAGGTCGGCGCAACATCGAGGGCCGAAGGCCCTGTACTGCGCTGTAACGTTCTATGTTCTATGTTCTAACAAAAATAGCAGTTGCAGGTAACACTCAGTAGGTTTTGCTGATATCTGTGGAGAGAGACACAGACTGGATTTAATGCTAGCAATGGAGTTCTCAGATTTTACGCTTGTTTCAAGTTACCTGGGAGTAATGGGGCCTGCAGCTCACCATTCGTCTCTCCATAGAAACACCTCAGCCAATCAAAATCAACTTGCCAACTGATAAGCTACCCCTGCCCACCTTTTCTCCGACAGTATAAATTGTTGTCATCATTTGAAATTTGGCATTTTTGCATTGTCTTGATAATTGCAAGATGAAAATCTTCAGGAACACATATCTCTTTTTAGAAATATTCATGCTGCACTCCCAAGTCACAATTTTTAACATGTTCTCTGACATTTCAACTTCACTGTAATTACCCAATTTTCCTAACTGCCTGATCTTGCTGGCTCTATAATGATACAGCACCATTTATTTTCACTAACGTAAGAGTGTTTTACTCCGCTATAATTATCTGTTATTTTAGGGTTACATTGCAGCACATTCGGAGCAGAAGCTGAAGGTTTCTTATTTACCTGGAGTACCAGACATCTTTCATAAGAGCTTTGAGATTCAAGTCTCTCACTTTGAACCCGAGAGTATTAGCCTGAAGGGGGAAGGAATCTTTCCCAGAATCTATCTGGATCTACCCAGAAACATAAAAGGTATGGCCTTAACTTTCAGCTGGTTCTTTGAATTAAAAGTAAGTGCAATGCTGGTACAAATTAACAGCAACCAGCTACAACAGTTTAACAGTACATAGGTGCTTCTCTATTTAGTGTAATCATTTGTAATCTATAACCTACCTCCTCATAGCCACCTTGCCCCAAATCCCTTCATAATTCTTTTTCATATATATCTAACAAGGTCAATGATAAAATTAACATTCAATCTACGATGAATTACCATTGGTGGAAGATAGCTCCCAACCCCTACCATTCTGTTCCTTATTTTCACTCCTAAAAAGTCTGAGTCTGGCTATTAGATCTAGTTCAGGTTTCATAAGAACTGGAAATAGTTTCTCTCTGCTCAATTTGTTTGCCTTAAAACTTTAAAGCTTCAATCAAATCACTCTTCAATCTACTAGCTTTCAGGGAATGTAATTCTAGGTTACGTAATCGATTCTTATAATTTAGTTCATGATATAATTCTTGTAAGTTTATGCTGCATTCCCTCCAAGACCACTGTATCCTTTCTTGGTGCCCAGGACTGGTCATAGTACTGCAGATGTGGTTCAAACAGGGCTATGTATAATTGCAGCAAAATTTCAAGCTACCTATATTCTTGCTTGTTAGGTATAAGACCAGCAGTTCTTTTTCATTCGTCTCAGCATTGTTCATGACATTTTAACGTGTGCCTTGTCACAGATGTCTCTTTGGACTTCTACTATTCCTTACTTACCATTCGGAAGGACTCCTGTTCAAACCTATTTGGGTCCAAAGTGGATGAGCTCTTAATTCCCGACACTGAAATCCATTTGCCCCAGTTTTAGTCATTTCCTGAATGAATCAGTATGTTTTTGCAATATTACGCTTTTATCTACAATTGTACAAAGACACCTATCTGAATTTGTGCCTGCAATTCAATTCACTTGTTTATTTACAATGTGTGATTATGTAATGATTATTTTTTCTGGACTCTTTTCAATCAATATGGTTGGAGATGTTGAACAGTAGTGATATCTAAACAAAACCTTGCAGAACTGCACTCGTGCAGATTTCCTCCCTATAAATGGTAAACTTTTGCCATGAGTCTTCAGGCAGTTGTTTGTTTACATCTATCTGGCAATACCATGTGAAACAATCATGACTGCTAATTGTCTGTACAATAGGCTGTTATGCCTCAGAATCAAATGTGAGATGGAATAATTAGTGTAAATGCCGGAATGCCCACCGGCACGTGTGTAGACAGGCCCTGTGACATCACTTTGCTCTGACATGGCCTTCATCATCAGGGAGCATTTCTGGATATATGGATACTGCGGACAGTCTGATAAATTGTCTGTTTGCTGTGATGGGTTTTCCTTCTGTTAAAAAGACAGCTTCCCACAGCTAACGGCGTAGGCAATCTATTACAATCTGCCAAAGATTTTAAAAAACACAGAACGGCAAATACCCAGTAATCAGTCAGGAGTTCACTAACCCGTGAGCAGCCTGCTGTGTGAGACTGGCCCTTTCCAGTCATTATTTACAGCAACTGGGACACAGCAGAGCATCTCAGTAAAATCAGGGAGCTGTTTCTTTGCACAACTTTGTAAGTTCTAAAGTTCATATTGAAATGTTTTAATGATCATTGCAGCAGGAAGTAAAATGTCAGTTGACTTCAGTGAGCTAGATGCTCAAGAGTTGATTCCACCCTGAAGTAACATTTTATGGGCAATGCAATCTTTGTTTCAGGCGATCAACTGCTAAGCTGTACATATGTGCCATTGCTGTACCAACTAGTCTTGGAATTCAAAGTAAATGCAACCAATATGGGAGTACCAGTTTAATATATATATCCCATAAAAGATTCTATGCAGTGAGAAAGATTAATCAACAGTCGTGTTGTGTAGAGTCTCTCGGGGAAGCACAATCATAATATAGAATTGGTCATTCAAATTGAGTGTGAAAATGCTGAATCAAAAACTAGTGTCCGAAATCTAAATAAATAGAACTATTAAGGGTATGAGGTGTGAATTGACGAGGATGGTTGGAGGAATCTTACTAAAGGGATTAACAATGCATAGGCGATGGTGCATACTAAAAGAATATGTGACTGAATTACAATTATTCATTTCTGTCTGGCAGAAGAAGGAGAAAGCTGGCCCAACCATTGCTTACAAAAGAAATTAGGAATAGTATTATAGCAAAAGAGGAGATGTATAAAGTTGCCAGAAAAAGCAGCAGACCTGAGGACTAGGGATTGAGCAAAATAGGTCAAAACATTTGATCAGGAGGGAGAAAATGGAGTATGAGAATAATATTGCAGGGAACATAAAAACCGACAGTAGAAGCTTCTCCAGATAGGTGAAGGAAAAAAGACTGGTAAAGACAAATGCAGATCCTTTGCAGTCAGAAGCTGCCTAAATTATAATGGGGGTCAAAGAAATGGCAGAAAAATTGAACATGTGTTTTGTTCTGGCTTCACAAAAGAGGGCACAGATAAACTCCCAGAAATGTGAGGGAACTAATGGTCTACTCAGAGGGATGAATTGAAGGAAATAAAATAGTGTTGGGAAAATTAACAGGGTTAAAGGCTGTAAATCTCCAGGGCTCGATCATCTACATCCCAGAGTCCGAAAGGAAGTGACCCTAGAAATATTGGATGCATTAGTTGTCGTCTTCCAAAATTGTCTTGACTACGGAGCAGTTTCTACAGATTGGAGGGTGACAAATATAAGCCAACTATTTAAAAAGGCAAAGGAACAGAGAATTGCAGATCAGTTAGCCTAACATCAGTAATGGAGAACATGCTAGAGTCTATTTTAAAGATTTGGAAAATGTTAGTAGTTTAGGACAAAGTCCAACCCATGTTTTTTTGAGGATGTAACTGGTAGAATACATAAGGGAGAACCAGTTGATGTAGTTGGATTAGAGGGCTTTTGATAAAGTCCTTCATGAGAGGTTAGTGGCAAAAAGTAAAACACATGGCATGGATTAAGAACTGATTTGCAGACAGGACAAAGAGTGGAAGTAAATGGATCTTCTTCCCAGTGGCAGGCAATGATTAATGGGGTAATGCAAGTATCAGTGCTTGGGCTGCAGCTATTCACAGAAATGACCTGGGTGAGGGAAATAAATGCAACATTTTCATGTTCTCTGATGACGTAAACCTGGGTGGGATTGTGAATTATGAGGAGGTTCCAAGGAGGCTTCAAGGTGATTTAGTCAAGTTGACTGAGTGGACAAACACTGGCAGCATAATGTGGCTAATTATGAAGTTATACACTTCAGTGTAAAAACAGACAGGAATAATGTTATTTAAATAGTGTTTGGTAAATGTGGGTGTGCCAAAGGGATCTGGGTGTCCTTGTACACCAGTCAATGAAAGTAATCAGGCAGTTGCAGCAAGCAATTAGGAAGGCAAATAGAATATTGGCCTTCATTGCAAGATTATTTGGGTTCAGAGGTAGACATGTCGTATTTCAGATATATAGGGCCGTGATGAGACCACACTTGCAATATTGCCTGTAGTTTTGGTCTCCCTACCTAAGAAAAGATTTACTTGCCATAGAGAGATTGCAGCAGAGGTCCACTAGGCTGAAACTGGGAATAGCATAACTGTAGAATGAAGAGTGATTAGCTCGAGTGGGCCCATATTTACTAGAATTTAGAAGGATCTGATTGAAATGTATAAAACTGTAACAGGACTGGACAGACTAGGTGCAATGATGATGTTTTCCCTGTTTGGAGAGCCTAGAACCGGGGGGGGGGGGGGGTCACAGTGTCAGGAGACAATCTAGGACTGAGACGAGGAAAAAATTCTTCACTCAAAGGATAATAAGCATGGGGAATTCTCTACCATAGGAGGCCGGGGTAGAGGTGAAGTCACTAAATATATTCAAGATAGAGACTGATACAGTTTTAGACTTTAAATGCATCAAGGGGTAGGGGGAGAAAGCTGAAATATGGCATTGCGGTAGGGGATCAGCTGTGGATATATTGAATGGTTGACCAGGCTCAAAAGTCTAAATGGCCTACTTCTGCTCTCAGTTTCAATATTTTTATTCTTTTTCAATTTGATTTTGTTCTTAATGTCAACACAGGCAGTAGCCCAATTTTGGTAAAGCTTAACGTGCCATATAAGATCCAATTAGAAGTGCTAAAAGCCTTGCCTGACCATGGGCTAAATAACTCCCATACATATCAAGCGTCAGTTGCCAATGTGCACTTAACATTACCAATAGCTTCAATGTGTCAGGATGATGTTCTATATGTGTCATGTAACAAAACTGTACACTAACTCTGCAGAATGTCATTTCTTTTGTGATTTTTTTTTTCCCTGAGTAATTAAGTTTCAGAGTAGCGGAGCAAAGTTTCTGAACTTTCCAGTGTTGGAAAGAATTGGACAGTATTTTAAGTTTGATCAGAACTTTATTACCAACAGGAAATGAGAAGTATGAGGCACTGCTGAAGGAGGCAAGAGAAGCACTAGAGAGAGAAACGACTGAAGGAAATCTGCTCAGCCGTCCTGAAACCATAGCGGGAGAACTAGGTGCAGCCAACACCCTCTCTTCTGTAAGTCGCTCTCATTCTTAATTATATGATTGCAGAAAGCTTTTTTATTAGTATAGAAATGTTTTACATCAAGATAACTGGGAATAGATGGCAATTGGATATAAAATATTTCAGTGCAACACAACACTTAAGTTGCTTACACCCAGTCGCGAACCACTTCAACTCCCCCTCCCACTCCCTGGATGACATGTCCATCCAGGGCCTCCTCCAGTGTCACAATGATGCCACCCAGAAACTGGAGGAACAGCACCTCATATTCCACCATGGAAGGCTACAACCCAATAGTTTCAATGTGGACTTTACTAGCTTCAAAATCTCCCCACCCCTGACCTCATCCCAAGACCAGCGCCCCCACCACATCCCCGCCTCATTGACCTGTCCGTCTTCTCTCTCACCTATCCGCTCCTCCCACATCACTGACCAATCCCACCACTACCTACCTACACTCACCTTTACTAGCTTCAACCCCGCCTCCTTGACCTGACTGACTTCTCTCCCACTTATTCGGTCCTCCCATCTCACTGACCAATCCCCACCATTACCTACCTGCTATCACCGCCCCCCCCTCCCATTTATTTCAGAGCCCCCTTCCCCTCCCCCATTTCTGAAGAAGGGTCCCAACTCGAAATGTCAGCTTTCCTGTTCCTCTGATGCTGCCTGGCCTGCTGTGTTCATCCAGATCTACACTGTGTTACTCAAGTTACTTCACCCTTTTCCCTTTCAGTTTTTCTTTTCTTCATTAGACTGCAATTGCTTAACCCTCTGTATGGCTTGCCCAAATGATTGTGCATCCCTCGTTCAAATGCAGTTGACTATGGATATTGATTTACAAATGCTTTTATTTTGAAGGTTTAGTGTACTTATTGAAGGATTTTCTGTGCTTCTGACCAAAACAGTATGACACCCTGCTGCAGATGGAGGCTGATCGCTTACTAATTAAGGAGTGTAGTCTGGCACAAGACTTAGTTCTTTCTTCTCACAACCCTACATCTGGGTCAAAACACCATGCACACAAAAGTATATCCAGGTAGGATTACTGTAACTACTATATTTGTAACTTCTACTCCATTAACTAACATTCATGCTCACCGTTGATTTTCCCTATCTCACAGGTCAACACACTATTTTGAAGAATTTTCCCTCCAAGAGCAAAAAAGCATTTACTTTTGGATGGGATATTCAACTTCGTCTCAATTATACACAAAATGTCTAATGGTACTATGTCAATCAGGGACAAAGGTTATATCTGTGGTCCTGGTCAATACTTTTCCATCAAACAATATACAAAATCATATAATCTGATCATGACAATATCGCTCTTAGTGGAACTTTGCTGTACACCAAGTTGCTGTTCATGTTTCCTGTGATACCATGGGAGCAACACTGGAAATGCAGTTTACTGACTGCAAAATATTTTTTGTTATGTTGTGTCTTGCAAAATACTGTGTAAAGTATCATGACAAGGCAAGAAGGAGTGAATTAGCTCCCTTCTTTCAAAACTTCTTGGTTAGTTGCAACAGTTGTTCAAGTTATTATTAGCATGAGACTATACCTTTGTCCAATTAAAACTAAGACCATAAGAAATAGGAACAGGACTAGGACATTCAGCCCCTTGAGCCTGCTCTGCTATTAGGAGCCAATCACAAGGTATGTGTCAGTGTGTTTAGACAAGAACAAGTTTATTACTGTTCCTACATCTTATGAACTTCTAGAAAAAAGTGGAGTTGAGGATTAACAGATAAACCGTGATCTCATTGAGTGGCAGGACAGATTTAATTGGCCAATTGGTCTGTTTCTGCTCCTTGTGTCTTATGGCCTTATTACTGAAGGAATGTAATAAAGACACAACATAAAGCATGTGGCCATCATGCAGTCACTGCATACACTGACAATCTCTCATATATATTCACAGACATACACATACAGACACAAACAGGTACATTAAGAAGGGAATAATATCCAAAGAAAAAAAAAGACTGAAGAATATACAGTTTCAATCACTTTGGTGCCTTGAGACATGAGGTTTTAACATGAGACTGCAGTTAGTTAATTGGTTTTTTGAACCTTGAATCAAAAAACAATAGTGTGAATTTTATACAATTATGCAAAAAAACTAGTATTTATTTCCTATCTTTGCTGCTGTAGAAGACTTCTTCCTAGACATTAGGAACATAAGGAAGCGACAAAAACTAGGGACCCCATTTCTCTGCTCCAGCGATGTCCAAAAGGAATGGTTAAAGTATTTATCAATTGCCTATACTGGCCAGTGAATTCCTTATTATTTGCCATTTATAGAAAAAAGACAAAGCTTGCCACTGCGTGGTGGAAGTGCTGCTGGTGTTGTAAGAGTGGGCTTAGGTGAATACCAGGCTTCAGTGAGAAAGGCAAGCAAGGTAAAAGCAAAGGAGATAGCAGGAACTGCAGATGCTGGAGTCAGAGTCAATACAGTATGTAGCTGGAGGAACACAGCAGGTCAGGCAGCATCAGAGGAGCAGGAAAGTCGACGTTTCGGGTTTACACCCTTCATCAGCGTCCAGACCTGAAACATCAACTTTCCTGCTCCTCTGATGCTGCCTGACCTGCTGTGTTCTTCCAGCTCCACACTGTATTGACTCTGAAGTTAAAGGCAACGCAAGATTCTTTTGTCTTTCTCACTGTAAAGGGGCAGAGGTGGCAATTAGGGCGGCAGTGTGCTCCCCCTGCCAGATGTGGGAAGTCATGGAGCAGTCCAGTGTCCCTGTCAGGACGTGTGACCAGCTGCAGCTCCTCACAGACCACATCATTTGGTTGCAGTGACAGTTGGATGCACTGAATAGCATACAGGGGGCAGATAGTGTGATAGGAACTATTTACGGGGAGGTGGTCACACTGCAGGTTCAGTCAGGTGTTTGGGCGACTGTCAGGAGATGCCGGCAGGTAGTGCAGGAGTTTCCAGTTGCTATTCCTCACTCGAACAGGTATGCCGTTTTGTAAACTGTTATGGGGAATAACTCCTCAGGGGAATATAACAGCAGCCACTTTCAAGTCCCCCTTTAAGCCGCATGCCATCCAGACTTGGAAATATATTGCTGCCAATCCTTCAGTGTCACTGAGTCAAAGTTCTGAAATGCTCTCCTTCACAGCGTTGTGAATCTACCTACAGCAAATGGACCATGGCAGCTTATGAAGGTAGCTTACCACCACCTTCTTAAGGGCGACTAGGAATTGGCAATAAATACTAGCCCAGTTAGTAACACCCACATCCCATTCATGAATTCTTAAAAATCTACCAGCCTGCCATAATCTCACACTAGCCACAATTAGTAAAATTAGTCAGACATCAGAGACACAATGTAAACTGCAGCAAACTATTCAAGAAACTTTTGCAGAACTGAATATAAAAAAAAAGAAACGACTTTTTTTTCGAAATGAGTGGAGATAAAATATCAGCTCTCTTTTGTGAAGAAAAAAACATTAAAGTTCAAGAAAAAAGGGATGAGCAACCAGTTCAGGATAAATCCAGCTGAAAGAGAAAGACAGGAAGCAGGATGATCTACAAACTGCATATCAACAATTCAGTGAAAAGATTGCTGATTTCCAGGAAGATTGGAGCAACTGACATGTAAGACAGAACAGACTCAACAGGAGCAGTTATAGAAACATTGTATTGACTCAAAAACAATGCTATAGAACATAAAAGATAAAAATAGATAGAGATTTAAAGTGCGCAAACAAGGAGCTGCAAATCATACATGAGGCAATCCCTGCAGAAATAAATGTCATCAGTGATGCTTAAGTGGAAAAACTCAGTCAGGACACAGAATAAACAAAATATTTACTGAAACCGCAAATGGGAAAATTCAGGCTTCAAAGAAAGCAAAAAAAGAAATTAAAACCTGCTGAAGAGACTGGATAGCTATTTCAGCAGATTATGAAGGAGGATATTATATTGAGCCAACAGAAGGCTGAAACTTTAATAAAATTAGTAGCATCCAGGTTATCAAAAGCTTCAAAATAAGCTGGAAGCCCTTATGGAACAAAACTTACTTCTGACTAACCGGTCTGTAATAACCTGGCCTACCCCGGTTGCCCTTCTTGAACAATGTAACCACATTAGCTGTCCTCCAGTCATATGGCATTTCACCTATGCCCAGCAAAGTATTAAATATATCTGCTGGGGCCCCAGCAATCTCCTTCCTTACCTCCTGGGGCAGGCTGGGATACATCTCATCATGTCCTGGGTCTTTATGTACGTTTATTCCTGTTAAAACATCAAATACCTCCTCTTTATTAATCTTAGTATGTTCTACAAGCCCCCATCCCACTTGAAAATCCCCAGTTCCACTGTATTTCTCTTTTGTGACTACAGGTAGGGATTTATTTAAGACCTCATTCACGTCCAGTAGCTCCGCACACAGTTTTCCCCTTTGGTCTCCAATAGGTCCCACTCTTTCTCTGGTAATCCTCTTATTCTTAATATACTTATAAAAAGTCTTAAGGTTTTCTATGATCCTATCTGCCAAAGATATTTCATGGCCCCTCTTCGCCCTCCTAATTTTTTTTAAGCAAGCTCTTACACTCACTGCACTCCTGAAGGACCTCCCTTGTTTTTAATGCCCTGTACCTGACATATGCTTCCTTTTTTTTCATTTTTAAACTCTCGATATTCCTTGTCATCCAGGGTTCCTAGACTTGCTGCTCTTGCCGTTTGTTCTTAGAGGAACATGCTGGCCCTGAATTCTCACTATCCTACTTTTAAAAGATTCCTACTTTTCAAATGCAGACTTATCTGCAAGTAGCTGCTCCCAGTCTCTGTTTGACAGATCCAGTCTAATGATATTGAAATTGGCCTTCACCCAAGTTAGATACTTAACTTTTGCACTATCCTTATCCCTGATCCTTTCCATGATGACTTTGAAACTTAGAGTTATGGTCACTATTACCAAAATGCTCACCCATTTGACTGGCTTCATTCCCTAAGATTAGATCTAGCCCCATCTCAAGTAGGATTATCTGTATACTAGCACAAGAGTTCTCCTGGAGACATCCAGACACATCTCAGGACAGCTGCAGGGCATTCTGAAGAGAGTGAGTAAGCAGCCAGCAGTCATTGTACATGTCAGCATCAACAACAAGGGTGACAAAATAAATGACATCTTGCAATGGGAATTTAGACAGTTAGATAGTAGATTAAAGCGGAGGACTATTAAGGTTGTAATCTCTGTATTACTTCCAGTGCCACGTTGCTACTGTATGTGGTAATAGAAAAATAGGTCAGTTGAATGCATAGCTAAAGGGGATGGTGTGGGGTTGGAGGCTTCAGATTTTTGGATCATTAGGACAGTTTCTAGGTTGGGTGGGACCTCTACAAGCTGGACGGTTGCACTTGAAATAGATTGAACCTAATATGCTGTCTGGAGCTTTGCTTGTACTGTTGTGGGGTGCTAAACTAATTTAACAGGGGATGGGGCACAGAGTAGCTGTAAAGTTGAGAGCAAGGTCCAATCAGATCATGATGGCCTGCTAGGACAGTCCTGTAGGGGGAGATGGCATAGTCAGGATAAGGCACATCGGAGGTATATAATACTGTGACTGTCCCTGTCAGTTAATCTGATATGTATTGGTGATTTGCTGTAATATCTGTTTCAGAACGTATCTACTTTAAATAAACTAACCAACAGAGTTAATTAATCCCTGATGAGTTAATGGTTATTAAACCATTATCATTATACCTATTTTTACCCCTCAGCCAACACCTAAAAATGATCATCTAGACATTTATATAAATGTTATCAGTGGGACATTACTACAAACGAATTTGCAGCAGTATTTCTGCCGTGACAACGGTGACTGCAGTTCAAAAGTGCTTAATTGATTGCAAAGTGCTTTGATCATCCTGAGGTTGTGAAAATATGTATCAAACCAAGTTTGTTATTTTCTTTCATATGTATCTGTACTACTTGGCTAGTGCACTTTAAAGAAATGACAATTGTTTAAGCTGATGCAGCATTCTCATCTACCCGTTGATATGAACTATGTGACCACAGGGGCCAAAGTGTACATTTCATGAACCTTGGGGTTTGCAGCTGCATTTTGCATATTTTCCTTTATATTTAGTTTATTCCTGTTTCATTTAGCCCGAGGAATTTTTGTAATTAAGGTTTGATCAAGTAAGGAGGGAAAAACATACTTGACCTCATTCTTACAAATCTGCCAGCTGCAGTTGCATCTGTCCATGACAGCATCGGTAAGTGTGACCATCGCGCAGACCTTGTGGAGACGAAGCCCCACCTTCACATTGAAAACAACCTCCATCGTGTTGTGTGGCACTATCACTGTGCTAAATGGGACAGACTTTGCACAGATCTAGCAACTCAAAACTGGGCATCCATGAGGCGCTGTGGCCATCAACAGCAGCAGAATTGTACTCCAGCACAATCTGTAACCCGGTATATCCCCCACACAACCATTACCATCAAGCCAAGCGATCCACACTGGTTCAATGGAGAGTGCAGGAGGGCATGCCAGAAGCAGCACCAGGCCTTCCGGAAGATGAGGTATCAACCCGGTGAAGCCACCAAACAGGATACTTGCACGTCAAACGGCAAAAGCAGCAAGTGTTAGACAGAGCGAAGGAACCCCACAACCAACAGATCGGATCTAAGCTCTGCAGTCCTGCCACATCCAGTTGTAAATGGTGGCGGCAATTAAACAACTGACTGGAGGAGGAGGCTCCACAAATATGCTCATCCTCAATGATGGAAGTGACCAGCACATCAGTGCAAAAGATAGGGCTGAAGCATTCACTGCAATCTTCAGCCAGAAATGCCAAGTGGATGATCTGTCTCATCCTCCTCCAGTGGTCCTCAGCATTATAGATACCAGTCTTCAGTCAATTCGATTCACTCCAGGTGATATCAAGAAACGGTTGGAGACACCGGATATTGTAAAGTCTATGGGCCCTGACAACATTCCAGCAATAATCCTGAAAACTTGTGCTCCAGAACTTGCTGCACCTCTAGCCAAGCATTTCCATGTACAGTTACAACACTGGCATCTACCCTACAATGTGGAAAATTGCCCAAGTATGTCAAGTACTCAAAAAGCAGGAAAAATCCAACCTGGCCAATTACGCCCCATCAGTCTCCTCTCGATCATCAGTAAAGTGATGGAAGGTGTCATCAACAGTGCTATCAAGCAACACCTGCTCAGTGACACCCAGCTTGGGTTCCGCCAGGGCCGCTCAGCTCCTGACCTCGTTACAGCCTTGGTTCAAACATGGACAAAAGAGACAAATTCCAGAGGTGAGGTGAGAGTGACAGCCCTTGATATCAAGGCTGCATTCGACCAAGTGTGGCATCAAGGAGCCCTAGCAAAACTGGAATCAATGGGTATCAGGCGGCAAAATCTGTGGTGGTTGGAGTCGTACCTGACATGTAGGAAGGTGGTCATGGTTGTGGAAGGTCAATCATCTCAGCTCCAGGACATCTCTGCAGGAGTTCCTCAGGGTAGTGTCCTCGGCCCAACCATCTTCAGCTGCTTCATCAAAGACCTTCCTTCCATCATAAGGTCAGAAGTGCGGATGTTCGCTGATGATTGCACAATGTTCAGCACCATTATGACTCCTCAGATACTGTAGCAGTCCATGTTCATATGCAACAAGATCTAGACAATATCCAGGCTTGGGCTGACAAGTGGCAAGTAACATTCACACCACACAAATGCCAGGCTATGACTATCACCAATAAGAGACAGTCTAACCACCATCCCTTCACATTCAGTGGTGTTACTATCACTGAATCCCCCACTATCAATATCGTGGGGGTTACCATTGACCAGAAACTCAACTGAACTCACCACATAAACACAGTGGTTACAAGAGCAGGCCAGAAGCTAGGAATACTGCCACAAGTAACTCACCTTCTGACTCCTCAAAGCCTGTCCGCCATCTACAAGGCACAAGTCAGGAGCGTGATGGAATACTCCCCACTTGCCTGGATGGGTGCAGCTCCAACAACACTCGAGAAGCTTGACACCATCCAGGACAAAGCAGCCCACTTCATTGGCACTACATCCAAAAGCATGCACTCCCTCCACCACCAATGCTCAGTAGCAGCAGTGTGTACTATTTACAAGATGCACTGCAGAAATTCACCAAAGGTCATCAGACAGCACCTTCCAAACCCACGACCACTTCCATGTAGAAGTACAAGGGCATCAGATACGTGGGAACACCACCACCCCCAAGTTCCTCTCCAAGTCACTCACCATCCTGACTTGGAAATATATTGCCGTTCCTTCACTGCCGCTGAGTCAAAATCCTGGAATTCCGTCCATAAGAGCATTGTGGCTCAACCCACAGCAGGTGGACTACAGCGGTTCAAGAAGACAGCTCACCACCACCTTCTCAAGGGCAACTAGGGATGGGCAAGAAATGCTGGCCAGCCAGCAACGCCCACATCCCACAAATGAATAGGAAAAAAAGGATGTTGTACATTTTTGTCAGTTGCATTGCGACCATAGATGAAATGCTCACCACTTCTAGCACTGCTCTGGTTTGTTCACAGTATTGAGGGGATGAGTTTCCCTGCACGAATCCCTCTTAATCTATAACAAAAATAGAGATTGCTGGAATAACCCAGCAGGTCTGGCAGCATTTGTGAAGAGAAATCTGAGTGAATATTTCGGGTCCAGTGACCCTTCCTTAGAACCTCCTAACCTGTGTTTATTGGAAAAAGAGGAGAGAAATTGGATGAATGTTACTGGTGGGAGGCAGATCATTTTGCAGTGGAAGCACACCATACCTACTTTTCAGCCAACTTACAGGCAGAGGTACACCCACTACTAAAGGGCAGACACGGGTGGTGCATGAGCACCACTTTAGAAGATAGTGAACTACTGCAACTAACACACACCAGGAGACCGATGCTACCAGGGACTGAAATGGAGACTGCAGTTTAAGCTCTCCTGTTCTAACCCCAACTAGATGTGCAGTAGTGGGCAGGGTACCATACAGTGATCAGCACAGCCACACACTTGTCCCACAACTTTTACCTTCATCGCTCATCAAGGAGGGTTTGGACTGTTACTGCCTTTTTATACATTGTTCCAGCTTCCATTTGCTGTCTTCATATTCATTGCGACTAAAACTATTTTGTCGGATAGCCTGGCAAAGGTAGAAATAAAGATACTAAAATGATTATCAGTCATATGTGACCACTTACCTTTAAGTGGTTGAAGTTCTTTAAACTCATTCCTTCTAGTACAGGGTTTCCCAATCCACCTGTGATGAGATCCCAAAACAAGGCCCAATATGGACCAAGTATTTGGCCAATCTATAAGCAAAGCCTACTTGCAAAATCATGGAGACTGAGACATTAACACACGAACACTGGAGACCTGATCACAGAACTTATCCCTGTGCGACATATTTCTTGCTAATAGGACTGTTGGTGTACCCATACCACCTAGATCACAGGGACTCAAAAACGTAACTGACTACCAGCTTCCGAAGCTCAATCAGGAATGGACAATTTATGGCAAACCCCACATCTTTTACTGGATGAAAAATCATATATTCTTGCAATATTAACAAATGAAAAGCCTGTTTAATTAGTTTCGTGCAACTAGCTAAGGTAATGCGCTTTCATAAATCTTGTGATTTTAATGCCCTTGGCTCACTTAATTAATTATTTTATCTATGTAGGCTGAACAAAATACGCTACCAGGAATTCTGACATCGACAGTTTATGCCGCAATCTCTGGCAACAGAAAGGGACCAGATGGTATGCTGGGAGAGTAATTTACTATAATAAAAAGCCTCTTGTTTCTTCATGTCCACATGCCACATGCTGCCTCAGAAACTGGGTCAGATGGCAGGGGGATAAGATCCTGCAGATGCAGTGTTCTCAATGCTTCCTCGTCAAAAATGGCAGCTGTAGTGGGATGTAGAGGAAATCCATTCCTTACCAAGTATTAAAATGTCTAGATTTTTTGTTAGGCAGACTGTTACTGTTACTACTGTCATGACTTCTGTAAAGACTGACAACTTTTAAAAGAGAAGTATCTCCCTACAATAAGCAGAAATAAACAAAGGGCAAGAAATTATGTTTTAAGACTTTTGCTGTAATAAACAAGCTAAACTCAGTATAGGCTAAGCATTAGACTGAAATATTAATTCCTTCTCATTTTTTGTCACAAAAACATTCTTTCATATTGAATATTTAACATAACCAAAATACTCAATACTTACTTTGAAACACACTTCTGACGAATATGTGACATTTACGATGAAGTTCCAAGTTGCTCCCAGCTTTCCAGCAGGCCCATTTCTCCCTCCCATGCCAGATCAAATCTTTGTGGTTTTTGAAAATCATTCCTCTCAGCCTGAGTATTCCAGAACTGTTATTCCATTAGCAATTTCTCTTAAATCTCCACAATTCTCATCTGTTTTGTCCACCTGCTTTTGAACAGAAAACCTTACTTTCCAAACATTCTGCTTAGTTGTTAACATAAAAAAGAATTTATCCTGCTATTCACATTAAATGCTGCTCCTGCCTTAGGCAGTTGACTCCTTTGTTTCTCTCTGTAGCTACCACTTCTCCAAACCTGTCCCACTCTTAGTGTCAAGGTGTCAAAACTGTCACTTCATTTTCAATAGGCTTTGCTTTGGGTTTCTTTCGCACATGACAAGCAGATTACAAGAACCTGTCCCCAGGCAGAAGTTTAGTGTTTTCCCCTTACCACCTATCCAGTATGTTCTGTTTGAGCCTAAATTATGGGTGATATTTTGAAACATAATCATCACATAATGTTCAGTGTTCGTAATACTATGTAGCCTTTAGTTCACCAGCATTAATACGGTTTCTCCAGTCTTTGGTAGTATTTCTCAAGAATGTACATTCTTCTCTTAAATCATGATGAACAAGGGACAAGCAGGAGTATTAGTCCTTTTGGAATAGAGAATAATCCTTTCTGAAATGTTGTGTGAGAGCTGTCTGAATCAATGTTGTCTCACTGCAGATCAGACTGTGGAAAGGAACCTGTTGGATTCAGGGAAACTGGTAAAGTATTTGAGATCGAGATCAACTTGGTTGTAGCCACTGAATAGGTTCTGCACGTTCCTAATCCTTCTATGTATGCCTGTACACATTATGTTTAATTATACACTGTTGCCTTATAATGTATTTTAACAGCACTCGACAGAATTACAAATGTTTTCATTCCAGAAAGCTGCACTATGTATGAATGGCAGGACACAAGGAAGTTCAGAGGAACAAAGGGATTTTGGGATGCTTGTCCACAAATACCTGAAGGTGGCTGGTTAGTAGAGCAGTTAAGAAGGCATACAGAAAACTTGCTTTTATTAGGCAAGGCATAGATTATAAGAGCAGGGGTAGTTATGTTGGAGCTGTAGTTTGACTAGGTCACAGCTGGAGGAATAATGTGTGCAGGTCTCCACACTATAGGAAGGATGTGATTCACTGAAGGCTGTGCAGAAGATATTAACCAGGATGTTGCCTGGAATGGGGCATTTCAGCAATGAAGGGAGGCTGGATAAGCTCAGTTGTTTTCCTTGAAGCAGAGAGGGGGTCCTGATAGAAGTATATAGGATTATGAGGGGCACGGACAGAGCGAATAGAAGGCTGCTGTTTCCCTTAGATGAATGGATCAATAATAAGGGGACATAATTTTAAGGTGGAAGGCAGGAAATTTACAGGGGATTTGAGGAAAAGCTTTTTCACCCAGAGGGTGGTACAGGTGTGGAATTCACTGCCTGGGAGGATAGTTGAGGCAGCAAACTTCACAATGTTGAAATAATACTTCAATGAGCACTTTAAGTGATACAATACTCAAGGCAATGGGCCTAATGTGGGGAAGTGGAACTGTGTAAGTTTAGTGCAGCTTTGATGGTATAGTCTTGATGGACCAAAAAGGGCCTCTTCTGTAATGTTTGCTTCTATAAATATGCGCCAACTCGATGCTGCATAAACCTTTCTACTGCTCAGTAATATTCTATGCTCCCATTATAATCTTTGTGTCAAGAGAAGAATACAGTCAGTCCCTCTTCAAAATTTCCCAAATGCACAACAATGAACATGTTTCATCACCACAATTAATATTATTGAAATGCTAATTTGTTTGTTTCTTGACCCAAAGGACAGATCAAGGACCAAAAGCAAGCAACTTACAAATATGAAGTACTCACATTATATCTATTTGCATATTTTATAGCAAGTGACTTGATGGCTGTGGTCTTCTACTGTCACTGGCTGAGGTACGATATTTACTACTTCATCTGCTGCACTACAATAGTCTGTTCAGCACAAGTTGGTATTTATCTTGAAGACACAGTCCAACCTGTGGCCACTGAGAATAACTTGATTTTACTTCCATAGGTTAAAGGTTATCACATTTCTTAATTGAGGGGTTCCTTTTCATATGGATTAGTGATCATGGACCTTGAAACTGGATGATAATTCCAAATAATACTCAAATTATAAAAGTGCTGCATGTAACGAATGGTCTGTTCTCTTTCCAAATGGTCAAATGTTTTGATGTCTTGAGGATTATTTCACTGATCTGGACAGTAAAGATTTAAATGAGAATATTAACATATGTTTCATAGGCTACAAAAAAAATCGATTGTGTTTATTACCAAACGCTAATAGACATCACTGAAGTGTGATGTTGATAATAGGTGATGAGATTTATCCAGAGCCTAGACTGAAATGAAATAGGCTGGAAAGGCCAATCGGATATATTTCAAGAGAAAAGAGGAGTATGACAAGACTGTATACTGACACTAAGATGATTCAATCTGTATACAGAAAAACTATTCAAAGAATTGATTGCACTTATAGGGGTAAAAATTGGAGGCAAGAGCATTACAAACTGGTGTTACCCTGATGACATAGTGCCACTTACAGAATCAAAAGTAAATCTTCAAAATATTGTCAATCAAGTAAAATCTAAAAGTGTAAATATGGATTAAGAACAAACATGCAAAAGACAGAAACAATGGTATTTAGGAGGAATGCATGAGAAGAAACTGAAGATTGAAGTGGATAGTGTCACACAGGAAAAAGGAGATAAGTTTGTCAATTCAGGACAAATGATAACAAAAGATGGTTGTTTTGATGCCATGTTAGAAGAAAAGTAGGGACAGCCAAAAGTAATTTTGCGAAGCTGAAGGATCATTCATAAAAAGAAAACTCAAACTTCAAACAAGGAAATTACTCATACTCTGCCACTTTCCTGTACATTGCTGAAACCTGGACAAGAAGGAAAGAGTTATGGGAGAAAATAAGGCCTTTGAAATATGAATGCTAAGACGTCTGCCAAAAATCTCATGTGCATTGTTAATTAGATCCCAAGTCAGATGGCAAAGTATGAAACTAAACAGAAATCGATTTTTTGACTGTCAGATTATTTACAGAATGTAGGATTATGTATGCCTAACATCTGCCTATCAAAACCCCAAAAGTCTTTATTCTCCTTGAAAACATAAAATGTAGTCAGATAAAGAAACAATCAACCCACTGGAAATGATACTGAAACATTATTGTTACAAAAGGAAACATCAAAGTAAAATTATCCAATTAAAATGATGCTTTGATGGGTCTGTCAGTGATGATGCACTCCATGTTCTCAAACCAGCTCAGTCGTTCTTTCATATTGTTTTGATTGAATAAACTAAACAAAGTAATTGACACCTCTTGAACAGCAATGCAATAAAATTCAAAATGCGGACTCATGTAGCATGGTGGTAGTGTTCCTACCTCTGAGCCAGGAGTCCTGAGTTTAACTATAGGAGCAGGCAGGTGGGACTTGTTTAGTTTGGTATTATGTTCGGTATGGACTGGTTGGACCGAAGGAGCTGTTTCCATGCTGAATGATTCTATGACTCTAGGATTCTAAGTCTGCTTGTCACACCAGAATAGCAACCTGCTCTAGACAAAACATTTGCGTCTGATCTCAATATGTCTCAAAAGTTTGATGTCTGGAAAGAAATAGCAAGAACTGCAGATGCTGGAGTTAGACACAATACAGTGTGGAGCTGGAGGAACACAGCAGGCTAGGCAGTTTTGGGTCGGGACCTTTCTGAAGACTCCACACTGTATTGTCTGGAAAGAAACTTGTGTTTTACCTGCAAAGTGAGTCAATTCCCAACTTAAAACTCCTGTACCTTCATCAGTAATTATGCTGCATTTGAACTCTTATGATAAGGACCACAGTGCACAGTCAACTGAAAAAAAACCCTCCACTGGATAACACTTTCTAATCCACCTAAACTAGTTGTAACATCTTTGATCTTAAGTAATTTGCAGTTCTTAATAATGCTCTTTCTTCTCCTTGCCTTCCTTGGAAGGATTTACGTATGAATGTATCACCCCCGATCCAAACCATTTTCCTGGTTTTGAATGCAGTAATGAAATCTACTATTTTTTTTAACTCTTTTGTCCACTAAAAGCTGGATTGTTACCCACACCAGACTCTCAACTTCAGTTTCCTCCCTGCCAGAACTTCAGAGTAAATGACTGAATCAGCCACATCGACCCCATGCTGGAAATACTAAGTTATTGTTTATTATTTTGAGAATAAATGCTATTACATGTGTATTACACCCATGATTTTAAATTTTGCAGATGTCATTTGCCTGAGTTCGTCCTCGATTTTGGCTTTGTAATCCTCAGCACTGTCAAGGTACATGTTGTGAAGATTACGAACACAAGCTGTTTGCCAGTATCGTTTTACACTGATCGGCGTGCTCTTAAATATACAGGTAAGGTAGCTGTTATGCTTGGAGAGGTCATAGTTCACAGCTAACTATGCATTTGATGTGCAGAAAATACAATCTAAACTTTAAACTTTTTTTCCACACAATTTATACGTGGTGAAATTATTAAAGTGCTGTTACGGAAATGGAATATTTATTCATTAGTTCCTGTGGCTGTATACACAGTGGGGCATAAAAGCCTGAGGGAACCTGGGCACTTTATTTGCAATATGCCACAAAATTATATTCAACTGTGAATGAATGGAAGCCTCTTCCTTAAATTTGAGTCATATCATACACTGTTTCCAACATTTAACAGCCTCTCACATTAGTCTTTTTGTGTTTTGCTTCTTTTTTCCTACCCAGAAATGCACTGATCATTCTTTGCATGACTTTCTGATATCAGTCCCAGATATGACATACATTCAAATTTATGAATGAGGAATAAGAGTAAATCAATCAACCCTTCATGCCTGCCCCACCATTCAATAAGAACCACACCCTCTCAAACTTGCACAGCTGAATACATCGAGCTGTAGGGATGCCTCTCCCTCAGCACCAATCCACAGATTACTTGTTGATTGATTTATTCTGGTTGTTACCATGATTTTACAAATGTTTGCTCATTACCACAGTTCTTCCAAGTCTCAAAAAATAATATCATGGAATGTGATGAAAGACAGTCGCTGAGTTCAAGTCTCTTGCACAAACATGTGGTTTCCAAAGATGGATACACTTGTAGTTATTAATAAGCATGACAGAGAGTGAACAGGGGTCACAGAGCAAAACAAGCTGCTGGAGGAGGGATAAGGAAATGGGGAAGAAAGCTTCATACCAGCAGACTGTACCCACCAAGAATTTTCTGGGAGCTGTTCACCAACCTGAACTTGGCCAAAAGCAATGATGTCTATATTTCATATAACAAGGTGTAGAGCTGGATGAACACAGCAGGCCAAGCAGCATCAGAGGAGCAGGAAAGCCAACACCTCAGGTCTAGCACCTGAGGAAGGGTCTAGCCCCGAGGCGTTGGCTTTCCTGCTCCTCTGATGCTGCTTGGCCTGCTGTGTTCATCCAGCTCTAACACCTTGTTATATCAGATTCTCCAGCATCGGCAGTTCCTAAGATGTCTATATTTCACTATGCATTACCTCACTGAAACCTACCAATTGCAACTGTACAAGTGTAACCTCAAGAGTAGGAACACACTGCCAATAGTTGTAAAGGTGACTGGGGAAGTGAAATAGATGTGGCTAATCATTATGGATATGCTCAGATCAAACAGATATGCTCAATCATTAGGTTACAAAGTGTGGTTGTGTGCAATTCTGCTGCTGATGATGATGGCACACTGCACTGCATTGGATATTCTGTTTTGAACTGTTACATCCATTCTGAATCTATCCTACTTAGCACTGTGGTGTTGGCAAATAATTTGAAGGAGTGTGTGCTCAATGTGAAACAGTACTTTGTCCCCCAAAGCTGTGGCGTGGTGGCTATTTAATCAATATTGTATTGGATAGTAATATCTTACATAAATTGTTGAGGATGAGGTCAATTAGCATTTCATTTCTGTAAAGAGAAACAAAGAATTGTGGATGCTGGAGATGTGAATCAAAGGCAGGAAGTGCTGGAGAAACTCAACAGATCTGACAACATCCGTAGGAAGTAAATCAGAGTTACTGTTTCAAATTCCATGACCCTTCTCTCTGTCTCTCTCTCTCCCCCTCTCTCTCCCTGTGTGTGTGAGTGCATGTGTGTGTGAGAGAGAGAGATAGAAAGACAAAGAGAGAGCAGCAAATATAGCAGACTAGATTGAATGAAGTGTAGGGAAGTTGTTAAGTTGCTGCTTTCACCTAGAAGATGTTATAAAAATTTCATAGAGTTAAACAGCATAGGAACAGGCCTTTTGGCCCACTATGCCTATGCTAACCAACGAGTACTAGACTATATCACCCACATTTACCTGCACCTAGCCAATTGCCCTCTATGCCCTGGCATTTTAAGTGCTCATCTAGATACTTCATAAATGTTGCAACAGTGCCTTCCTCCACCATCCTCTCAGGCAGCATGTTCCATGTTACCACCACCCTCTGGGTTAATTTATTTTTCCTCCGATCTCCTCTAAACCATTTACTCCTCACCTTAAACTTCTGGTCTTACACACGTCTGCCATGAGGAAGAGACGCTCATGATCTACTCTTTTTGTGCCTCTCATAAATTTGTATACCTCAATCAGAGCCCCTGTCAGCCTCCTCTGTTTGAAGGAAATCAAACCCGGCCTATACGATCTCTCGCCATTACTGAGACTTTTCATCCCAGGCAACTTCCTGCTGAATCTCCTCTGCACCCTCCCCAGTGCTTCTTTGCTGACAGTCATGAATTACCTCCTTGAATGTCTGCCACAGCTTGCTTACTGTCATTCCTGCTAATCTCTCCGCCCAGTTCACTTTAACCCAATTGTTTCCAACCCAAGTTTCTCACTCTTGAACTGAGAATTAAACTCTTATCATGTTAAAACCACTAGGGATATTTTACTCAGAGGTCATTTATTAAAATTGCCACATTACCCATTACTTAGATCCAATACCTCTTCCCTGGTTAGTTTCATGACATAGTGCTCTTGGAAACTTTCCCTATTTTACTCAATGAATTCACTGTTGTAACTACCCTTTCCAATCTGATTAACCAAATCAACTCAAAGATTAGAGTCGCTCATAATTATTGCCATTTTTTAAAAATGCTCCTATTATATGTCAATATGCCTTTCACACAGATTGGCTACTGTTTGGGAGTTTATGCACTACTCCTACCAATCTCTTCTTTTGTTTGCTGTTTTTCACCACTGCCCGAATGGACTCTACATCATCCAAGCCTAGACCATCTCTCACAATTGTCCTCATGTCATTTAACAGTGCTACACCACCCCCATTTCCATCTTTCCTGTCTCTCCAAAAGGTCAAATATCCCTGAATGTTAAGTTTTCAGTTTTGATTTCCTTGTAACCATGTTCCCATAATGGCTATGAGATCACATTCATTTACTTGATTTTTGTGTTTGATTCATCTACTTTATTTTGGAAGTTTTGTGCATTAAGATACAAAGTCTTTAAGTTTGTTCTATTATTAAATTTCCCTACACTTTTATGGTTCCTTGGTACAAAATGACATTCATGCATTCTATCCCTTTCTTTTATTTCCAGGTAGCAATCAACTCCATCACTAACCTGCAAACTTACCTTCTCCTTTATCTTTCATTTCATAAATGTTCATGCAACTGGAACCCCTCTGCCTCGATGATTTAGTTTAAAGCCCTATCTACAGTCCTACTTATGCAATTTGCCAGAACTCTGGTCTTAGCATAATTCAGGTGGAGCCCATCACATCAGAACAGTTCCCTCCTTCCCTACTAATGATGCCCATGTCCTGTGAATTTAAACCCATTTCACCCATGCCAATCTTTGAGCCAAGTATTTACCTCTTTAATCTTGTTGACCTTGTGCCAATTAGCTTGTAGGTCAGGTTGTAATCCAGAGATAACCTTATTGATTCTGCTTTTTAATTTAGCACCTAGATGCTCATATTCCTTCAGCAGAATCTCTTTTAGCTTTCTGCTTATATTATTGGTAGCTATGTGGACCATGACAATGGGATCTTTCCCCTCTTACCTTCTACCATGCAATTGCATGGAAAGGTGCCAGTGGGGTGTGGAGAGGTGTTTGGAGTGGAGAGCAGTGGACCAGGGTGTCCTGGAAGGAACAGTCCCTACGGAATGCTGACAAGGAGGGGAGGGGAATAGGTGTCTGGTGGCATGCTGGTGGATGTGGCGGAAATGGTATCTGGGGCCAAGGGTTGCATCTTCTGCAATTCCATGGGAAGTTGTCATGGGGCTATGGGGAGGTCTGGGAGTGGAGTAGGAGTAGACCAAGGTGTCCCAGAGGGAATGGTCCCTGCAGAATGTTGAAAAGGAAAGGGAATATGTGTCTGTTGATGACATCCAACTGGAGGTGGAGGAAATGGCAGCTTATGATTCTTTGGATGCAGAGTCTGGTGAGGTAGAAAGTGAGGATGAGGGGGATCGTCTCATTGATGTTGGCTTTTCTTTCTTGTCGGTTCACTCACCACCTGCCACAAGCCTATTCTTGAACTGAAGTCACGAGAGTTCATGGGCCCAATATCACTGATGAGAACTCCCAGAGCCACTTATTCTTGACCATTGTTGACCCACTCACTATATGTCATAGTGTCTTCAGACTATTGATGGGACTCTAGCCTCAAATAATCTAACCTGCAATGTAACCTGTATGCCTCTAAGTCCGTTTGATCTGTACATCCTTTGCTGGCTGTAATCTGCCTGTATTACTCATAAACAAAGCTTTTCATTGTATTTCAGTACATGTGACAATAAAATCGAAATCAAATAGTCATACAGCATAGAAATAGGTCATTCAGCCCACCATATCTTTGTTAACCAAAAACACCAAACTGCACTAATGCCATTTACCTGAACTGGGTCCATAGCCTTCTGTGCCCTGGCATTTTAAATGCTAATCCTGATGATTTTTAAATGCTGTGGGAGTACCTTCCTCCACTACCCTCTCAGGTAACACACTTGAAAGTTCTACCATGCTCTGGGTGAATTTTTTTTTCTCTCTGATCTCTTGAAAACTACTTTTCCCTTTAAACATGTGCCTCTGGTCTTAGACACGTCTGCTATGGGGAAAAGATTCTAATGGTCCACCCTGTCTATGCCTCCCATAATTTTGTATACCTCAGTCAGATTCCCCACTTCAGCTTCCATTGTTCCAAGGAAAACAAACCCAGCCTATTCAGTCTCTCCCTATAACTGAGCCCCTTTACCCCAGACAACACTCTGGTAGATTAGTCTGCCACTGAGACAGGGATGGTGATGCAGGATTCTAGGATAGTGGACAAAAGGTATGCTTCAATGAGAATCCATCCAGTTTTATTCTTTTTTTTTGCAGTACTTTGATAGAACTGGCCTTTCAAAGGGCAGTTATGAGTTAACCACATGACTAGACCGTGTAATTAAAAAAGGACACAGTGAATCTGATGGGTTTTTATGACAATCTGGTAGTTTCATGATTTTTATCCCTGAGAGTAGTGCCTACATCCTGCATTCATGACCTGGATGGCTGCTCTGTGGAGGTAGCTATCTCATAGACCCCCATATTTCTTGTCAGATCGAACCAGTTTCTGGATGCTTGTAGTTCACGGCCCCTCAAAGGAGTTGTGCACCTGGTCTGGATTCAGAAATCTTTTGAAAGGTAAATCTAAAATTTCTTACACTAATGCCCCTTCAATGTCTGCATTGGGACCTTCATGCCCCACTGTGCCTATTCACCCATTTTACCCAATGCGCAGAACTTATAAGCCAACTTATTTTGTGGCAATTGTTGAAATGCTGAGGGGCAAAAAACATCCATTCAGAAATGTCGACCCATTGTCTCCGCCTGCTCCTGCCCCATCGAACTTATCTCCACCTATAAAAAATCCGACCCCACCACCAAAGACATTTTTCCCTCCCCACCGTTGTCTGCTTTCTGGAGGGACCACTCTCTCCGTGACTCCCTTGTCTGCTCCACACTCCCCTCCAGCCCCACCACACCCAGCACTTTTTCCTGCAACCGCAGGAAGTGCTACACCTGCCCCTACACCTCCTCACCACCCCATCCCAGGCCCCAAGAAGACTTTCCACATCAAGCAGATGTTCACCTGCACATCTGCTAATGTGGTATACTGCATCCGCTGTACCCGTTGTGGCCTCTTCTACATCGGGGAAACCAAACGGAGGCTCGGGGACCACTTTGCAGAACACCTATGCTCGGTTCGCAATAAACAACTGCATCTCCCAGTCGCGAACCATTTCAACTCCCCCTCCCATGCCTCAGACAACAGGTCCATCCTGGGCCTCCTGCAGTGCCACAACGATGCCACCCAAAGGTTGCAGGAACAGAAACTCATATTCCGCTTGGTAACCCTGCAGCCCAATGGTATCAATGTGGATTTCACAAGCTTCAATATCTCCCCTCCCCCTACCGCATCCCAAAACCAGCCCAGCTTGTCCCCGCCTCCCTAACCTGTTCTTCCTCTCACCTATCCCCTCCTCCCACCTCAAGCCCCACCCCCATTTCCTACCTACTAACCTCATCCTGCCCCGTTGACCTGTCCGTCCTCCCTGGACTGACCTATCTCCTCCCTACCTCCCCACCTACACTCACCTTTCCTGGCTCCATCCCCGCGTCTTTGACTAGTCTGTCTCCTCTCCACCTATCTTCTCCTCTATCCATCTTCTATCCG